>VWPW01015192.1:161197-450527 GCA_013389825.1 Crypturellus undulatus
CGCGCCGCAGCGGCGGAGCAGCCGGAGCGGCGGCGGGAGCGGATGGTGCCGCCATCGGCGGGGCTCGTCCCGCGGGGATGCGGCCCCGCTGCCTCCCGCCGCTGCTGCTGCTGCTGCTGCTGCCGCCCGCAGAGCCCCTCTGCCCCGAGCCCTGCGACTGCCAGCAGCACCAGCACCTCCTGTGCACGAACCGGGGCCTGCGCGCCGTGCCCAGGGCCGCCGAGCCGCACCATGTCCTCACCTACAGTCTCGGCGGCAACTTCATCGCCAACATCTCCGCCTTGGACTTCCAGCGGCTCGCGGCGCTCCAGCGCCTGGACCTGCAGTACAACCGCATCCGCTCGCTGCACCCCAGGGCCTTCGAGCGCCTGGGCCGGCTGGAGGAGCTCTACCTGGGCAACAACCTGCTGCCGGCTCTGGCGCCCGGCACCCTCAGCGCCCTGGCCAAGCTGCGCGTCCTCTATGTGAACGCCAACGAGATCGGCCGCCTCAGCGCAGCCTCCTTCTCCGGCCTCGGCAGCCTGGTCAAGCTGCGCCTGGACGGCAACGAGTTGGGCTCGCTGGGTGACTCCACTTTCTCGGGGCTGCCGAATTTACTGTACCTGCACCTCGAGTCCAACCGCATCCGCTGGCTGAGCCGCGGCGCCTTCACCGGCCTGGCCAAACTGCGCTTCCTCGACCTCTCTGGGAACCAGCAGAGCTCCCTTCGGCACCCCGATATCTTTGGGCCGCTGCGCTCCCTCCACACACTGCTGCTGGCCAGCAACAGCCTGCAGCAGCTGGCGGGAGGGCTCTTCCAGCACCTGCCCGGTCTCGCGAAGCTCTCACTCAGTGGCAACCGGCTGTCCCACCTGGCTCCGGATGCCTTCGTGGGGCTGGGCTTGCTGAAGGAGCTGCGCCTGGAGGGGAACGTGCTGAGCCACCTGCCCGCTGCCCTGCTGGAGCCGCTGAGCAGCCTGGAGGCGTTGGATCTGAGCCGCAACGCGCTGACCACGCTGCACCCCGCCGCCTTCGGCCACCTCGCCCGCTTGCGGGAGCTCAGCCTGCGAGACAACGCGCTGGCCACACTGCCCGGCGAGCTCTTCGCCTCCAGCCCGGCCCTGTACCGCCTGGAGCTGGAGGGCAACGCGTGGAGCTGTGACTGCCGCCTGCGTGGCCTCAAGCGCTGGCTGGCGGCCTGGCACTCCCAGGGCCGCCTGCTCACCGTCTTCGTGCAGTGCCACCTGCCGCCCGCGCTGACCGGCAAGTACCTCGACTACCTGCAGGATGCCCAACTGCTGCCGCCGTCCGACGGCAGCACCTGCCATGACGACGCCTCCCTGTTCCCTGCATCCCCTGTCCCGCCGGCGCAGGAACAGCTCCGGCTGCCGCCAGCTGCGGAGAGCCTTGGTGGCAACAGCAGCGGCGGCCCCAGGCTGCTGCGTGGGCTACCAGGGGCTCTGCCGTCTGCCTCCACCGCACGCTTGCTGGGGGCACCTGAAGGAGCCGCGGCGCTGGCGGGGGCCAGCCCCACGCCGCCGATGCTCACCAGCCTGGGAGGCCCACAGGCAGTGCTGCCCAGCGCCGCGTGGCCCCGGCGTGCCGGCAAGGCCCGCTTGGCCGCGGTGCCGCCGCTGGTGTCCGACCCGTGCGACTTCAACAAGCGCTTCCTGTGCAACCTCTCGGTGGAGGCGGTGAGCTCCAGCTCGGTGACGGTGCGCTGGGCCGTGCGACCGCACCGCAGCCCCCGGCTGCTGGGCCCGGCGCGCTTCCGCCTCCTCTTCGACCGCTTCGGCGCCGCCGTCAAGTTCCAGCGCTTCGTCTACCTGCCGGAGCGCGGCGAGCCGGCGGCCACCCTGCGCGAGCTGCGCCCGGACACCCCGTACCTCGTGTGCGTCGAGGGCGTCCTGGGCGGGCGTGTGTGTCCCGTGGCGCCGCGGGACCACTGCGTGGGGCTTGTCACCCTGCCCGAGGGCGGCACAGCGGCGGCGGCGGGCGGGCCCCGCGGGCCGGACCAGCAGCTCCTCACGCTGGTGCTGCTGGCGGTGAACGCGCTGCTGCTCCTCGTGGCCGTGGCGGCGTGGGCCTCGCGCCTGGTGCGCAAGAAGGTACTGGGACGGCGGAAAGCGGCACCCGTCCACGTGCGGCAGCTCTACTCCACGCGCCGGCCGCTGCGCTCCATGGGCACGGGCGTCTCCGCCGACTTCTCGGGATTCCAGTCGCAGCGGCCGCCTCGCAGCGCCGTGTGCGCCCTCAGCGAGGCCGACCTCATCGAGTTCCCCTGCGAACGCTTCATGGACAGCAGTGGCGGTGGCGGCAGTGCCCGCCATGGCGACGACCACCTGCTGCAGCGCTTCGCGGACTGAGACGGGGCTGGTTCGAATCCACCCTCATCAAAAGGCGTCGCATCTTCCTCGTCCAACCTGTGTTCATCTAACATTGCCACAGCTGAACCTGTGAAACCTGCAAGGCTGCCGGCAGGCGGGAAATGCTCCCGTGACGCGGGACAGTCCGAATGATGTGCCTTTTAACTCAGACTCTGTGCCAGGCAATCTAATGTGCGTGAGTGGGCTTTCATATTTTTCTTTTCTTATCCTTTTGTAAACAGGGAACAATAATGCAGCTGGTTAGTTTTACAGGAAAATATTGCTGACACCACTAGGAGAAAACCTAACAGTTTTGTAATATGTTTACAAATGAGCTATTTTTTAATTTTTTTTTTTGAATAAATATTGCTTGGTACTTGTACACTAGACATGTGCCTTAGTTCTCTGGGTCCGTGATGGTCACTGACTCTTGAATAATCCATCTTGGCTTCTGCACAAGTGGATGCAGAGGTAAGCTGGGGATGGGTAGACCATATAGGTGCCTTTCTTCAGAAAAAATAGTAATAGGTGACGATATTTCAGAAATGTGAAACAATCTTACCCTAACAGGCAATACTCTTGTAGTCTTAGTCTGCTAAAATTAGAAGTTTTTTGTACCTCAGTGTGAAATAAATCATTTCTGTTTGTTAATGTAGGTGCCATGTTTTGTGTAGTTGAGTGAGTAATGCTAAAGTTAAGCTCATAGAAAGTAGTTTATGGTATCTGAGATTCTTTTTTTTTTATTTTCTTTAAGAGAAATGCTAATCATTTTATGATCAGTTGCTCTCTACTTTCTGGGATTTTTACTTTCCTAAATATTTACAGAATGTGTTCTGTTACTATTAAGTATGGTGCTTTAGTTTACATTAATAATTCTCTCTGTGTGGTCTAGAAACGAACTAATTAAAAAGGTCCAAACTGTGGTTACATCTGAAATGCAAAAGTTTCAGATGGCTTTTGGTAGCTCATTGAGACCACGGATGCTACGTGGGCTCCCTTGAATTTAGTGTTCAACTCCAGATGAACCGCTGTGGAAGCGAGCGGCTCGGGGAAGAGGTTAGTGGGCTGTGGAGACGTTCATCTCGGTGCTGTGAGTTCTTTGCTGACCCCAAGTGTTCGTGACTACAAGTAATCTCTATACCATAATTGCAAGTATATTTGGGGCGTTTTCCTTTCAAATGAGCAAGTATCTGCAAAACACACTACAGTAACTGGCACCTTTATTTGGAATTCAGTGAGTGAATGGAGAGAACAAGACTTTGAGTTCTTAGGGGTTTTTGTTCGATCATAATATTCAAATAGTGAGAAAAGAGAGAGTGGGGGAGTAGTTGCCTTAACCTTTGCCTTTTAGAGGGAGATAAGATTTGAAGGTCAAGTCTTAATTCTATGCAAGTCTTTAGGAAAAAAAATCTTCAGTAATTCATTTTGATAGGCAGCAGTCTTCATGAATGTCAGGGGCCAGGCTCCAGTGTCAGTGTATATGTCAGCCATAACTTTTATAGATTTAATATTTTAGGGAATTTAACTGAAGGAAGGCAGGATCAGGCCCTGAAGAGTCTTAAATTTCTATTCTTTTTTGGACACCTAGGTGCTTTCAGACATTTATGACTATCTATGGAATACACCACTTTATTGTTAGAAATGTAATGGGGATTACTGAGTAAAACTGTGTATCACACTAACATTAGCTCTATCACTGGATATTCTTCCAATGGGAGATGCATAGATGCTGTACATGGTTATAATCAAATATGTCAATAAATCCACTTACTGAAAGAAAGTTGGTGTCCTAACGTTGATTTAAGAATGATACAATGTAACATACATAGTCCAGTTGTAACTTCTTGATATTACTAGAGTGCAGGTTTTTAGGACTGCAGGTATTTGGAGTTCCTCTTAGTTCATCCTGTCTTACCTTTTCAGTCTGTTTTTTCCTACATATTGTATTTTCTCTTTTGGTTCTGTTATGTTGGGCTAATGTAAGAAAGTGTGAGTACTCAATACCGACAAGGAGAACCTTGCAATATACCAATAATGCACGCACTAAAATAGTTAAAATGGTCAGAAATGCTGAGACAGGAAGAGCATTGGCCCAAGACAGACTCATAAAGTGCTGTTAGATGCTTGAACTAATGATCCTTTCTAAACTAAATAATAAACAATGAATTGTTTGGGATAATATCAACCTTCTAGACTAATAGTAAGTTACGGTGCTGAGGGTTTTTCCCTGTTATCAGGCTAATGATAAAAATGTGTTGTCATATTGAACATATACATGTTTTTCTAATAAATATTTCACTGCTGCTTTTTGAGTTTATACAAATCTCTCAAGAATTGCTACAGATAAGAGTGAAATGGCTCTTTGTTCCAGCTTCAAAGAAGTAACAAAAAAGGATGGATAACACAATGAAGCTGATTTCCTGGAAGTCGTGTACTATGGGAATGGTTAGGCTTTGAGTATTGATGATTCTACCACTTTATTATTATTATTATTATGGGGGCTTGCACTAGCAAATGAGTGAGGAAAGAGAAATGACAGTGATATTCAGTGATTGAATATGTAAATATTACCTGGTTATAGTTGTACCAGTAGTAAAGCATTTATGTATTTTTGCTTCTTTCTAAATGAAGATCCTTTCAAAAGAATACCCATAAAAGAGACCTTTCTAATTAAATGAATCTGTCATTAATTTGTGCTCAGAATATTTCTCTCTTTTTTTTTTTTCTCGCAAAAATAGAATTTTCCTGTTCTATTTCCACCTGGAATCCATGCAGCTTTCAGAAAGGTGAACTAAGTGCTGGTAGCTAATTACTAGGCATGTTATTTAGCCCAAAGATTGAAAATCACCTGCATCTAAGTGTGTCAGAAGGCTCTGTAGAAGGGAAGCGGGGCAGGTTTTCCCATTGGCAGCACTGCTTGCTTGAGCAGCCTCTGTCCTCCTCCTTCTCCCACCCCTAATCCCTGACCATCCTCTGCAGTCCCCTGGCACAGTAGTGTGGGAAGCGCTGAGGTGAACTGGGAGGTTGGTCCTGCTGGAAAGTAACCTTTGCTTGCACCTTTCCCTTATTTTTCCAGATGTCTAACTCTCTTTGCTCTTGTTCAGCTCACACAAGTATTGGTAGTGGCAAAATGCGGGTATGCAATGCAGAGCAGTCAGAGCAGCAGGAAAGAGTGGCCAAAGATGGGAAGATGCTTAGACTGATCTTGACACCAAATGGATCCACAGCCTTAGAGAAGCTGGACTATTCCCACTGGATTTAAATGCCGTGTTCAGGTACCCATACCTTTAACCAGTGGGAAACTGGAAATGCTTAAAACTCCTTTATGAGAACCTGAAAAAAATCACTGAAGTCAAACGGAACATGGCCAGAGGGGAATGATCTAAAGAGGACAGGGCAATAACGGTGTTGGTGATGGACTTCATGTGCATGAAGCGCCCTTGTTTTCCAAAAGAAATCTACTCGACTACCAGGGTCCGGGGTTAACAGAATTGGAGGTGTACAGATTCCAATTTCTTCATGCAGTGCTGCGTTCAGGTTTCACAGTGTGCACCAAATGCCACATTTTAAAGTATTGCCATCATTTAAACTGTGATTTATGACAAGAATCTCATAAATACGATATATGTGTATGTGTATATATCTTGTATATACACACATCTGTATCTATCTTGTGCCTTTTGTTTCTTCTTGTTCTTCCCTGGCGGAGAATTGGAAAGCAAGGATTTGGGAAATAAAATGTAATCCACTGCAGTTTCATCAGTACACTGATTTAAGTAGTAAACATACTTTCAGATTGCAGTGTATGAGTCCACAGAAATATCAGTTGTACTCATGGCAGTGTGTGTATTTGTAGCAAGCTCCTGCAGTGAGCAAGAGAAACAATACTTCATTTCCAAATCAAATGGCCACCAAGGACATATATGTGTTGTGTGAGTTCTGCAAGTCAAGCTTGCCTTAAAAAGTGTTTTTCAAAACCAAAACAGTGGAATTATATATATCCACTGATATATGTGATTTTTCACCTCGGCAACTCTTTTGATAGGAGCTACTATACAAATGTTGATGTCTGTTAAAACAAAATGGGGAATAAATATAAAGAAACTTCATGTTTGTTGGGTGTTAACTGTTCTTTTTTGTTCTCTGCTAAGTATAATATAGTTTTGGCAGTTTGTCCACTTTTCTCAGGAATATACTTTATTTCCCATAGAAGATAAATTCCCTTAGAAAAACAGTCAATTGTATTAGAACACAAATATTTGTCTTAATATCATTCCAGATGAATTTATTTATATAAGTGTTCCGTGATATTTTAGTGAAGTAAATCTATATCTTGTTTGTTTTTACAAACAAGCCCTTAAAAATTAAAATGAGTAATACACTATGAATAAATACCTTGAATAAAACTGCCTAAATATGTTATTGAGAAATTTATTATCAAAGAAGAATCATACTTTAAAGAGAATCTGTGATCATTTGTAGTATGATGTGTATCTCATTGCTCTGGGATGTTTTAAGGTGAATTTATTTGTAAATTGATAATCTATGTGTGACAATTTTATATCACAGAAATAAGGTATCAGTCCAGAGGTGCCCAAGCAGATACATTTAAAAATCATTGAGTGCTCTTAAAAGCACTAGTACGTATTTATATATCATCTGTTTTTCCATTGTAAAGCTCTTTCAAAGTTACTGCCTTGCTCCTCAGTCCTTCAGCTAATACAATATATGGTATCCCTTGGGTTCAGGTAAATAGCTGTAATGCTTACCTTATCGAAGACTGTTTTTAGTCTTCCGACGTGTTGTCAAATGATGCTAATTTTCTTTCACCTTTGCTACTTTCTGGAGATCCATTCATGTGGATCTTTTATACCAAGACAGAATTGAATGTTAAGAGTAATTTGTCGGTCCATATATGTCCATATACCACCTTGTAATGTTGGAAGTGTTTACATGGTCATGAAGAGAGGATTTTGCTTTTTATAACTATGAGATAATTCACGACCAGTAAAACATGCACCTAGAGCCACGACTCTGCCTCCTAGCCACGTCGGATGTACTACTCTAGCATAACTCCTTATTCGTCAGTCTAGTATAGCATAGTTCATGTTATTTTGTCCTTAGAGACTTCATTATGAGATCTGAATTATGAATTTTAAGTAAATACAGTGGATAAGCATTTTGTAAAGTCCCTGGCAAAAATCCCATCGGCAAGATTTTTGTCTGGTTCATTTAATTAACTCATCAAGTATGCAGTTCATTTCACTGCCAATAGTTTAGTATATGTTTGCTTAGTTCTAGTAAATGTTTAGAAATCATTTGAGTATTTAAATGAAATTCTAGATACATGCAATAGATAAAAATGATATTCAGAAAGATAATGGGACGCATTTTCTCTTTGACAGACAAATTTGTCTCCTATAGGACAAATACTTCGGGGATGTTGTTGCCTTTAAAATAAACTTGAGTGCCTATTTTAGGTCAAGTGAAACCTGAGTGCCTCCTTCATTAGAACATGAAGGAGGTAGAAAGGAAGTATGTATATTTTTATATTTTTTAATCCCATGGAAATAAGACAGCATTGGTGTTTGGTTAACAAACTGTATTACATGAGGATGTGCATGCATCCTGTTTAGAGATCAATGAAATGATTACAATTCTGTCACTCAAGATAAAAGATACACTGTCACACTTCTCTAGTTACTTGCATAGTAGCAATCCTTATGTGACCACTATAAAATATTTTAAAATAAGGGAAAGATACTCAGTGCTGATGCCTATCAGATCAGAGATCAGAAATAATTAATTTTACTTGAGAGGAACCTCCTCAGGAAAAGCATGCCTTAAGGAAGAAAATGTTTGCTTTGTTTATAATTGAGAAATGATGTGGGATATTTGTCGTGGCTGTATCATGATCTCAGCCTTTAATGCATATACCACAAGACAAGACTCATATATTAGACTTACAGGGCAATTTGGAGTGTCAGGACACATAGCAGATATTTGTGTGTGTGCCATTTTTGGCAAAAACAGCTTGATCCTGCTTCTTTTTTTGTTCAGTGAGAGTGAAATGTGTGTAAGACTTAGTGCAGGTATCCACTAACAGGCCCGTAGCAATAGACTTGGTCATTTTGGTTTTAAAATCTAGTATTCACCCTAAAACGTATTTTCAGCTTTAGAGTCTGATCACCTTGGAGTGATGAACCCGATCATTAACTGGTATAAAAAAGTCCTTCTCCACTGGTAGTTACCTGGAATGGCTGGAATCTTTCTTGTTCACTGTAGAGAGTTAACTCTGAAATCTAAAGATGCCAAACCAGACACTAACTCTTTCACTATTAATGACACTCTCATAACCATCCAGCTAAGTCATTTTTCCCCCAAACAAACTTATCTACTTCTTCCTGTTGCCTAATTTGTCCAAACCTTCTGTTTTTCTCTCTCACAGCATCTGTGGGGCACAAGGCTTCAACAATATAAAAGTCTGCAACCTGTCATAACTTCTTAATGCCAGAGGGGCACCAGTAATTCTGAGATCACTGGGCTCACTGAGTTCACTGTAAAGATGAATAATGCAGTAAAAGTATCAGCATATGTGGAAGTTGCCAGTGGTATCTATAAACCTGTAGCAGATTCAGGGACCTTGACTGTAGAGTGTGCAGCACTCCTGCTCTTACTGCTTTACCAGTTTTCATAGGGCTTCTTCCTTCAAGAGAAAAGATCAGGGATATTCTGTTCAATCTGGTATCCATTCATTTATTTGGGTTTCTTATTTCTATATTTTCACTCTGCCTCGTGAAAGGATTTTGTTTTGTTTAGTTTTGTTTAGTTTTTCCTTTTCGAACTGGTTAGTGCATGCAATTCTGTCATAAACGGAATGACCAGGGGAGCTTTGCAGCATGTGGAATGGGAGAGAGAAAGATAAATTTAGAAACATTTTTGTTTGTTTTATCTGATTTTAAAGAGAATTAAGTGGCTGTTTTAAAATAGAGTCTGTACTTCTTTTAGAAAGAAGAGGATGGAATAAATGAATTTTAAATAAATCTTGTTTAAACAGAAGCTATTTTATTCATGAACAATTTGGGAGTGGAATGATTTGGAATTTGGGATTTGTTGTGATATTACTGATACTGTTTTGTTAACATAAGTATAGTGGCTTCAGGTTTTCCTAGCAGGATGTATCCGTAAGAAACTGAACCAACGACCGGCCTTCCTCCCCTTTCTGGGACTCAAATAGGGAAGAGGTTCCAGGTCAGCATCCTTTTCACTGGAATGGCTAAGAATTTCATTTATTCTATAACAGCAGATTTATTGACCTAAACACATTTTAAAACTGCGGCCTTAAAAAAAGGCAGCATCCAAAACCCGTCGTTTTTGAAGATGTAAAAACCCTTACTTTTCCTTTGCAAAACTGAGGTCAGCACACACTGAAATAACTGGTAGCTTGCTGAAGGTGTTAATAGATCTTTGAGATGTCTATAATTTAGCCCAGTTAAATTAGCTTCTCATATGTTATTTAGAATATATCTCTATCTGGAAAAATCAATGAAATCCAAGCTGTTAGCCTGACCTGCTTAAATTTGTTTAAATTTGTTCTTATGATTGCACCTGAGGCTTTCCGGAATTTCAGTCTGATCAAAAGTCTTTACACAACCTGCTAAAATTGCCTGCCATTCCCAATTGCATTACTGTGCCTGGAATATTGCTGACATTCTCACTTGCAGCTTTTCACTCTTAGATTTTTCACCTGTGCAATGATAGAAAATCATCATCTACAAGTTTCTAGACTTTGTTATAAACAATTACTTATGAAACAAAAGCAGTAGACAGGTTCCCCAGTCTCCCAAACAGAGCCAAATTTGTAACAAACAAAGCCATATATATGCATATATATACGTATACATATATATATATACACACTTTTTTTTTTCTGTGGTATATAAATTTTGAACTAGTGTTTTGCAAATATGCCACAGCTGCATAGGTTATATGCTACCAGTAATGACTGCTTGGGAACTCCACAAAATCTGTGAATGGACAAAATTTCACCAGCAGTGGTTTTTGTAAGAGTAGGTCTTGCAAGTTATTTTCGCTCTGCTTCTTTTCAAGGCATTCATCTCCTCCCTTGTTTTATCAAGAGGTGCTTGGATTGATGCAGCAAAAGTAACTGAAATATGTGCTTAAGGATGCTGAGCATCTGCCATGCCTGAGAAGATACAGGTGCTTAGAAAATATGCCCTGAAAGATACACAAAAAGAGAGATTAAAAAAAAAAGAACATATTATTATGGAGGCACTCAAGTTCCAGTGTTTTGGCCATTAGATGGATACCTATCCAAACTCCTGTGTGCTTACCATCCCTGTTTATCCCTTTACCCTAGTTACTGGAATAGCTGCATTTTGATTCTCTTTGGGATCTGTAGTGTGGTTTCAAGCTTTGCACCTCTTTTTTTGACCCAGTACAGGCTATTGCAGCCACTCATTTCCCTTCTGTCCAGAGCATGTGGCCAGTGAACACACAGCATTTGTACCTACTGTTTGTATGCGGCATACGCAAACTACAAGAGGAGAAGGATTATGAATTTAGAGAAGTGTGGCTCTTTCCTAAAGCTTTTCAATTCACCTGACAATAATCAACCTGACAATAGTTTCTCGTATTTCTTTACAGAAGGAGTTAAAACTCTGACATAAGGAGCCTTCTGACAATGTTGGAGCTTTCATCAGCTCTCTGTGTGCTCACATTGAAGAGATCGTGCAGTTTCCTGTTTTTCAGACAGTGCCCTTTTGACCTAAAATGGTCCGAATCAGATAGAAACAGTTGCAAAGAGAAGTTTTATTCAAGAATCTCAGTAATGAAACCAACAGCAATTCATGCATCGCAGGGAGGAATTCCAAAATCCCATACTTCTTCTCAAATACACTAATCTCATTTAATACAGCCTTCTCTTTCGAGTCCCCAAGGGAAGCGCTGTCTGCCTTTCGCAGCAGGCAGTTGCTCCCTAGAAACACGCCAGTGTCAGTGCATGTTTTTCCCAGGGCTCTGCTTTTTTTTCTTTTTTTTTTTTTTGGCTTCTTTCCGTTTGTTTCCTGCTGTGTAATAATTGGTCCCATCCATGTCCCCTCCTTCTTTGCCATATTAAGCTTTTAAATTTCGGAATTACTGCAACTGGATTGCAACTGGATTAGATGCTTTTATTTGCTTAACTGGAATGTTGAAATGTTTAAAATAAGCTTTGTTTAATAACTCTTCTGCTCTTTTAGGGTCCTGAAATTCTCAATTTACTCTTCTAGAAAACTTTGTGTAGCAATTTGAAGTAGGGGTCACTCGCCTTTTCCAGAGAAGCCACGTCTGACCCATAAATAAAAGCTTCCAAAGAGCAAGTACTGTGTATCTGAAAAGGTGGGAACAGCATGCATTTTACTGAGGGGAAAGAAATCCTCTCAACTGCTGCAG
The DNA here is from genome assembly GCA_013389825.1 of Crypturellus undulatus. NCBI lineage: Eukaryota > Metazoa > Chordata > Aves > Tinamiformes > Tinamidae > Crypturellus > Crypturellus undulatus. The sequence continues at coordinate 172,996 of VWPW01015192.1, forward strand.
GAAGGGTTTATGAATAATCCATTTGAAAATATACACAGTTAAATATTACTTTGCAAAATGGAATGTTTTGGAGAACAGCTGTGGTGTAGGTAGGAGTGTGTTTACCACACATTACTAGAAAGTATAGACTGCAGGATTAAGGCATACATAAAAACACATTTGGTTACTAATTCTCCAAATTAAATTGTTACTCCTAGAATAATTTGGTTATTCAGTGTAAAAGCATAATGCTGAATTTAAATAGCATGGCATGATGCATCCCAAGCCAATCCCATTTTTCTTAATTTCAGTAGATTTGTATTCAACCTAAATGTGACCCAGGCTTTGGATTTCCCCACTTCCACTGCAGAATTACTTTGGTATATGGAGACGAAGTGGCGCTCTGTTTAAAGAGGAGTCTGATTAAATGGATCAATTAATGATTTCTTTCATGTGGCAGGAAGGTTACACTCTCATTATCTGTGACCCTGTGTGTGAAACTAATTAGCTCCTCAAAAATGTTCTTCTGTGATTCAGCTACACCCACTACACTTGGAACATCACTTGGAAAATGAAGCTACCAAAAGGAAACATCTGTTTGTATCTAAAACCCAAACATTTCTGAAGTTTAGCAACATGCATTCTTCTTGGGGCTGCCACCTATTATGCACAGCACTAGAGCAAACACCAGAAGAATACTTGAGGTGACCTTTTGTATCAGATTAAACAAAATGAGAAAACACTTGGCAATCAGACTTCCTCTGTCAGGCCATGGGAAACAGTAGAGTAGAGGAACAGATACAGTAAAAACATATTATTTCAATATCTCATTTGCTTTAGAATAATCCAACAGTGAAAAGAACAACTAACTGTGAAAAACCTGAGGTCTCTCTAATTTGGCACCTCTTGACAGAGAAGGTGGTTTAGATTCTCATGATGAGCGATATGTCAAGAAGGAAGCACAGGAGAGAACGAAGATAAACCAATGATTAGAAAACAATATGGAGAAATGTTTTTTCTTTCAAAAGCTTTGAATGCTGCTTCTTTAGAAAAAATATTCCCAGTGGACTGCAGTTTTATGGCAGTGTTCTTGTCTGCTAGCATGTACTGTCTTGTGTCTCTGTGCTTGAGTAAATCTGTGATTCGCTTGTTTGCTGGGGTGTTGAGCAAAGCTGGGTGAGGAAAAAAATGTAGCTTCACAGTAAATTAAGCTAACATAAACCATAATACTGTTAAAATAATAGCCCTGTTTGCTTGTGGGTACTTGTTACTTTTACCTTTCTCCTGAACTCAAGTATGGGTAAGAATAACACTCCTGGCAGTATACATTGCAGCTCCCATAGCATTGGCAGGATCACCAGTTTGCTAATTTGCCCCTGTGGATGGCAATATAATGCACAAATAACAGCAGTAGTCCACTCTGATAAGCAAATTATAGATATGCCCTCAAAGGTGGCCGCACTCTGAAAGGTGAACACATAAAGCAGTCGGGAAAGGGAGGGTAAATGTGAATAGTCAATTATTCTGTTGCTTATGGGCACTATGGGGCAGGTCTATATGCCCAAGGCCACACTGAAGAGGTTGAGTAGGATCAATCTTAGAGCTTCAATGCACTAGGAGCAGTTTGGTTTGGTCGGTCTGGATGGTTGTTCAAAATCACAGGTGATGCTTTAAGTGGTTGTTGCAACTCCATGGACTCCCGCACGCCTTGCTCCTCGCTGCTGCAGCTTTCCATGTGCAGCCATCCCTCCTGCTCAGATCCTGGGGTCCTTCCCGGTGCGCAGGAGCCACATCCCCGCAGACCTTTCCTAGCCTCTAACCAGAGGAGATGCAAAGGACAGCGATCTGCTGCCTCCAGACAACAGCAGCTGGAATAAGAGTGGGAAGGCATCGGGACCCTGATGTTTCTGCCACAGTCGGGTGGGCAAGGAGCCCAGAGGATGAATTGAAGCTGACTGACTGTGCAGCCTGAAGGCAGGGATGGGAAAAAGAGGAAGGCCTGGAGACAAAACTGCAATGAGGGCAAGGAAGAGAGCCAAGCAAGGGCTTGGTGAGGAGAAAAGGTTGCAGCATGTGGGACCTTTGACCGGGTTATGAAAATTCAAAGCCGGAAGCCTAGTGGGATTGTTCTGGCACTGCTATGTCTCTGTTTGGCAGTCAGGAGATAGAGCTCCCTCTTTTTTTTTTTTTTTCCTTTTGCCCCAGAAGAAAGGAACCAGGCCATTTCAACACTTTCTCGACCATTCCTCCCTTAACCATCTGTGGGTTGAGTTGTCAGAAGCCTCTGGAAACAGAATGCTTTTCCTGAAATAAACAGTCCCAACCCCACAATAGGCTCCCACCTTGGGCAGCACAGTTACATGGAAGTAAACACATGTAAAAGCAATCCAGATAACATCACAGATTCTTGCTCACTCTGGGGAAGCTGAGAGGACAGGCACCATGGCCAAGCTCAAACAGCACAGTCACTTGCCCATTTCTCCCCGTGTGTGTCTCAGTACCTCCCACCTAATTTGGCAAGTATTAGGATTAGGGCTGTGTGTTGATGCTAGTAAGTCATAAGAAAAGCAAAAATCCTATTTCTTGGTGAAAAAAATCATTTCTTTAAAAGCTGATGCAAGTTGTTGGAAACTTGCACGCTTGAATGAGGCTTATGCTCCCATTGGGCTAATGGTGGTGGCTAGACATTCGAGACTAATCCTTAGCAGACGTAGGTGGACTTCCCATAGAGTTGCTCTTCTAGTTACGAGAGGAAAAGAGGGTTGTGGGTAGATACACACTTTTTAGCCACAAAACAATAAGGAAATTGAGTCATGTAGGTACTGTTCTAGAGGGAATAGGATGTCCTTCCTCTGCTCTCCCTGCAGGTCTCCTACGGAGTGCACAGATGTATGGAGTAATTCCCCACTCAGAGTGACCCAGAGAAAAGCTCTTGGGAAAGACCTGGCCTTTGGAGAAAGACTTCTCTAGACCGAAAGGGCAGTGAGTGCTGAAGTCCAGTGAACGTGGTGAGCTCAGCTCGGAGAAGGGCTCAAGGCATCTTTTTAAACAGCCTGTCTACTCATCTCAAGCATTTTATGGACAGGGTTCCATTTGCATTTGTATTTCCACCTTGAAAACTTCCACTTCCACCTGCCACCTTCTTTTCCACTAACAGTCAGAGATAAGAAGGAGGCAAAACTCCTACAGATTCCATGAGGTTGGAGAAGCTGATAGAAACAAGCTATTATGATACGGGGAGAAAGCACTATTCTATATGCAAGATGACAGCTGTGTTTTTTGACGATTTGGAACTATTATATAGAAGTAGAGAGAAGAAAGGTGATCACTTTTATTTTCCTTTCTTTTTATTTTTTTTTGTGTATGTGTTTTCCTTCTTTTCTTCATCTAACTCCCTGCTACTGACACTGCCTCTGCACATAGATTAGAGCCTTTGCAGTGTCTTCTCTGCTTGGATATTGATTCAGCCTTTGATCTGCATTGCACACACATACACAAAATAATAAAATAAAATAAAAAATGTATTTGAAGATTCCCAGCATCTGTAATCACACTGATTTTCTCATGGTAACTCTGACCCATTTCCTGAGCACATCTTCCCTTTTCTTCCTTCAAAAAACAGGAGGCTTACAAATCATCTCATTTAAGCCCGTTGAAAAGTCTTGGTTCAAGCATGCTTGGTTCAAGCTTTCTCGGAAGTTCATCCTTGGGGACACAGTTTATTTCTTTAGAATTTCGATGTTGTAGCACATAATTACGTGGAGCCGGTGTATTACCATAGGATTATAAACATGTTACTCTTTAATTTGATGATATACCAAGAAAATGACATGAAAAGCCTCAGCACAAGTATTCTCTGCCTTAGTTTCCCTAACAGTCTGCAATAGCCACTGGACTCCAGGCCACTGAAGCCACTGGACTCTCACTGTACATTATTCCTCCTGAAAAATGTGGAGCATTTCTAGGTCAGCTACTTTTCTCTGACCCTGTTGTCCCTGTTTAACTTCATCCTCTTTCCCAGTACAAATTCATGCTTTTCTCATTCTCTCCCTTGTCCAAACATCCTTGTTTGACTTGGTGAATGAGTTTATATGCTTCCTTCATAAAATTTGGATGCATATTTATTCTGAAATTAGCAATTTTCAGTCTTTATAGACAGAGATAGAAAGTTGTTATATTCGATGTCAACCTCATTGTTGATCCAGGCATATCCAGTTCAGCAGCTGTCACTGTTTAAAGATTGACTATAGAGCCTTATGTGACAAAGTCATGAAATAATCCATCTGAAAAGTGTCCTTCCTGTGCTCAGATATTCAATGCTATTCCATAATTACATCACAACTTCAGATAGAATATATTCCCATGAATTATTTCAACAGGAAAATATCTTTACACAGGGGCCCTAGGGCCCTAAGTTAAGTTGTTAACTTGGAGTTAACAACTCCAAGTTAAGTTGTGGTTGAGTTGTGAGGAGGCTACTTTAGGAAGCTTCAGCAGAGAGACTTTCCTGAAATTTGTGGCTTACATTGGAAGAGGGTTCAATTGATAGGAAGATATCTGAGTATAAAACTAAGAGTTTAAAGTTATCGGCCCTCCTATTTTTTTATTGTTTAAATTATTCAAGCAGCTAAATTTTGAAGAAAAGGAGTGGAGGTTAAAGAATAGGATTATTGAGGAGTTTGGAAGAAGTGGTGGCTCACAGAATGGGTGTTCTAGGAAAAAAGATATTGCTACAGGCAGTATGGCTGTTAAACATTTGCTGTTTTTTTTTCCACAGAATCTGTATCAGTGTACAGAATCATAGAATCACAGAATGCCTAAGGTTGGAAGGGACCTCTAGAGGTCATCTAGTCCAACCTCCCTGCACACGCAGGGCCACCTAGAGCACGTGGCACAGGGCTGCATCCAAGCGGGTCTTGAAGATCTCCAGAGAAGGAGACTCCACAACCTCTCTGGGCAGCCTGTTCCAGTGCTCTGTCACCCTCACTGTCAAAAAAAATTTCCTTAAGTTCCTGTGGATCTTTTGGTGCTTCAGTTTGTGGCCATTTCCTCTCGTTCTGTCAGTGACCACCAGTGAAAAGAGGCCGGCCCCATCCTCCTCACTGCCTCCCTTGAGGTACTAATAGACACTGATCAGGACCCTCTCAGCCTTCTCTTCTCCAGGCTGAACAGGCCCAGCTCCCTCAGCCTCTCCTCACAGGGCAGATGTTCCAGGCCCCTGATCATCCTAGTCGCCCTGCGCTGGACTCTCTCCAGCAGCTCCACATCCCTCTTGTACTGTGGGGCCCAGAACTGGACACAGTGCTCCAGATGTGGCCTCACCAGGGCTGAGTAGAGGGGCAGGATCACCTCCCTCGGCCTGCTGGAGACGCTCCTCTTAATGCACCCCAGAATGTGCCACTGCAGTTCATTAGACGAAAACTAAATACCTTTGATGTCTAAGCACATTAAAAGTCCAGTAACTTTTGGCTGGTTGTTTTTTTCTCCCCCTCCCGCAATTCCTACTCCCTCCCTCCTTTTCTCCCATAATAAAATTGTCATCTTGATCATCCTAGCTGGATTTCACCTGATTAACACTTAGGCCTGTTCAGATCACTTCCAGCAAGCAAGGTGTCTGCTGAATTAGGTTGTTCTTTCTATTTACAACTTGTCTGTGTTCAGTGTGTTTTTCCCATGCAGTACCTGAAAAAATTCAGTAAATGTTTTGTTATGATCGAGTTTTTGTTTTGTTTTCTCAGTGAATAATGGTGGTATTGACCCATGTTTTAATATTCAAAGATTGGAGTTGAAGCCATAGTCGCTATATAAGACATTATTTAAATGACATGGAAACTTCTGATCAGATGGGCCCACCTTCGAAATTGTGACTGCCTCCTCAAAGTAATCATCTTTTATCATCGCAAAAATTACAGTCACTTTCTCTGAAAACACATGCCCAGACAACCACTGACACCGGGTCACGTCCAATTTAGAAGTCAGTGTAATTGCCAGTAATTTACCCAGCTGTAGTCATCTGTGCTTTTAATTTCTTTTGCCTCAGTTCTCCTGTAGTTTCACTTTGATCAGAGCCTAGAAGAAGTAAGCAATGATTAGTGTTGCTATGCACTTGCAGTTGCTCTGTTTTGTTTTGGAGGAGGATTATGCAGAAATGCTGGGGCAATAGAAAAAAAGGTTTTCATTTACACTTGCCCTGTGTCCTTTTCGAGATCTCTCAGAGTAAATTAAAAATTTGGGTTTTTTGTTTTGTTTTGTTTTTGCTTCTGCAGAGGAGTGTAAAGAAGCCCCAGCAACACTGTAAGTTCCAATGATACGAAAATTATGAGGAAACAGTGGATTTGGTGTTTGTTTGAATTTACCTTAAGTCCTTCAAATCATCATGATTTCCACTCTAATTTTTTTTTTTTTTGTATCAAAATTCAGAAATTCAGCACATCAAGAGCTCGGTATTTTAAGGAAAATATTTCTGAAAAGCTATATATTTGAAATGCTGTCATGGAAAACAGGCTGTAAGGCTCAGCCACAGAAAATATTATTAGGAAAATAAAGTTTTTATTTATATTTTATTTTTATGAGGGAAGTCTTAGATATGAATTTTAATGTTTATCTTCCTGATCAAAATGCAGAATGTAACATTGCTATATGTGATTTTCCTGGCTTGGTTTAATGAGTTCTGGACAGGTTTGACAGTTCTTCCATATGCCATAGTCCACAGTCAAGGCCCTGAGCACCAGCCAGTACTTTGTTTGTCATAGCATCTGATGGGACATATTTGGTTGTATAAAAAACTTTGCCGATAACTTTTTTGTAAAGGAAAACTGAGAGTGACCAAGCTACACTTAAAACAAACAAATAAAAAACCAAAACCTTGAAGCAAACCTCCTTCGAAAGTAATTTTACATATACATTTGTGCCACAGTTAAAAAAATTAGCTGTCCTGAAAAATCATGTTCAAACATAAAGCATTTGAGGTAATTTAATAGTTGGCACTTAAAGTAACTGCAATTTGATGTTCAATTCAAACCAGATGTTTATTTTTTTTTTTGCAAAAAGTATATTCTTTTATCAGGGAAGAGAAAAAGCATTCAAGGTTATGGAGCAGACATTTCTTACTGCAGTTGATTAGAGCAAATTACCAAGAGCTGCACTTCACATTTGAAACATTGAGGCGTTTATGATCTCAGGCCCCAACAATTAAAGAAAACAAAAATAAAGGGATTGAAAGTATACATACTGTGAGCAGTTAAACTGCAGGAATGTTGTGGATCCCAAACAGCTGGATTCCATTTGAACTTAAAAAGTTTAATAGCATAAGCTTGCACATCTTCTTTTCTACTTCAGAGGATCATCTGCCAGATGGAGAAGTCCCCCCTCTCATTTCCTTGTACATGTAACAAAATAACAATCTTGTTGTAGAGTAAAACCACTTGATGTACTGGAGCAGAACCAGTACTTTCAAACCAGGGGGAAGATCTATATCCCTTGGAGAAAATCAGTTTGAAGCACAGGTAAAAAAGTCATAAAACTTTCAATTTCAGTAGTTTACAGGAAAGTTATTTTATTCAGGTACTGAGCAGGTGGTAAGCGTTGACACATATAGAAATCAGTATTCTTGGAAAGTAGAGTATATTAGTGAGCTCTTGGACTATAGAACCTTACAACAGGCTTCAAAGTTATTTCCTGCTCCTTGTTTTGAGTGATAGCTCTCTTGCTGCCATGCTAAATGGACACTTGACAAGGGCTCCTCTGTACATTGTCCAAACTAATATTGTGAATTGCAAACAAATTTAGAGAAGAAAGAAATAAGGTAAAAAGCAACCGTCATTGAAGACCAGCAACAAGGCTGAAAGCAATCAGCAACATACAGACCTTGCCCTGAGAAGAGCTGCAGTTCGATGCTGCTCAGGCTCCTGCTTCTGTCCCCAGTCACCCAGAGCCTGCAGAGACTGGCTGTGGTGTGCCAGGGAATGAACAATTCCTGTCTCATGTCATCAAAGCTGGCTTCCCAGGAAGATGGTGGTTCTGCTGTCTGTGGGATCCTTTGTGCACATGAAAGGAGAGAAGCGGTTGCTTCTTAGCTATGTATTTTCACAACGCTAATTAAATAAAGATACCCACAGTGCACTGAGGAGGGTTAATTACAGCTCTTCTTGCAGCTTACATGTGTGGGAAATCTTACAGAAGCCAAATGACATAAATGTGGGGTAAGAATCCATGCTGGATCCACACCAGGTCCAGCTCGAGTAGGAGCTCCAGAGGGAAAGTCCTGCTGCTGCCCCATGGCTGCCCCATGGCCTTTCAGTGTGAAAAATGGAAAACAAGTCTCTGGACCAATCTGAAGTTGCAGGCAGCTATATGAGATAACTTGGCTTTCATGCAGTCAGTCTCCACACATTGCAGTGAGTGTCAATGTTCAGAGAGGAAGGACAAGAAAAATCAGTGCCTGGTAAGTGGGCTTCTTGCTTGGTTAGAAGTAGAACAAATGCAATCTGCAGCAGAACAAAAACTTGTGAGGTCTGACTTCCCTATCTTGAAATGTAACTTTGAATTTCAGCCCTAAGGTCTTCAGCATGATTAAATGAGGCTTTAAGCACCAGCTAACTGATCTCTGCTGGAGAGGAAGCTGCAACTTTCCTGTAGTTAATGGATCAAGATAGTGAGGCCACAGAGCTGCTGTGACAGATCATTACAACACTTCATTGCCTGCTAATCCAGCATCTCTCTGTTGCTAAACAAATCACTCCTTGTGTAGCTCACATTTTTCACAGTTGTGTTGCTCCTGGCAGAAAAAAACACTCCTCACTTGAGCCACGGTGAAGCCAACCTCTTAGAGCCGGCTCACCACACATCAGTGTGAAAGAATTACATTGATGTGGAGACAGGTGTCCTTGGTCTTTTAAGATGTTAATGTCACTCACTTTGATGAGAACTAGCAGTGCTCAGCGTATCTTTCTAAACTGTAATAGGAGTTGTTGACCTGTTCTACAGGGCTTGAAAGGATGTAAATTGCTTTTATGTTTAAATTCTCCAATCTAAGACATTTTTTCCATTCAGAAGGAAAAGAATACTTGTGCTAATGACTTCTGTGTCCAAGCTCCAGCTGGGTTTGAAATTGAAGCTGTGTTTTTCCAGCTCATCTATCACAAATAATAAGAATTCTGCAGCCTCATAGATACCTGTGGAGCCCTACTGACACTCCTAGGACCCAGAATCCTTAACCAGTATTTCTGCTTATCAGTATAACGTTGACATCTCTCTTCCCATGCTCAGAGATGGCTAAAGAAACTGAGGGAACTGCTATTCAGCTTACTAAGACATGTGTTTCCTAATAAGAGCTTCTCTGGGATTAAACACCAGTGACAATTATGTATTTGAAGACACATTGAGATTGCAAAAACGTGAATAAAAACATCCTCATACTTTGCTGATTTCTGTTTGTTTGTTTGTTTAGTGGAACTAGCATGTTGGAACATCTTAATTTATGGAATTCCATGGTATTTGTGCTTAGAAAACAATCCTTTTTTCTTTTTTTTTTTTTTTTTCCTGGATTTTCTCAACTGGCAGTTGAGGCAATGCTGGCCTCTGGTGGCTCCCGCAGCCTCCTCAGCCAGGCTGGGCTCGCCAGCCTCCCCTCGCAAGTCTCTGCCCTGAGCGCTGCTCCTCACCTGCAGAAAGGCACTACCACCCAGTGGTGCCGAGGATTATTGCAGACAGTTCTCTTTTTTTTTTCTTCCTTTTTTTCTTTTTCTTTTTTTTCTCCTGGAGAAATTGGCTCATCTTTAGTAAAACGTAATGTTGTTCTTGGTTCTTGGTAGTGGCAAAAAGCCATGAGAAACGGGGCCAATAATATCCATAAAGAAGTGATCTAAGTTCTCACTTTTAAATGTTTTTCCCAGTGCTGGAAGGAAGGAAGCGAAATAATCTCTGAAGCACAGGGTGTTCCCTCCTCCAGATTCAAATGCTTTGCTTGTATTTCAGATATTTCAAGCTATTTTGTTTGGGTTCCACCAGTATTTCTGCAAAACAACATGTGCTGTTTACTACCTTGCAAACCTGAGGTGTCTGGATACCTGCAAATTTTGCTAAACTTCAAAAGAAAATCTCTACTTCTATCAACGATCAGGATAAGTGATGAATGAAAGTGATTGAAACACTACAAAAAGGTTTCAAAGAACATTTGAATATAAAGCTCCTCTTATTCAGGTTTTTGCCATGGATTCGCAAAAAAAAGAAAAAATAGATGGTGTATCTTAAGTACTGTGAGAATGAAAGGCATAAATGATCGTATGCCATAGCTGTCACATTATCAAGTACTGATTATTTTGTTAAATTTAGTAACATTATATAGTTAAATTTCTGTAATATGTTTATAGAAAGACTTGAAAGCTGAATCTGTTTGTCTGAATCTACCTACTTCTCCCTTTTTTTTTTTCCAATGTGACCAAGCAAAGAACTTGTTCTAAAGGTATATATTTCAATTCACCTTTAGATTTAGAAAATAAAATCTTTGCGACTCTGACAGCGCGTTTTCGTGAAACTTCAAAAAAAAATCCATCAAAAATGACAACCCCCCCCTTCAACCTAGTGCATTCATTAACTACTTTGCTATTCATTAGCTACTGTGTGTGAACTATGAAAGTGAAACCAGAAACAAAACTATGCTGTCTCCGTCTTCAAACTGAGAAGAACTAAGTATAGACACTGAAAAACATTTAACACAACGGCTTTTTTTCTAGGGTGTCTTTACTTTGCAGAGTTTAAAGTCTTCCGAGTACCATCCAAAAGGAATCCATTAAATCTCTCTGACTTCCCTGGCAGTTTCATTTCACTCTAAAACATTGGGCACTCTTCAAGTAAAGAGTTGTAGAGTCCGAAATGCGCTGGAGAACCCCGCAGGGAGCTTCATGCCCCAGGAGTATGGTTGGTTGAGTAGCACAGTAGGGTTTTTCCTTCTGTAACTTTCAACAGATCTGTGATGCACTTGGTTTTAAATATCAGAACTCAGTCATGCCCCCCATGATGATCTGTGGTGGTATATTACTTTAGTTTTCTGTTTTTTCTAGATAGGAAAGAACCCAGCCGAGGAAAAGGAGAGAATCATCCACACAGAATATCCACAGAAGATACTTGTAGAACAGTTTTCTTAAGATGTTCAGCTGAAATTATTATATTCTACAGACTGTGTTTTATATTAATTTTAATTGTTCTTCTAAACTATGCAATTAAAATCGTACTGTTCCTTTCAGCATTCCAAAATCTATTGACTCCCAGAAGAATGACAATAATCTTGTCTGGTTTTGCCCATGTATTCATTTTGTGCTATGACTATAGATGCTCATTTTGGAGCTTCAAATGATATTTCAAGAACCAGTCACAGGAGAGCCCTTGAGGCTTCACAGAGACTTTCACTGGAGTTTTAACAGAATGCTTCACATATGCTACTTCACACAACATACTCCCACTGCAAAGAGACTAAACAAACAGCCACAAAGAGACTGGGCCATGAATACTGGAATATGGAAGCCAGATATGGGAACTACTCTGGGTAATGGGTAGTTCCCCCCCCCAAAAAAAAGAAAAAAAGGGTTGCTTTTGATTAGATCAGCTCCACAAAGCCACAATGGCCCAGAGACCATGGTGAGAGCAAGTGGCAGAAAAAGGGCTGATGGAGGGATGTCTTTCCAGAGCAGGTCAAATTAAGAAAAATACCTTGTTTTAAACCATAACTCTGGTTTAAAACATATACAATACAGATTTTCTTTTTTCTTCCGTTCTTTTTTTTTTCAGTTCTATGTAATAAGGGCTTACATCTAATAATGAAGGAAAGAAATATTTTTGGCCTTCTTCTAATGATCATTTCCATAACAAAAAAACCCTTAAAACTTAGTCCCTGAAACTCCTTAGTTCTTTAATGTCTTCCTCCACTGCTTTGTTCGCACGCTTCAACTGTGTACTGGGGTCATAAAGTCCAGTACCCCCTCAAGTCCTCTTTGTGTTGCTTCTAAATAAGTCCTTTGTATATTCATCTAAAAATACTTATATTGGTAACTATGCGCACAGAAGATTATCCAGTTCCTCACTTCAGTGACAGAAATAAGATTGATTGCACTAAATGTCGACAGCGACTGCTAGGCTAGGGAGGCTGCCGCAGGAGGCCCCAGAAAATGTCTTTCAATTTCCATGAGATATGACCTTGGGACTCAAATGGGTGATGCAAATGGCAAGGACAGCTATCACTGGAAAGGCTATAATCCCTTGGGGTAAGCAGCTGAGGGGCACTTTGTGCACTAACTGTTGCTCATGTCCTGTGAGGAGAGGCTGAGAGAGCTGGGCCTGTGAAGTCCAAAGAAGAGAAGGCCGAGAGGTGACCTTATCAGTGTGTATAAAACCTTAAGGGAGGGTGGCAAGAGAATGGGGACAGACTCTTTTCAGTGCTGGCTAGTGACAGGACAAGAAGCAATGGCCACAAACTGAAGTGCAGGAAGCTCTACCTTAATTTGAAGAAAAACCTCTTGACTGTGGGGGTGACAGAGCGCTGGAGCAGATTGCTCAGAGAGGCTGTGGAGTCTCTTTCTCTGGAGATCTTCAAAACCCACCTGGACGTGATCCGGTGCCATGAGCTCTAGGTGACCCTGCTTGAGCAGGGGGGTTGGACTGGGTGATCTCCAGGGATCCCTTCCAACCTTAACCATTCTGTGATTCTGTTATAAAATACATAACGATAATAAGCATTTCACTCCCACTCCCCTCAGTTTTCACAATAAGCACCCTGAGATTTGATCTGTGTTTTTCCTTTAGGAGATTTTTTTCCTTGTTCACCCAGATATTATTGTTTCTACTGGCTTTAGCCGAATGATTTGGGCAAGCCAGACCTGGAGGAGTTGAACCGTTTTGGCAAGTACAACAAACATTTAATAATATGACATAATTTTAAGGCAATTTTACAGATGTTAGTGCAGCCTCTTGCCATCTTTATGAAGTTACTGGGTGTGATAATTCGGGAAGGGGTAGGAAACAAGGACCAGGGCTGAAGTTTATTACTGCAGGGCCATAGCAGAAGTGTCTTTCCAAAGCTGCTCCCAAGCCCTGCCCTTGGGACTGCGTGGTGTAAGGGTGGGTGATGGAGGTGCCTTCTGCCACAGAGCTCAGCCTCCCAGCTCGGTGGGTGATGCTGCTGTTTGGACCAGCAGGTCATACCATTGAACAAAATAGGTGTCGTAAATGCTGTGCTCATGGAGAAAAAGAAAGGATGCTAACCATACCTGTAAGGTACCAGTAACAGTGATTGCTGAAACAATTTAAAACACTTTTTGTCAGTGAGATTTACTGCATTCTGTCTTTGTTTACACAAGGAAAGAGCGTAGTCAGCTGTATTTTAAGTCTTTTTTTTTTTCTCACAGCATGACACAGTATTGCAGGGAACATAGGACACAGAAGACCTCTCACTTGTTGCTTTTTGGAGCAATTGATTCTGTTTTGATTTTTAATTTGGAAACACTTATTTCAGATCTGGGTCTAGGCTAGCTTCAATTTTATGAAAAGAAAGACCTGTGGGAAAATTTCACCCAACTGGTTTGCTTTAAATAATTCCCACCACTCCCAGACTGGTGAAACTTTGTTTATGGGGTTATGGATTGTCTAGAAATCTAATTCAGGCTTGTGCTTACAAGTGACAGATTCAAAAGACTAATTTTGTTGTCTTTTTTATTTTGTATTTTACTGTGATCTTTGTTAATTGGACAGATTAATTTGGCACTCCTTTCTGTTGCTATTAGAGTCTTTGCTATAAGTATAATAACCTTATGTGCTTTATAGTACATGTAGTACTACAAAGTGCCACACTTTCTTGCTTTTATATATTCTGTGTTTTCTTTTTTTGATATGGTTGGGCATTTCTGGGCCCTTCTCACAGGTTGGTTGTTATGATTATTACCAAGGATGTGGTGACATGGCCAATAAATCAAGTTCTTGACAAAGACTGGTTGTCACAGGTACTCTCTGCCTCACCCACTATTCATTTCTCCAAAGAGTGGAAAAAAAACCAGTAAGGTATCATGCAATATCCTTACTAATTCTTATTAAAAAGAGGAAGAAACACATAATAAATCAGTTGTGAAATTACAACCGGTGCAAAATAGAAAAAGACACAAAATTACTCCTTTGGTAGAATTTGTCATTTGCTGTAACGGAGAGTGTAGGCCTGTGTCCTGCCTGATGGAGAGGGATGGGGTGAGAATCCCACATAAGCAGATGTTAGATGACTTGCCTCCCACGTTAGAGTTTTAGCTTAGCCTCTAAGGACTGGATTAACCTCAGAAGTGTGAATTTTAATGTCTTTTCCAAAGTTATCATCATTAATGATGATTTATCCATAAAAATGTTTAGTTCCTTTTTGCTTCTTGCTCAGTTGATGGCCTTGACAACTTACCAATGCAGTGAATGCTCAAGTCTCTTCATACATTATGTAGAGAGGTGCTTTCTTGAGCTGACTCTGAGTTTTGTCAAGACTTATTTTGATTGAATGCCCCCTTGAGTTTATGTAATGGAAGAGATTAGGGACTTCTCTTTGGCCTATATGTGTTGCGAATTATGCATTTCTTTAGGTACTGTTCCAATGTTTCTTTTTTCAGTTGTCTTCTATGGTGATCCCCCTACCCCATTAAATCATGACTCTCCTCATGACTCAAATACATGAGGTCTTTGGTTTAATTCATATATACAAGCTTAATGCATTACTATCTGACAGTGGTCAACAGTAGATGCTTGAGGAAGTTTAAGAGGAGAAAAACATGTAGTTATACTTCCCTGATGTATTCTCCCAGCCTCCAGCTTTTCATGCTCAGAGATTTCTTGGACCAAGATGGTGCAGTTTTTTTCTCCAGAGATTTGAACTCCAAAACGACCTATGACATAAGAATATATTGTATGAAGAAATATTTTCTCTTGTTTAGCTGAACTTGGCACTTGCTTTAGATGCCTTTGGATTGGAATAAACACTATGTAAAATAAAAAACACACTAGTTTGAAAGGATAAAGTAGTGCCTTACAGATCAATATATGGTTGAGTTTACACTGAGAAGGGCTTTCTCTGCCTCAAATAAGTAATATTTCTTTCCCTGTCTACCTTATTCTTGACACTAATGATTTCATCGAGTCAGAAGAATTTGTCCATTTAATCATTCCTGATACCACAACTGCATCATCTCTTTGATGATCCCTGTCAGGTTTTCTGTTCACACCCAGTTTTTTCAAGGGTTCTAGATCTGCATTTTCTCAGAAGGTGCAGCCATTTTCTTCAACCAGTTATATCTTATGATATTTCTGTAGTTCCTCTCCTTTGACTGTTACCCTTACTATCTACAATAACTTAGTACCTTGACCTAAATTTGTTTCTTCACTACTCAGCCCCTTCTTATATTTTTAAGAATTTGTGAGTGGATCTCAGTACAGTTCTGCTGGGCTTTACCAGTGTATTTGGTGGTCTCCTATTGAGAAATCTAACAATTCATTCCTCCCTCTGTATCTCCTCTTTTGATTCATAGCAGCTTAACTTCTTTGCTGTTCTTTGGTCTTTTGGAAATTCAGAGAGTCAACTCCATCTTCTTTGACCATATGCTGCTTGATTTAGAGGATGAGATCTAATATATTTGTGAAGTATCAGAGACTTTTTGTCCCCATTCCCTGTGGAACTATTCAGACACTGATAATATGCCTTATATATATACTTATATACTCCTTTATGCTATTGCATCTATCTGTTAAGTCTTTTATCTACTTAAAGTCACAAAATCTCTTTGTAGAGTATGCTGTGGACCCACTCTGATCTGCTGTTAGTTCAGAGAATTGGCCTTCCTCTTCGGGCCAAGGCACTATTCTTCACTTCACAGTCCTGGTTAGGTCTTCTTCAGTGCATCTTCTGGGAAACTGTGTCCTATTTTCACTGTTGCATTTGCAATGTTGCTAAATGAAACATTTATATGCACAAAAAAAGCATATTAGTTTGAAAGTACAGAGTAGTATCATACAGATCAATATATAGTTGAGCTTATAGTGAAAAGAGATTTCTCTGTCCCAAAATAGTTTGTTTTGTTTTATTTTGTTTTTGAATGAAAAGAGGAAAGGCCATCGGTGGGTGGCTGTCCCAAGCTAATGAGGTAAAATTAAATAGGAGTGAAACTTGGCTGTGGTCAGCAAGGTCAGGAAAGCAGCTATTTTTATTCTGCATGAGGCTTGTACAACAAATGAGGCAGTGACATTCTTTAATGTTGGTAATGTTTATGTTGGTTTTTATCCTTTGAAAAATAGTACTGGTTTGGTTTCATAACATATCAGCTCATTTTCCCTGTGTAATTCTTCTTCTGCTGTCTACGCAGTCCCAACACTTGGGCCTAGTAAAATGGCCATATCTCATGTGCCTATGGGAAGGGTATGAGAGTTAAGGGACACCTAAAAGAATTACAGCAGGTTAGTGTAAAACCAAGGAATTCCTCAGGCAACATCTTGGCACAGGGGAGGATTATGTAATTTACCCAGAGGCCCGATTTAGCCTTTCACTTTTCATTGTTTCCATTTGTTGCAGTCTTCAGAAGAGAGAGGTTGGTTATGTATTGCCAGACTGTCTCACACTTCTAAGAGAAAATAGATTTAAAAAGTTAGAACAAACTTAGGTATTTACATTTTTCCCTCTTAAGTCTGCAGCTAACTGTGAGTTTGTGTTTTCATGCATAATTTTCAACAAAAATATGTGAGCTGCTTCTAGACGTTCTGGGCAATTTAGGATGAATAACTGTAGCTATTCTTGGAAAAACCTGTGGCAGGCCCACTATTGGCCATCGGTAGGTTAGACTATTTCATTGCAGCCAGAGAGATCCTGTGCATGTAAATGGGTCTGCCATGCAGCACTCGTTGGGGAATTTGGCCTCCACTCTCATTCAGAATAATAACCAACTGGAGGACTAGACACTTAATGCAGTTCAGTTTGCAGGAGATAGTAAATAACCTCTCACCTTGCTTTTAAGACTTACTAGGATTTTTTTTTCTCTTTTTTTTGCCTTTTTTTTCTTTTGCTTCTTTCTTTTTGTTCTTCTTATTTTTTCCCTTGAATTTTCTGTATGATGTCTTGAGCGAAAAAAAAAAAAAAAAGTGGAAGTATAATCTTTTGCCTGAGTTTTATTTTTATCAAGTATTGGGAAGAAAGGGGGGAAGGAATGGTATGAAGCTAAATCTGGTAATCAGTCTGATACACATGAGTGAGGGAAGGGAGATACAAATATGCACTGTCTTCTCATTCTTCAGATGAACCCAGGGTTCTGAATATGCCTTGGAGGAAAAAAGAAAAAAGAAAAAAGGCTTCCTGTTCTAACCTCCACCCGTGTCACCCTCACTAGTTGCTGTATTTCAAACTCTGATGCAAGAATGGCTAAAGTTTGCTGAAGATATGCAGGCAAACTGCATTCACAAGTGACAACAATAATTTATTTTAAAAAACAAATCTCTCTCTTTGTGGCTAATAGAGAAACTTTGAATCTTTGAATTTGCTTCCTGAAAGGCTATAAAACCCCTGAATGGGGGTTTCTTTACACAAAGAAACACAGCACAAAGAAATTACAAGAAAAAAGAAGGGAGTAAAATGCAGGCCAATTATGCTCTAGCTCTGGAGTGTTGCTGCCAAAGCTATTTATTTTCACAGACAGTGTTAATTTTGTATGCACACACACAGCTTTGCTTGCTGATACCACAGTGAATTTTAATTTTGGAGGAGGCTCTGGTCTTTTTTACCTTTAAATTCACCTTCCTATTTATTGGATATAAGGATATTTTAGACTGAAGATCTCTAGGTTATTCCCTTGTATCTATTTCTTGGAATTACCTGCTAAGGTGATCATAACAAAATCCTTTGTGAAGGACAAGCTGCCTTTCCTTTTGGTATGACATATGAAAAATGTCTCCAAGTTACGGTGCCAGGACAGGATGAAGACTCAAAGGTAAGTCACTGCTGTGATGTGAGGTGGCATCATCTTCTGGAGTGATACCACGAGCTAATTCCACATCACTATTTTTCAGATAACTGCAGAAAGAAGACAGCTAAGTAATGCTGTATCTGACTTAGAAGTGAATTACTCTGTAGAGCACATCCTGACCTCTTTCTCCCTCACTGCAAAATTGTTCTTTTGCACTCCTAGCACAACATTTTAAAAGGACGTTAGTGATTTGCATCAAGTTCTTTAGCTACAGCAGATGTTAATTATAATTTGGCAAGGCATAATGCTGGCAGCCTGAGAATGAAGGTACAATACATGAAGCTTTACTGCAAAAACTCTATTCACCCAGTATTTAGTCTCTTTTGGAAGGCACCCTTACGCATGCAAGATATTGTTCATAATTCTTTTCTCCTTTACTATAAGGTATTCTGTTTTTGTTATGATGATGTTTAGTCCTCTGTGACTCGATATTTGCAAAAAGAGAATGTCAAAAGCCATGTAGTTATTTAACTGAGTTAATACTATTAGGTATTCATTTAACTGAGTTTCTGTTTGAGTTTGATTGCTCAAGTGAAAAATGTTAAACATTATTAAACTTGGAGGAAGATAAGCAAAATACCTATAAAGATCAAATTTGTAAATAGGATAAATCTGCATAAACACCCTTTTGGATTTCATTACAATTAAAGCTTTTTTGCCTTGAGCACTTTAAGCGAGGAATGTATGATTCTCCAGTGTCTCTCTAGTGGGATCTGTAGGTGCTGAGCACTTTTGAAGAGTAGACCAATGGTGCACCCAGTATCTGAAGCCCCTTTGAAAAGGGTGCTTCTATTTACTATGCAAAACTTATTTTAATTATGATCTTTCAATGAATTTATCCTTCGGCCTGCCTAAAGAACTCAGTGAGATCAACAGAAGATTCATAGAGTTGGAACACTGCAGGATGTAAGGAAGAGTATAGGTATCTACTAGAGCATAATACAAACATAATTTTGCCCTTTCCAGTAGCAAAGAAATTGCATTGTTTTTGAGTACTCTCCAAAACGCCAGTTGACCATGTCATGTGATTATTTTGGATAGCTATTTCTCTTCATCATGGGAACCAAATCAAAGCTTGAGCCACCAAATAAAGTTTTCCTTCTTAACTTTCTTTAAGCATGATGATATTACAGTTTGGGAATCTAACGCCACAACATGTGAATTTTCCATACGAAGACTACCAGGATTTAGGGTATTCTAGAATTGAAGGAGAGTTGTTGGAATTTACCTTTGATAAGTTGAAAACAAATTCTACTATAATAATCTTTAGCAGGAACGGGGAGATAGTTTGGATGGACATTCAGGGTTGTGTTTTCTTTTTAGTTTTTAGTTTTAGTCTTAGTTTTAGTTTAGCTTTTTTTTAAAAAAAAAAAAGTTGAAATACTATTCCTGCACTTCAAGGGTATCCAGCAGATACCCTTATACAGCAGATCTAGATTGCTTTAGAGATGTACCACTGGACCAATATCTGTCTTGTCATGAGATTTCTTGGTCCTTTCTCACTTCAAAACTGCAGCTGGTCTCTTAATCCTGTCCACAGATAGGAGCTGGTGGGCATTTAGTGAAATCCTTGGTGTGTTCTAAATCACTACTGTATATCCAATAATTTCTTTAAATGTGATGTCTCTGATTTTTTTATTTTAGATACCTTATCTTACTTCTATAAACATTGGGACATTGGGTTAGTTATAAATATAGCTGTGGAAACCCACCAGGCCTTACACTTCTTATTCTCCTTGTGGAATTTGTCGAAACTTTTTTTGTTTTCCAATTTATATTGTTTAATTGCAATGAGAAATTTCTTCTTCGACACTTCGAGAAGTACACAGAAAATTGGCAGGAATGGTCAAAGCAGAAATTGATAGAGCCACCAGCATCCCTCAAGGCACTTTGGTGGGACAGTGCCTTCTATTATGTTCTCATGGCTATAAAAAACTTCAGATTTCAGGACTGTCATCCTCTCTTTTTTTTTTAATTTCTATCTGTTCCTTTAAAAAACAAGCATACGCTGATGTTTGTGACAGTCATGGCAAGTAGGTTGATTTCTGCTCTAACTAGGATCAGGGTATGAAGCTTTCTCTCTCTCTCTCTCTCTTTGTTTTTTTAAAGTTACTTCTCAATCTTCATCAGCATTGGCATAATTCCAGGCGAGAGTGTCTGGCTGTACAAGAAAAAAAGTATCAGAGACTTTCCTCATGAGACAGAGCAAATGAATCATCATCATCACCAGCACCCAAATTGTAGCCCTGATCGGTTTCAGAGCGCTCATGTCTATAAAGGCACCAGCTGTTTCGAGCAAGTGGCTGGCAGGAGCACTGAGGCCCCAGAAAAGCAGAGTGGATGCAGGTTGGATCCTCAGTTTGCTCCCAATGCTCCTCTTACCTCCCTGCCCTGAAGCCTGTGTCTTTTGGGCTCCTGTCTGCATGGATTCTTCTCCCCTTGGTATTTGTGGCTGAGTGCCTGTGCTTAAGTGGTTTCTGGCTCTCTTTGCCTTTTGTGTAGCTGGCACAACGGATGTCTCAGGAATATATGTCCTCTGTGGCCTCTCACATTCCAATTCCCCCTTTCGAAATCCAATCCTCATCTAATATCCATAATCCTTCATGTGAACTGTTTTACATTAAAAAGAGATATATTTTGGGTTTGCTAAACAAGATTTCCTAAGGGCAGACCTGCTAATGATTAGCTGATGCAACAATGCCCAAGAAAAGCGACTCAGGGTAGTGAAGTGAATATTACCGCACCCAACAGCCAAAGGAGCAATTTCATTGTCTGCTGATCTGTAGAATTCAACTGTGAGAAGTTTCTGGAAGACCAGTGATGTAACCCTTGCATTCACTTCATGAAGACTTCAACAGTGCTTCGATTTTTGGAAGTGATATCCCCATTTCTCCCATCTTTTATTTGAAAACATTTTTTATATGAAATATATATGAAAATACTTTACAAACAACTCTCAGAATACCATGACAGCACAGTATATTCTTTATTTCTCCTCATATCATGCAACTAAGTAGGCAAAGATACTATTCTAAGACACAACTAAAGCTGTACGGATTCATCATCACCTCCTTCCCCTGCTTTAGCCCTAAGAATTTTTTGAACATACATGAGCTACTCAACAGCACGATGCTGTAAGAGCTGTATGGCTTAGAAAGTACAGCTGAGCCCCAAGAGCAAAACTCCTCTAAAGAACTCGGAGTTGGGGAATGGGATCATATATGGCAAAACATGTGATGGTACCAATTTGCAAAAAGTAATGCTGGAAGGGAGGCACTACCAAAATGTTCTGTTATGTGAGTTATCCTCACAATTGCCATAGCTCAGAAATTGTGAGCCTTCAAAATTTTGAACCTTTCAGAATCTTTGTCACTTTTTGGATTGCAAAGGCACAGACCTTTTTATAAAGGTATACCTGAAAAACATGATGTTTCATTTGATGTTGCTTTGATGGTATTTCCATTAACATTTGGGCAATAATCAGTAGCTATAAAATGGTACATTTTGCCAAAGCTCTGTTGACCTTTAGATTTCAGGGTTGGTCATAGCCAATTACACTTGAAATAGGAGAATTACTCAACTTTTTCCCAGCATTTCTCCTAAAAAAACTCTTGGTGCAGCTGCTTTTTTCAATCACTGCAAGCAATCCTGTCATAATAAAAATAACTTTCATAAACTCATTTCTCTCTGAAGTTTGGGCAGGATGTAACTTACTTCATCTTTAAGTAAAAAGTATTGGAACTCTTGCTCTTTCTGTCACTGTCTCTTTGGAGACTAATATTCAAATGCAAAGAGTCAGCTCTTAACTGCCATACAACTTTTTAATGAAAGAGCTAAGTTCCAAGGGTGAAACATATACTAAATTTTATTGAATCTGGAAAGAAAGGGTTTCTCATTGAGAATGCCCAGAATCAGTTTCACTTGGGCAAAATAATTACCTGCAGTTGTCATAGGTGAAAAGTGTTAGCCAAGGAAGCCCATATGGCAGTCTATTAATTTGCTGGGAGACCAGGTAGAATACTTTGAACTGGATTTCTCTGCATATTGGAGAAAAAAAATAAGTATGTCCCTTGACTGATTCTCAAAACCGTATAATTAATGACTCCAGAGAGTGTGAGAAAGTTTGAAAATTCTTTGAAAGGGTATTCTAAGTTCTGAAATGACATATTTTAGCAGCAAGTAATCAGCAGATGAGATTCCCCTGCCCATTTAAATATTCAATACTTTATGCATAATGATATCAATCATTCTCAAAAGCACAAACTCCTGAAAGATCGCATGTTCTCCTTACCACCAATTTTTACTGTAACTATGCAGTGGAATTTACTAGCTAGGGCAACGTATGGAATTTCTATCAACCCCCATGAGAACTGTGTGCTCCCGAGGAAGGTTACAATTTGGCCTTGGGACAGTTCTCTTCCAATTGAGACCATGGAGAACAGCACCACACTGCACTACCAAATGAACTTGAATTTTGTAAAACTGAGTGCTTTTCTTTATGACCTTCCAAAAGCAGTAAAGTCCTAGTCAAAAACTAATTCCTAGGCCAAGAACAAATAAAGTAAGGGAAACCTTTGAAGCATTACCCCAACAGATTTGAAGTTCTTTTTCTTTTTTCAAGATCATAGGTTTGATTAATGTTGGGTTTTTTTTGAATAGCTATTCCAGAATTGTTATTTTTTGTACAAGTATATCTCTTTCTGATTTCTGCTCAGTTCGTATTGGGTAATTACCTCAAGGACAGTTATTCTGGAGTAACAGAACTTACTGCAATAAATTCTCAACTAGTTCAGGGAGTTTTTCTTTCCTTGGATCACAGTGAAGGCCAAAGACTCTTGTCATATTGGAGAATGTTGCTTACACAAAGCCAATGGTCCAGATTTTTTCTTTTTGCCTTTGAAGAACCTTTGTTTTTCTGACTCTGTTCCAGGTTTCCTACTAGCAGTCATCTCCTCATGGAGATTCATCTTGTCAGTGATATGGAAGGGGGAGTCCAGTAAGCGCTATGGCATCATTTCTATAGATCTCTTGCTCAGGTATGCCTACCTTTACAAACATCACAATATAATTGTAATCGATGTATTATCTATTTCTTCATACAAATGCTATTTTCTTTCCCAGTTTACATCAACTCTCCAGTTCCTATCACACTAATGTCTGCCTACCAGCAGCTTCTGTTGCC
Source organism: Crypturellus undulatus (assembly GCA_013389825.1). Classification (NCBI taxonomy): domain Eukaryota; kingdom Metazoa; phylum Chordata; class Aves; order Tinamiformes; family Tinamidae; genus Crypturellus; species Crypturellus undulatus. The sequence continues at coordinate 196,174 of VWPW01015192.1, forward strand.
TGTTTCCAAAAGGCTAAACTTTGGCCTTTACTTTGGTCATTCTGCTGATCATAATTTCACCATATTGCACTGCAATGTCAAAGTGCTATGAGCTTGCAGTGTGTTCTTCTAAACACCGTGTCCCATGCGTACTTTTGTTTGTCACTTATCATCAGAGTTATGTACCATGCAGCGCTGGCAAAAAAACCCCAAACATCAGCACAGGCGAATCTTACCCCACGTTGTACTGGACTACCCAGTACTACTACTCCACATTTAAAAAGTAATCTTTGGACTTGAGCGATTTACTGAGAATGAGAGTGTTACAATACTTATCTATTTTTCATTATGGTACTACAGAAGAGACCTGATTGACAATAAGAGACAGAGTGGGATATAAATAAGTGAGGCATGCACACTTATTCTAGATTGTTTACCACTGAATCCAGAAACAAGTGAATTCCAGACGTATTCCCCGTAGGGCTCTACAGCAGTATTGGCTTGCAATTCCAGTGTCACTGGGGATTATAGACATCGTGCACATCCTTCACCTGCCATTCCAGGGGTTGTAGATATTCTGTAGGTTCTCAGCCACATCAGCGAGCTCCAAGCAGTCAAACTATCCAAGTCCCGGATACCCCAGGGCGTCATGGGCTACCATGCACATATTGTATTAAAGGGCTGTGCTTGGGAACACTTTATTGTTCCTTACATGTCCTCTGTTCCAGCAGATGGTTCAACCATCCAATGGAGGCTTTTCTTTAACTGCATGGATTTTTTTTGTTAATGTGTTAATGTGGTTTTTGTTAACATGTTAACATATTTTGTTAACACTTTCACCACGTGGAATATAATTATTTAATTCAGAAGATATTGCAAAGGAGGAATTTTTTCTATTTTTTTCTGCCATAATTAAAGACATCACACAACACAAACATGAAAAATGCATGTTCACAAGACAAAACTTTCTTCCCATCCTTTAAAAGAAAAAGTGGAATGAAACATGAAAATTCTCAACAAATCCTCTTCTATAACACTACAAACATCTCAAGAAATTGATTATCAATTGTAGGTATTTTCTTTACCACACTTGGCTTTGAAACACTCTCTTAAATATAAACATACCCTCTACTATTTAACATAGCATAGTTTGAAAAGCACCAGGGTGCAGCAACAGTGGGTGGGCTATTTTTTTTTCTTGCTAAATGCAGGAATCCTCTAGTGTCGGAAATACCAACACACACGAGCAATCTGTGTGGGATGGTCCCATTCTCCCACTCCTCTGCTGCCTCTCCTTTTTGGTTAATTCAATAAAGCCTCATGAGCACTGGAAGGTGGAAGATGAAGTCATGCAAATCAACACACCTTAAATCACTGGGCAACAAAGGAACCCTGTCGATCTCCCCAGACTTTTCCATCCAGGAGCGAAATCCCACGTGAGACGTACCAAATGCTTCTGCTTATAACAGAAGTGCCGATTCCCCTTTTTGGGCCAAATGCTACTCTTGGATGAATACATGAGGCCCATTTGAGGGAAAGCGAAGCCACACGGAAGCATCCCCTAGGAGATGACCCAGAGATACTAACAGCCAATTCAAAATACAAAGTTCCTGTTAATTGAGTGCAATGCTTACACTGAGGCTGTTGCCTGTGTGCTGAATGTGCCCTTAGTACCTTAGTAATTTTGCCATGAAAGTGCTAGGGCAGAAGCCTCTCCTGAATTTCTCTCTATCCCCAACCCGAGCAACCTAAGTTAACATGCTAGATGTGCAAAAAATGTTTTCTCTCTCTCCCTCCCTACCCCTTAACTCCATTAGAGCATCTCTGACTCGGATTATGTCCTCTCAAGGAGATGGGAGAAGAGACACACTTGCTTGCTGAAACCTCTTAGAAGCTGGGATTGATGCACAGAGCCAGATCCTCTGCTGCAGTGAGACATTTTAGGCAGTTAGAACAATGGGACCAGAAAGAGATGGATCTTCCCACCATGGAATTTATTCCATTGTTGGGAAATCTTCGGCCCCACTGGCTTCTGCAGATGGTGGTAGACAGAATGCCAAAGCCAGGAGATGACACTAATGGTATTGCTGTACCCTGCTCTTGTGAGCTCTTGATAAACAGCTGGTTTAGCTTAGAGAAGTCCCAAGGCGTTTTGGAGCTGCTCACGATCTGGTTTAGATAAATTTGAATTTGGGAAGCAGCAGCCAGCTCCATTGTTGTCCTTCCACCTTATAGCTGCTATTGGCAGATATCGGGTACTGCTAAAATTGTCCCGGGAGCTGTTGTGTATCCCCCAACAGCGACGCAGGAGGCTGTGCTCTGCATACTGTTCTCTCTGCACACAGCTTCCAAGGAGGTGACGTAAAAATGAACTCCTGACTCTAAAAATACCTATTGCACCTATCTATTCAGAGCCTGGGGGGAAAGAAGGTATCCTGGATGCTCATCTGCAACAGTCTGGGTCTGGGGAAGCAAAGAGTTGGTGTTCCCCAAGCACTGAACAGCACACTAAATCCATAGTCGTCTAGGATGGTGGTGCTGTGGATTTGGGTCTGATGTTTTAATGGTAAGGGCTATGCTCACACTTTATCCTTCTCCTCACTGATGGCGCTAGTGCTCTTGCTCTTATTTATCCAGCCATTAACTTTTACAAAACTTTGTGATTGCTGCATATGTGTCTTTTTGCAATTGTTCAATGGATTAAAAAGCCACTGGGAGGGAGATAGACATGTAAGATCACTCCCCTGCACACAGCAAATAAGTTTTCGTAGAAAACTAAAACAAAAGGTACAAGCAAGAAAATGTAGTGATGTTTCACTTACATTCTTAATTCTGGATTTAAATCAGTGTGACAACAGCAATGTCAGTCATGAGGGAGATAAGACAGTCCTGAAGGTCTACCATTTTTTGGCACTCCTATAACCAATTATACCAGGGGAAGATGAGTTTAAATCGCTATCAGTTGAAAATAGCAGTATTTTAAAAACACTTTGTCAGGTATATATCACTTCAGAAGGTTCTGAGCAACCGTGAATCAAACCTCAAGCCTCTTACCACATGTTAGGATTTGATCTAAATCTTCCCATCCTCTCAGTGAAGAACAATAATCTTCACTTGAAGAGACATCATTAATTGCAAAATGGATTTTTTAAAAAGGGATAAAAGGAATAATAATAAAAAAATCCCTCGGTAACTTGACTTACAGATGCAACTAATCGATCAGAAGGTTGGTGAGGGAGGGTCATGGCAGCTAGTTTGATGTAGTAATTAATTCAATCACACTTCTTCGTTATTACTTAAACAAGGTAAACACCCAGTTAAAATAAGCTCAAGCAGCTGTCTCGGGCCAACAGTCTGCAGTCGTGGTGAGCAGCATAATAACCTCACAATGTAAAACCTGGATAGGAAAGAATGAATTACATTAAACCCTCAAGGTTCTTGATGGAGATTTTTTAAGTTTTTGACTTTAAAGTTAAAGTGGAAAAGGCAACACAAAGCCTGCAGCCTATTCATGCTGTGGCTCCTGAGAGAAAAGAGTTTGGGTCTACCTGAGTACCCTGGATCCTGCTAATACAGACGTGGGATAAGCTCAGTTTCTGCAAACACTTGTACTTCACTACCACAGATAGACTCACTGTAGTGAAAGCTAAACATAGCCACAAAAATCAGCACATGCACAGGTCGTTTTTGCATAGTATTGGAGTAACAATGCAGAGAAGAAGGGCATTAACTTTGCTTTTAAACAAATGGTTATTTTTAGAAGCAGTTTTCAGGAGAACCCACTTTCAGTAGCATGATTCAAAGGGGCAGTTTATGTCTTTGGGGTGTTTGCCTCAAGCACCCATTCAGTACTAAGATATTAAGAAGGATATATGTGTTATAAGGTAGCTTTTTTTTTTCAATAAAAGGGAGTTGCCACAACACACAGCAAAATGCAGAAAAATAATTAACCAGTGAATAATAACAATATTTCTCTCAAATCGTATTTATTTACAATATTTGAACTGTAAAATGCATTCAACTTTTTGAACTTTTTGAGATTTTTGATATTTCTTTTGCATTCTAAGCTCTTGTTTTAGTGGTTTTACCTAAAAACTTACAAACATTAAAACCCCACGTGGCTTTTTTCGGCACTTGCTTGGACTAAAAAGATTTTTTGCCTCACTTTCTGCTCTTCCCATTGATGCTGCAAGCATCAACAACGCCTGAGGTAATTTGCCAGGTCCAAAGATGAATTTGAAAGCTGGAAATGCAGGAGCAGCTACTGTGATGAGTATTAGTATTTTCAGGATGGTGAGTGCAGTAGATGCTGTACTAGGGTGGATTTATGGCATGTATGGGTAATAGGGGGCTATGGCCTCCTCATTAATGTCACCCAATTTAATGTGCTCAGAGTATCACGGGCAAAACAGTCTCAACTTGGGGAAACTTAATTATTTATTGCCAATTAGCATAGACTTCTGATCATGAATTAGGTTACTGTGAAATACAAAACAAAAATGATTAAACTCTTAAGTAAACACTGTTCCTCCCTTTTCCCAATGTTTCTGTCGGACACCTCTCCTCCGGCTTCCTAGGCACAGCTTCCCCTCGCATGCAGGTGGTAACACTCCCCCTGCCCAGTCCCTTTCTCGAGGCCACAGGGAGCACAGGCGGTTGGGCTTGTGTGTGTGATGGTTTCTATCTGCCCGGCTGTGTTTCTGCTGCGCCTTGGGTGACCCTTGGGGGTGTCCTGGCCCCACTGAGGGTCACCCATGGCTGTGGTTCCTTGGGGTTGAAGCCCGCCTTGCATGAAGCACTTCTGTCTGAGAGCGCGGCTACAGCCACCATGTCAGCCCTACACACCCCCGGCTCTGTGCCTCTGACAGCATCGCCCACCCCTACGCCTGCCACTTGCTTTCTTAAATGTCGTTTAAGTCCTTGGCTGGAGCCGGGATGTTGGTCCCGGTTCAACTTCAACACGACTGTGAACCTGTCACGCTGCGGGGCTGCCGCCGACCGGGAGGACGCCCTTCCCGTTCCCGCTGTGGTGCGCGGGGCGCCTCTTGCCTCACTCTTCCTCGCTGTCTGCCCGGGCACCCCGTGGCCTCCCTAGCAGCTCCAGGCCCGCTTATTCCCACGCAGGGAGCTGCGACTGTGCTGGCAACCCGCCCCCCCGCGCGCCTCCCCGCCGCCCGCGGAGCTGCGGGGGCAGCCAGCCCCGCCGCCCTCCCGCGCCCGCGCCCCTTACGGACCGTTGGGGACCGTTGGGGACCGACGCTTCGGGCCGGAGGGAGGCGGGTAGCGGTGGCCTGAGCTTCCCGCGCGCGCCACAGGGGGGCACGGGCGGCCCGGGAACGCGGCCCCGCGGCCGGGCGCGCTCCGTGGCCGCGTTGCGCCGTAGCCCCGTGTGCCGCAGGGCTTGCGCTGCGCACTCGCCTTGCCCGCCCAAATGCCCCCACCGGAGACCTTGCAAAACCCATAGGTAGTTTTGCTATGATGTCCCCTGCCACCTGCGGGGGTGGCCCCTGCACGGCGGGAGGCGAGCGGGCTCTGTCACCCCATGCTATTGCCCCAGTTGAGGGATGCGTGTAGGGCAGGCAGTGGCAAAGCCCTTGGTGGTCTCTGAAGGTGACACCATGAGGCGCGGGGCAGGCTGAGGGGGCCTCTCCTTCCCCAGGGAGGCCGCTCTGGAGCCTGGAAAGGTTTGATAAACGTTTAATGTAAGCCCCGTTTCATGTATGCGCCGTGATCTTGGTGCACACAAAGTGGCTTCAGCCAGTGACATTAGAAGCATTTGCCTTTTTGCTGCCTGAAAAGCACTAGGAGAAACTAAAATGCAGTAACCCAGCCACTATGGAGTGGTTGATTACGTACTTTTCTGACACGGTAAATGCCCACACTGCCACGCACACCTGCGTATCTCCAACCACCTCGCATGCCCTGGGCTTTGCAATCAGATGAGGCACTTCTGCTCTACTCTCTTCTCAGATGACCACAGCAAGCAGAAGGACACTTCCCCCCTTGCCTGTAATGTCTTGCCCTTCTTGCACGTATTGCACGGTCCTGTGCATATTTCAGTGCATGTGGAGCTTAGGGCATTGGCTTGAGTGGCCATGACTTTCATGGGATAGTCCCTCTGCACGTACGTGCACGTATTTGCAGGGCGGGGGCCGTGCATATTTCCCTCCTGTTATTATAGGTGGAGTTCAGAGAGAAGTGGGGCCCTTTCACAACCAAGCTTGGATCTTGGGGATTTTATGGTGAAATGAACGGAAATCAGAGAGAAAACAGAAAGTTTTCAATACTTCTGAGGAATGAAAGCGGAGAGGACACTCTGCCAACTATAATAATCAGCGTGACTAATATGGAACATTAAGAATACTGTTCCATTATATCATGAGACATTACATCGTTCCTGAAAAACAGGCTTTGATGACATGTGAAGGATTGGCAAGTGTATTTTAGGGAATCCTCTTTTATTTCTTAAAGGATTTCAAGCCATGTTCATGATGTTATGCATAATTTAACTTTCTCTATGGTTAGGGTTAACTTACTGGTGCATGTTTTACATATTCAGCATTTAAATCGGGGGAGAACAGAATGTATAAACTTATTTTAAAAGTTACCCATTTACAGTTCCTTGGAGGAATTAGAGGGCTTTATGATAATTTGACCATGTATTTCTAGGCCTCACCCAATGTGCTATGGTTTTGCAAAACCATTAACAAAACCCTGTTTGCAGTTAGTGTTATAGAAATAATAAATTTAAATTATTGTGATATTGACTGCCATATTTTTTGAACTTTTAATATTGCAAGTGTCAATCAGGAAGGAGATCATTGCCTTTATTACAACTAATATAGTAGAGCAAAACAAAGGACTTTTTAGAAAATGAATATGCTCTGGGGAAATTCAATAAATCTCTGTTAGAAGAAAAAAGGTCTTACATATAAATGTATAAAAGGTTGCTGTGTATTGTGCAAAAGTTGCTTACTGCTAAACGAGTAATGCATTGTAAATCAACGGTGGGTCCCATAGCACATTATAGTATATTTTATTGGGTTTTTACCTTAAGGTAAGGACTTTTATTAAAAATATATAAGAGCGCACTCTTCTGAATACCTTGTTTTTCACAGTACTCTATACATTTTTTTTATTTGCTTCATTAAACATTCCTGTAATTAATGCAGTTAATGGGAATCCAGCACTACGAAATATAAAATTTAATGTGGTTTTTAAAAAACCCACCTTCAGTTACTAGATTTTCCATTAGCAAATGCCAATGACTAAACTCCTCAAAATATTTCTGCTCTCACCCCAGAAATCTGCTGCTAAAACAGGTGATGTTTTCGACTGCGTAATGGGAAAAAAATTCCACATAAATAATCCTTGTGAAGAAGTCAGTATAGATGAAGAGGGAGAGAGCAGCAAAGAATATCTTTAAAATAATCCAAAAGAGCATTTCCAGCTTGATAAGAAGATGTCTGTATTAGCACTGGGGCTCACGGGGTGACTTATTAGGTGTTGAAAGATACTGTCTAGGAAGTCTGGCCCATCAAAATTTGAGCGTAAAAGGCAAGTGACAACTGAATACATTAAGACCCTTAGAGCCCAGTCTTGGAGCCCCCTTCCCTGCCTGAAAAGCCCGTTTATGTTTAGATGAATAAGAGTTGCAGAATGGGAACCTCAGAAAAAATAAATGGTCTCCTTGGCCGGGGGAATGCCTCCCTCCCTCCCTGCCACCCATTAGATTATAACCATGTGCGGGTTTGGATAATGAGGCTGCAGGGCTTTCCTCTTGCCTCTGCTGTGATTGTGGCATTTTATTTGAACACTGATACGTTTTTCCCTTCCCATGATGTATCTTGCAAGTGCTTAGGCTGGACAAATAAGAAAGATATGTCCGTGCTGGGGAATCTTGTTGCAGCATATAAAAACGTTCTTGTCTAAGGCAAGAGGAAATCATAATGTGAAGAGTGTTGCTGTTTTAAAGGCCTGGTAATGAGGACAAGCTTGGTCAGAGCTTTCAAGAGGACAAATAGAAATCCCAACAGCTGTGTTCTGCTTAGGGGGAGGATTACAGTTTCTAGAAAGAATTGAACTGATCCACCTTTAGCAGGTAAAATCTTGCCTGCCTGTAGCCTTCTGGCCAGGCTCTGATGTACGGACTGTGAGTTAGGGCAGGAAGCGGGGGTAGGAAAGCGGGACCTGTGCTGGCGTTTTCTGGTTTCTGTTCCTCATTCTGTCAGTCTATTCCTCTCTGCATGCTGTTGGGAAAATGAAGACAATTATATTTACCTAGCTCCCTGGGTAATTACAGCACTAAATTAAAGCCTGAGAAGCACTTGAAATCCTTGGATGAAAGACCCCATCTATGGACAGCACACTCATAATTTTATGTGTCTGGGGCTCTCTCTAAGACATTGCTGCTACACAGCAAATATTCTAGTACAGCCACAGATAGGCCATCACATCAGATTTAAAAGTCTTCATTACTCCCTTCTGACAGGCTGGGAAGTTTGCCTATTTAGTGGGAAAGTTCCAAGGCCAGTGTCGATCCATTTAAAATTAATATTTCTCATCCATCTCTATGCCGTTCGCATCTAAGAGCTGTCCTTGGCTGTCTCCTAGAGCTCCTGCCTCAGCGCTGAGGAGTGACTGTGAGAGCTGCGCGTCATGACCCTGGGGGTGTCCTGCTGCTCTCCATGGCATTGGGAGGAGAGCTCCCCTCCACGAGCTACTGCCCTGTTCCTGAAATCTGCAGTGAGCTGAGGAGACTACACTTCTGCTTGGACTAAACGGGCCTTTCTCACTCAGATGCAAGAATGAGCTGCCAGGGGCAGGGTCCCTTTGGCTCTCCCGCTTCGTCCCACAGTATCATCCCTCAGCTGTTCCTAGTCCCAGCACTTCCCTGGGTTTGCCCTCATGCTCCCTAGCATTAGGGAGCTGCTGACGCAAAAAAGACTTTGGACCCTTCTCCGCGAGTGACATGTGATGTAATATGACAGAGGAAATTGCCCTCATGAAGATAAGCCTGAAACTCACAGAATCACAGAATGCTTAAGGTTGGAAGGGACCTGAAACTCTTCCCAAGTTCTTGCAAATGTAGGCTCTGCTCTGGAAAGCAACTACGAAAAGAAAACCACACAGTTCTAATCAGCTTTCACTGTGTCTACAAAGTGAGCTTTGCTGACTTCTTCATGACCAAAAGGAGGTGACATTTTCAAGTTACCTTTGGCCTCATGGGCTTTGCAGGGGTAACGCAACTCAGCGTGAAACTCGCCTGTGGGCCAGCAGGGAGGTGTCACGGGAGGCCGGGCCGTGGCCGGTGGCACACGCTGTAGATACCATCTCCCTGCCGCTTCCCTCCTGTAATGGAGCAGTTGGAAGCAGAGCTCTGCTTATCGCAGCCGGCCTGGGGGGACGGCTCCATGCGCAGCTCCTGCCACCGCGGCTCCGCTCGCTGCCCGCTCCCATGGCTCCCTGGGGCTCTGCTGCTTGCGGTTAGCTGCATGATAAGCCCCATCAACTGGCTAATCTGGCAGCTTGATAAATGCATTTCCCGGGGTTTTCTCTGCTTCTAGTCAGTCAAATTGGCTGGAGGTAGAGTCAGATGAGCAGCAGGCCTCCGAAAGCACCATCAGGTGAATAGGAAGGAAGGGGCTGAAACAAGTGGGGGTGACCCAGACCTCTCACTGATGGCATTATTAGCAAAAATTACAAAAAAAAAAAAAAAAAGAAGTAGCAGGAAGACTTTTGCAGGGGGATAATAGTCACTTCACTATTTTAGGGGATGGACTTAATAACACTGTAGTAATTAGATACAAAAGTGACGTTAGTCATTGCAGTTTGCTTATACTCAAGGTGAATGATAATATATAATAACTTTGCCTCTTAAGACAAGCCAACATTTGGGCAATGCAGTCACTTCCTTTCCCTCCATGTTCAGCATTCTGAAAACTGTGTCTTGAACTTTAATTCTAATGATTTAATTTTTAGACCAAAGCATATGGGATAGCTGAAGCAAAACAACAGCAACAACAAAAAAAGCCAAACCAAAACAACAGTCTATGTTGTGATACAAAACACAACACTGTGTAACCTGAATCCTTGGCGATATCCTGCTGTGGACAGTTCCTTTCTCTCGTACACGGCTATAGGTTGTCTTTTCAGTACAGCTTCTTGCAGCTAACAAAAAGCTTTTGCTAGGCTAGAATTGGTTCTGCTGCTTTATAACACAGAATGAGAATGATTAATAAAACCAAAAAGAAGCTGAGGGGTGGGTATAGAGTCCTCTCATGCAAATCCCTGCTTTGGGCTTCCTTAAATGAACAATTGTAATCCAAAGGGCCCCAGCTTTAAACTAACATGTTTCTGTCTTTATTTTTTGCCTCAATTTCCTGAGGCAAAACTGACCAGTTATGTCAACTATTTTTGCTTCTTTTAGCTTGGCACACAGTCAGCTGAATGCAGTGCCCTATGAAGACACCTGCTTGAACTGCTGCATGCATGCACAAACACAAGCACAAGCCTGCATGCACATGTCTATCTATTTGCAATTTCTATTTCTTCTATTTCTATTTCTTGCTTTCTATCTCTGCATCTGGATCTATATTTTCACAGGCTGTTCATCCCTCCATCCTCTGCAAAGTAGGCCTCCAAGTTGCCCTGTTTTTGGGGGACAGAAAAGCCCCCACAATTTGCTGATAGTTTATATCTGCTTTGTTCTGCCACAGAGTCCTTCGGGAATTGACTGATCAGGTTCACTAATGGTCAGGCTTCTTGTGGTATTTGCTTACCTAACACAATCAGAACACACGTCTTAAATATTTTATCAGCTTGGAGGGGCCATTTTGAAACACGGCGTAGTGTTGCACTGGAGGCTGTAGCAGCCTGGAGGAGAAATGGTGCTCAGAAGTGCTGCAGAAAGTGCTGCAGTTGCATTTTAAGCAAATGGCAAGGACCAGCGTCGCTTATTCACAGCTAGAATGAGTGTTCCTATCACGGCAGGACACATCAGAGCCAACCAGAAGTTCGCCCACGTACAAGGCAGACCAGGGAATTCCTCGTGTGGCCCCTTGCTCTCTCGCTCCAGCACAAAGGCTGGAGCCAGTGTCAGTCGTGCCCTGCCATGGCAGCTGTGGCCACCGTGGCACAGCGGCCGTGTGGCCTGCTTTGTGCCCGTGCATGAGCTCAGCCCTCAGCTCGTGCCCCTTGCAGCGAGTAGCTGTGGGTTTGAGGGCCTGATGGGAGGCAGGGGGGCTCCAGCCAAAGCGCTAGGCCTGTGTTGGCAGGGGAAGGAGCCCCTCCGCAGCCCTGGTGTGACTGGTGTGAGCGAGAGCAGCCTTCTGGCACATCCAGTGTACTCCGCGTTCGGCTTTGGTCTGGCTGCTTCCCCCCAAAGCACAGGGGAAGGAGCATGTGCTCACACTGACTAATTTTTTCTCTAATAATAACTTTGTTACGATGTCTGCTGTCCAGAGCTGCCCTGAGAGAGCAATAGTAGCCGTGGATTGCTTGGAAGAAGGACAAATACTGCAATCAGGTTTGGGAAACCATGAATCAGCTGTTAAGGGCAGTGTTACCTCAGCACGAATACATGTTGCTTAGCTCAGGCTGTCAGGTGTAAATATAACTGCGGACGGTAAAGCAGTCTTGTGATACGCCTTCATGAGAGGCGTCTATTTTTACAGATACGATGATCCTCGCTCAGTATTTGGTCATAGAGTGAGGGCCCTGCTGTGTAAATCCAGGCTAAGCCCCAGCACGACAGCCTTACTTTAAAGGCAATGCCAGAGAGGTAGCCTGCCCCTCAAGCGGCTCCAGCCTGGGGAAAGGGTGCTTAAAAAGGGAGCCGCATATACCTGCTACCCCATCTCGCAGCCTTTCCAAAGGGCGAGTGGCAGCAGTTGCACGGCTCGGCTTTTTTCCTACCCATTTTAGGAGGGCAGATGCTCTTGGCCAGATTTATCCTTCTTCAAAGTAGCGGGAGTGCAGCAGGAGCTGTGGCCATGCCAGGGCCTCCAGGGGAGAAGCACTGTCGTGCCCCTGGGCTGCCTCTTGGAGGGCCACGCAGGCGCCGAGCCCTTGTCCCTGTGGCAAAAGTGATACTTCTGAGGTCTCGAATCCGGTCAGGTCAGGGCGAGCGCTTGGTGATGGCCAGCAAGGGGAGAAAGCTGCGTTAATCTGAAGCTGGCTCTCCTGCTGGAGAGATGGGCTCATCTTGACTAACTTTGGATTACAGTTTACACATTGTTGTGCCAAGGTCTGCATTGGACCAATTTATAGTGAGAAATGAGGTTGGCAAGATAACAGGGGCATCACAATTAGAGCTAATTAGCCCAGCAGGAAATCCATTTCCAGGCAGCTTTTGGCAAGAGGCAGGGTTGGCGGGATAACAAGCAGAGAGTGTATTTTGATATAAGCACACTCCAGCTGCAAGGAAAACTAAAGCAACAGCTTGTCTCATCGCTGCGCAGAGGCCTCGTGTTTAAGCATAACTCCGGAGCATAACTCCGTTTCTGGGGCCTTGCAGCCTCCGTGCTTGGAAAACATTTGGGGAACTTGTTCTTGCAAAGTCTTCTCGGTTTCTGGAGGGCCCGTCCTCACCCCACGCCAAGGGGATCTGCGAGGTCCGTGCGCTGCTCTGGTCCACAGCCAAAGTAGCCCGTCACCAGCACTGAATTCTGCCATCGGTCTGGGGTGAGAGGAGGGGATTTCAACTCCTTCCGTGCCCAGCTGAGCACAAAGTAGCTACGAGCCCTCAACTGCATCTCCCGTGGAGGGCAAGCTGCGAATAGAAACCTCTGAAGGAATTACTTGTACCATGACATGTCTAAGGAGGAGACACAGTCAAACTACTGGAATTATTTGTATTTGAGTGCTTTATTATATTGGAATTGCAGTGATATTATTAACATTTGTACAAATGCACAAAAATCCTGTCTCTTCTAGCTAGAAAGAGATGTAAAAATCTGACCTAGTTGAACAGTCTCAATGAACTCATTGTCCATTTGTAACAATAATGGGTTCACAATGCAACAAAAAGCTTAACATAAAATTAAACATATTATATGCTGCGGCAAGTATTTACACTTGTGTACCAAAAAAAAAAAGAAATTAAAAAATTATCTCCCTCCAGCAAGGAAGGTGGTTGCTTTACAGAATAAAACAAACAGACAAACAAACACAAAACCTTTGCATACAATACAAACAACCTCAAGCCCAAAACTTACTGTGACAGCACCTTTTTTAATATAATATATATTTATATATATATAAACTTCGATAGTTTAGGCTTACTCCAAGCAGTGCTAAAAGTTCCTTAAAACCAGGACAATGCCAATATTTTAAAGAAGCAACTTCGACTGATGATTGCAACCCAGGGTTTTGAGCCGAGTTGTTACAGAGAAAAGTACAGAGCTCACAAACATGGCCTCAGAAACACTTGGGTCCTGATTCTAAAGTCCTTGGCAAAACTCTCAGTGGCAATTCTTCTTCTTATGAAGAGCAAATACATCTTTCGTGCAAAATATTTTGTCTTTTGGAAATGTGGTAAAGGTTGTTTCTGACGGGGATCTCAGAGCTATCTCAGCTCCTGGGCAGTGGGGGGAAAAAAATGTCTCTGGAATTTCCTAGATTCCAGCAAGGAAAACAGTTCCCTTCAAATGCCCTATCAGGCCTCCCTCCCCCGTGTTTCCTGACACTGCGGCACTTTTGGTGAAGCCAGAACGAGGTTTCAGTCTTCGTTCAGAAACCTGTTTGAAAGATACTAGCTGAAAAGACGTTTGGGGCTAATAATCTTGCAAACCAAGGCGGCATGTTGTTGCCATGGGGTTTGGAAACAATTCCACCAAAGGAAACCTAATATAAATACCGTTTAATTTGCATAAGTACAGAACTGGAGATCCTGAATACCAGGTATTACACATTGGTCTAAATATAGTGAGCTGTAATTATTGATTTCAGTCCAAGGAGAGCCTGGGAAAGGATCAGATTTCCGCTTAGAGAATCAATCTTTTCTGGGTGTGCATGGACACTGACATTTTTGGCCTCATACAGTTTTAACATTTGCTATGAAGTAGTTTTAAAAGCTATGGAGAAACAACACAGGTAAGCAGTTGAGCTCTAAATGTAAAGCCACTGATAAAACTGAGATAACAGTAAGCTCTGAAAAAGACGTAACATATAAACTGTCTCCTTTGTTTTTGCAAGAAGATCATTATTTCACATAATGAAAAATTGAGCTTTTTTTTTTGGTGTTCAGTTCACTTTTATTGCTTTTGTTTGTCCTTAGCAGTTTTTAGTCTCTTTTCTTACAAAGGTGCTGTCCCTAGTTAAGTTATAAGGCAACATATTTTATTGATTTAGAAGTTTAATACGTTGTATGGCCACTGTTACCACTGCAGCTTCGCAGCTACTGCGGGTTGGACAAGAGTCAAAAGTGCATTATAATGCACAACAGAGCCAGCCGCCCGACCTACGATGCACAGGACACTTTGGTTCTCAGGATGAGAGACTACAAATGTAGCTTGGCTGCTGCCTCACACACTTTGCATAATAAAACATTTATATGCCATCATGAAGAGGGTGCAGAGTCTAAGTCACGCTGCAGACTGGCTGTTCTAAGCTTCTCCTTTTGGGCAGGTGTGAGAGGCAAGTTGTGGAGATGCCCCCAGTGAAAGCATATAAACCTGTCTGGTGCAAACGGTTTACAATATTATAAATGATTCAACAAGGGAGAGCAAGAAAGAGAGAGCTAAAGTGCAATTTAAAAATAATATAAATAATTGAAACGTAGAAATAAGATACTAATTAGTTGTAACTGGCTTTGTTTATAGGCACAGTTTATTTTCATGTCGACAGATCAATTTTTTTTTTTTCCCTTCTTCCCCCTTTAGTAATTTTATCTGATGTATAATGGAGTTTCAACGGTCTACGTCTAAGGAACACTGCTTAGCAAAAGGACAGAAGAGGCAATGATAAGGCAGTATAGTGCAACTCACTATGTGACATTAGAAAAGAAACAAGAAAGGGGTTAGATCTTACATGGTGATGTATATAATCAGTCTCAGAAAAAAAAAAAGGAGAAAATAAAAGACAGACTTTCCAGTTATATGTTGACCTGTGCTTTCTAAAATGAGAGAGCACATTTTCCAATAGAAAGGAAACAGCTGAAGGTTTATAATTTGTTTTGTTGCTACCAAATAAAAAAAAAAAGCAGATGCTGCTTTAAGGAAAACATTTAATTCTAGGAATTTCTTCTGTACAACTGACCTCAGCAAACTTTTCCATCTTAGATGGATGGCTTCTGCTTGAGACCCTGAAAGATTTAAGATGCACACACACCTAGAGTAGTTTATTGCAAAACTAATATTGTAACTTAGAAAACAAACAGATTCTGTACAAGAATACTGTTCAAATGGAATGTGTTAAAATAACATTTATTAATAAATACTTTATAAAATTCTATGTGAATACTAAATTAATAGATTCCTGTTTTAAAATTGCTTTGGTCCTCATGAATTTTCATAAATTCACTCTATACGCTTTTTTTTAAAAAAAGGTATTAGCTGCTAAAAAGCACATTTTGCCTAAACTAAAAGGCTAGTTTTAAACACTAAATATTGTCGCTTAAAAAAATATGAATCCTCAAAAGTTGGGCATTTAATAATAGTTATAGCTGGCTTGTTAGTTAACAGCACAGAGTCAGTTAACGCACTAAATCCACATATACTGAGGCACTGAACCATTGACTTTCCACTACTCAGAACACGGGCAGCACATGTTTAGTTTCATAGCAGGAATTAACCCAAAACAGCATGAAATTCTCCACAAATCACCATCGTGGTCCTTACAAGACACCCCGCGACAGCACGCAGACCGCTTGTCTCCCACGGGCAGCGCTGGGAATATGGCTTGGTGTAAACTGACCCCGGCGAAGGGGGCTGCGGAAGAGAGGACCGCATCACCGTGTGGTTTCTTTGCCATCAAAGTGCCGCAGTTGTCCAGGCCGGAGACTTCCCGACGTGCGTCCGATGTCGCGCAGCGAGTGGCACTGTGAGCAGAAGCACCTGTAGCGCCTGCAGAAGGCGAAGCAGGGAAACGCCCACGGAGTCCCCGCCGGCCGGGAGATGGGTGCAGAGCCCGGCCGGCGCCGCCACGGGCCCAGCTTGAAGGGCAGTAGGAGGGTGTATCACTCTCCAGGAGCAGCTCATGGAAAAGCAGGATTTCTCCTGGAATGCAAGGGCATGGCGAGTGCATCTCCCGCGATGTGCTCACACGGGGCCCTTCCAGCGACGCCACAGCGGAGCGGCCCAGGCGCCGGGCTCCTTCCGCTGCCCGCCCGTCAGGGCATGGAGGCTCCGGCAACGTCAGCGAGGGCCGCAAGGCCAGTCCTCCAAACCCCAAGCGTATTTCAGCATGGAAGGGAATCTGATGAGTAATATAAGGTGCCTGATACGGTTGGTCCTTTTACCGTTATGGCTAATATAAATATGCTGCGTGTTGTCCTGGCCCATGAACCTGCGACAGAGTTACAAGAAGCAAGAGCAAGCAGCTTTTCATCCTTTACTTATTTCCACATCACTAGCAATGATTATACCTAAAGGCCAATAGTACAGAGAGGAGACGTTTCCTTGTAATTACACATTTAGGCCAACATGTGTGGTTGGCTTGCCTAGTTAGCATTAAAAAAAGAAATAATTGAGCTATATATAATACACATCAGTCAAACTGTCAAGTTGCTGAATTTAACAAAACTTAGGCAAGGTTTTTGTATTTTTTTTTGCTTTTTTTTTCTTTTTAATGTAGAGGCTTTCAGTTTAACAGCTAAATATTTTAATTGAGGAGACTGAATAAAAATGAAGCCAAACCTTAGTACTAGTGCAGTGCAGCTCAACTGGGTAATCTAACATTCAATTTTTATTTTTAAATGCATTTAAGTGCTACCCATATAGAGGGAAAGTTTTTAAAATTAACCCTAAGATGGCGTTTTACTTTTCATGGTAAATGATGAAATTCAGACACATGGGAAATGCTTTTTTGATTTTACATAGTGGACACTCAGCTGGAACATTTTGCTCGACTGCATTTTTGGAAAAAGTTCCCTTGGGAGCCATGATGAAGCAAAACCATTTAGCTATTACAACTGGAGGTTAAAAAAAATTATAGATTCAATATTTAAAACATTTTAAAAGTATATGTTTGTTTAAAATATAATAGAAAATCCTTTACATTTGTATTTTTTCATAATTTTTTTTGGTTCTTAGACTATATAATCAAGTCAAGATTTACACTATACATTAAAAATCTTTTTTTTGAGTGTATTTGCATAAATGGAAAGACAACTGTTAAAGAATACGGATAAAAAGTTAGTTACCAAGATAAGAACTAATTCAGAAATGAATGAACCTCAGCATTTTGCCTTTCCTTCCAAACGGGCCTGCTCATTACTGTGCCTCAGCTTCCTTTGTTTAACTCTCCCTTCCCGCACAGAGAGGAGTCGCTCTTTTAAAGCCACTGCTCCTCTCACGGCAAAGAAACAGCCTTTGAGAACAAGAACTTTGCTTCAGAACAAAGTACGCTCAGGACGAGAGTATTTGCCAGGAATAACATTAATTAGCTTTTGTTATTAAAAATGCAGTTCAGAATGTTTGAGCGGTCAGCACCAGCTCAGAGCCTCATCCTGCTCCCATGGGAACCAGCAGGATGGCCCCAGAGCAAAATCAGGTCTCACTACGCTGGAAGGTGACATAATTAAGGGGCATCATCCTCATCTGATTTTCCCATCGCTCACTGGTGCTGCCAGGGGTGCAAATCCGTAGGGCTGAGGGGCTGGCACAGAGTCCAGACAAAAACCTCAACTGTGGCACCAGGCCCTTTGAGAGACCCTTGAGAGACCCTCTTTGCAAGGCTGAGTGTGGCCCTGAGCGCCCGGTGGAATCGGCCATTCCCACAGCGCCCAGAGCTGCTCCATCCTTCCTCCCTGTGCAGCGCCACAGGGAGACAGCGCCCACCTGTGCCGTCGAGGCCAGGGAGGCTCCACTGGGGTCCGCCAGCGACCGATCCAGGCCGTGTGTGGTTAAAGCAATACTTGCAAAGAACGCGTTGGCCCCTGCTCATTAAAAACAGCATTCTGCCAACTGCTCAGAAGGGTGACGCTGATTTGCTTTTCGTTTATAGCCCGTGAAATCTGAGGCTGCTTGCATTTGATGATAAAACAATGTGATTTTTTTTTCTGAATTATTATATACTACATGGATTTTCTATGTCAATGACTGGCAGTGCAAAAAAAAAACACGGCTGCAATTCTCAGGTGTTATTTGCTAGGCCTGTACTGTGCCACAGACATTCACCTCACAAGCCTACATGGCTGCTAGCATCAACACAGCTGGCTCTCAATCGTGCTTCACCTGTGACTGCACTGCTTTCGCCGTTCACTGTTTATTAAAAACACTAAATCAGGAGCATTTCTGTTTTTTAAAACACAAATGCTTGAAAGTGAGGCCAGCTGTGGGTGAAGAGCTAGTGAAAGCTGCAGCCGTGCCAACAGTTTTCAGGTGGGCTTGAAGTCTTTGCTTCTTCATCACTGTTCTTAGGAAGGCGGTAAAAAAGAGAAGTGGGAAAGTCTTGGAATAAAAAAAAAAAAGCGGAAAGAAGCTTAGAGAAGAAAAGGGTAGAGGGTTTAGAAAGGGAAAAGGATCATGGAACAATGACTGAAGGATAAAAAGGACAGAGAGGACAGAGAGCCCAAGGAGGAAAGCTAGACAAAAGAGCACATTGTCTGGGGGTTTGTTCTGATCACCACATACTGTATGACCACTTGGAAAGAGGCTCTGAATACAAGATGGGGTTCTGGTGATAGCACAATGCTAACTCATTTTTTATTATGCTGTCAGCAGATGCCCTCTCTATATATTTATAGCCTAATTAATTCTAGTTACCTACGTATGACTCTGTTTAATAGTTTTCATGCCTCGTGTCAGCAAACAAGCTGCAGTTTAACACAGCTCCATATTTCTGAGGCTTCAGGCTAGACTGGTGAGAAGGAAACATGACTATGTACAGAAACAGTTAGGTTTATAAACAAGTAACTGGTACCAAAAAACTGGAGAAAGCACCAAAGCATTTCTCAAGCTGATAGCATATTAATTGCATAACTCCCTTTTATGTAACTAAGTATAAAAGACATTTTAATAACTATAAAAATGAAAGCCAGAGTCTTTCAAGGACTGAGGAATCTTCCAGGCTTGAGTTACTGTCGCAAACGTCCTTAGCACTGAGGACGCCTTGATATGCTACCACACTCCCATAGCAGTTTCTGATCAGTCAGTCTTAAAGGATTGGGTTGATGTCTGTTCTGTGGCTGGCAAGCTGGGTGAGAGTGGAGCTGCCCACGACGTCGCTGACGGAGGACGAAGTCGTAATGGTGTTGTGCTGGATGACCTGCTGCTGGGAGCAGGCTGGGACAGGGCTCGCAGGAGGGCTGCTCTCAGGACCTGGGAAGGCGGCGAGGGGGAAAAGACAACATGCATTAAATTATCCCTCAGTGGAGGGACACTGGAATTGCCGCACTTGCAAAATCTAACCTCCAGCTGGGTGATAGTACTGGTAGAGGGAGGCACTGCTAAGGCAGCAATGCTAACAATCGAGGTACGAGGACGCCCTAGGATTTCAAAATGCAGAGTTATCAAATGCTTTTTGTCTTCTGATTTGGAGGTGAAGGTCCTTTCTTTTTTTTAAATCAGCTTCTCTGACCTCAGGAGCTGGGACCCTGAACAGAGTCTAATATCTTAAAGTGTATGAAACCAATGCTTCAATGCTTTATTTGCTCCAGCACTAATCTAAATTGCAGTGCAGTATACTGCAGCACAGAAAATTTAATTCAAGCAACAGTTGATAGGCATGTAATGCAATTATATATTTTTCCTTTGAGTACTGTTAAAGAGCCAGATGCATAGTGATGCAGAGGAAGTAGAAATGGGCTCTATTTTAAGAGAATGCCTCAATCTAGCAAAGATTAGCCCAGCCCTGAGGCTCTTCTGAGCTGTTCTAGAGCCAAGCAAAGGATCTGTCCCTAAATTACCATACTTGCAAAATGCATCAACTAGACAGAATCGATTCAATGTCTCCATCAGATCTGATTTTTTTTTAATGAAAGATAAAAGTTAAAAAAGAACAAACCTTGAAAACCTGCGCCACGTCCGAGTCAGAGCACAGTACCATTTTCGTTGGAGGGAACTGTAATGCTTTCCTTTTTAACTTTCCTTTCGAGAGTTATTTTAATGTACTGGCAGCACTGTACCCGGGAGCACTCTTGCAGGTTTGGAGTCTGAGTTCAACGGGTTCCTCCACATGGGAGCAAGCGTCCATCCACGTGCATCTCCTTGCAGAATGGAGGGGTGGGGAAGGCTAGCTGTGTTTTGTTTGAGGTAAACCATGGCTTTTTTTTTGAGCGGGGCTGGTTAAATAAGGGCAGGAGAGTGGACGGCTCAGATGATGTTTGAGAAGGCAGGTTCAAGTGAAAATATGGACAACAAGGGGTTCTGGAGGGAAGAATTAGAAACTCTGTTGTTCTTGTGAATAGTGTGGAGTCAATGCAAACATACCAGCTACTTACTTAGATATCCTTGTGATTCTTTCTGCATAGCTGTTATCGGACAGTCTTTATGTGTTAACAATAACTGTTTCAGCTGTGCTACCTCATTTTTCAGCATGGAAACCTCATTCTGGAAAAAAAAATACAGAATTTAGTTTGCCACAAAACTGGAAACATTCCGTTCCACAAAGTTGCATCTAAGAACACAGAAACTACTATACACAGTTCTGCTAAAACACAACTGTAAAAGGCGTTGACCTACTCGGTGCTTTTGTGTTGGGTTTGTGTTGACCTGTTCTTATGAAGGCAATGTGGCTTCCGTATTTCATGGCATAAACTGCCATGTGAACCAACTGTTCACTGCCATTGCCAAAGAGACTTGAGTCAGTGCTTTAATTCGGGAAATACTCTGGCTTTTTGCATGAGCACTGGATGCCAAAACCTTGGGGGCAAAGTGTGGCCTGGAGAGCTCAGCAGTGCCAGGTAAGGGAAATGGCACTTCTCAACCAGTCCTGAGTGCTGAGCCTACCACAAAAACGGCACCGTTCCTGCTGCCTGGGCTGTTATTATCACATACGGACCACTTATATCTCTCTGCCCCTCTTTGGGGGGCAAATCCTCTACCGTTCGGTTTACACACCTATTTATGCTTTAGTCTACCTAATTGGCTTTCAATTTAATCTACCTAATTGGCCTTGAATTAGGGTGGAGCTACAGACCCTGTTCGGAAGAAGACTTTTATAGCTAAGCTAAAGAAACTTCCAAAAAAAAAAGACAAGAAAAATAAATAAATACAGCTCAGTCCAGCAAAGGCTTCAAAATCCCAGGGCACTTTTTTTCCTGGCTTATTCCTGCTAGAATAGAATTATTTTTCTAGCGGAGCCCTGCGCGGCTCGCGGCCTGGCTGGCAGTGACGCGAGTGCTGCGGGCACCGGGCTGCGAGGGGAGCACAGAGCGCCTCTGTGCCCCATGGGACGCGGCCGGGGCGCGCACCTGAAGCTGCATGTTTGTCTGGGTGAGTTCTTCTGCTTTCTTTTCCAGTGACATCACCCAGACCTTCCTCTTCTGCCGGCAGCGCGTGGCGGCGGCTCGGTTCCTCTCCAGAAATTTCCGCCTCCTCTCGTCGGGGTCCTCGTCCACCACCCTCCTCCGGCGGCCGCCGGTGGGCTGCGGCGGCTGTATCGTCTGCGTGGGCTGCATCTGCTGGGCTGCTGGTGAGACCTGCGGGCGGTGAAGACACGAAGCGAGCAGTGAGGGAGGCTGCCATGCGGGGACAGGTCCTGGGAGCAGGGAGAGAAAGCCCGAGGTGGCGGTGCAGGGCTGCAGACCTCCTGGCAACGCCTGAGGAGGGCACGAGTTGAAAGGCGCCACCAGGTGCCACCTCAATTAGCTGCTGGCAAAGAGCTGCCGTGGTCAAAGAGGACATTTTTTGAAGCGATGCTCTGGATATTAGAAGGGAAAATATTTTTCCCCTTGCAGCTATTAAAAATATTTCGGTGATGCACTTTCTCTGCCACCCCTTATTTCAAACCTGAAATGTCAACTTTCTCACAGCAACTCTTTTAATCATGGGAGAAGACCATAGACACCTTTCTTTCTTTTTTTTTCTTTCTTTCTTTTTTTATGAATTGCTTCCAAAGTTTTAGGATGTTTCTACCCATCCTCATTTTCAGACTTTAGAATGGCTGGAGCTGGGAGCTACAGTGCCCTCACTGTTATTATAGACCCTGGAAATCATGGGCTGAGCTCAGGAAAGGCAGGAAGACTACAGATCCTGGTGCCCACAAGATTTTACTGAATCTGAACTGATGAATTTAGAGTCAACAAAAAGAGTATTTTTAAGGATACTTAACTCTAGCCTTGCATTTCTGAAGGGAGGCCTAGTGTCTTGGCACCTCATGGAGACAGCACGTCAACCCCCTCTCCCTAACAGCCCTAACAGCCCGTGTCCGCAGGGCAGCAGCCTGAGAACACCCTGCTCTTGGCCCCTCCAGGCACCTTGTCCCAGTGGGACTCTGGCCTTGGGAGTTTCTGCTTCCCAGGCCACAGGCCGGGCACCGCTCACACAACTGCAGCTCCAACACGGGCTGGAACCATCTGGAAAGCTAAACCGTTGACTCAGAAGGAACCCCGCTGCCCTGGCAAAGGCCCAAGCCTCCAAGGTGCTTCCTTTTGACTTCAGGGAGTGGACGTACTCGGCGCTGTGTCAGGCCGAGCCCTGAATTTCAATCCCGGCAATTAACGTGCGTTTGCCTAATGCATCTGCCCGTCTCAATTAAACCGATACTATCGTCTTGCAAGGTGGCTTTTCTGTCTCGAGTCGCGCCGCAGACTGTGGGGAGGAGTTTGCTCCCTCCCCCAGCTGACTTCAGTCTAGCACAGCGGCAATTCTGTGTGCAATTACAGGATGCAGCTCATCAGGCCTTTTGTAGGGAGCCAAGTTTGCTCCCAGCTTTACGTGCTAGAGTCAGAGACTGTTTCTCGCATGAACATAAAAATATGTTAAAAAAAAAATTCTTTTCCTCTTTCCTTCCCCTCATAGGGTCATTTTCTCCTGAATAAAAAGTGAGTCATTCTGTTTTCAGAATTTACTAGTCAGAGTTTGGGCAGTCACAGAGTATTTGCAGAACAATGAGAAAATCTTCCCTCTGTGTCTGGCCGAATAAAGGCTACTGTTGCATCACTAATAATGTCACGGGGAATAATTAACTTACTGATCTTACTACATAACACTGAACCACGAAATCTGTTAGGCTCTATCTTGATAACTGTCTAAGCATCATTCTCTAACAAGATTTCCCAGCCCTGCCTTTGTAAGTACATGCTCTGTTAGGAAAAAAAAAAAAAAAAAAAGAACGTTTATTAAAACCATGGTAAATTTGTTTTCATAGGATGATTATCACATATCCATAATCAACACAAACGTAGGAGAGCTGGCAGAAGGAAACAACAGTCAAACCCCTACTCTGTTTAAGCCATCACTCAGGCAAGTTTGCTACAAAGAAATGATAACGCGACAAACAGGGCAATACTAGTATCATTTTTGTAGTAGTTAAGGCAACACAGCTACAACCCGGTACAACTTCTGTTTCAGAAAGATATGCATTAAAAGGTGATTTCTGCTTTGATCCTTGATCCAGTACTTTCCTCTGTTCTTTGCAATGCTAACTACAAAATTAATTCCCATTCATTCATTCATTCTAGCAAAACATAATTCATTAGGCTCATGTGTATCAAAATGATAGCTGAAAAGCATGAAATGAATTCTGACATTGCAGAAGGGTGTGGTGTAGAATAACAAAACTTATGGCATGGGAGCACATAGCTCACAGCACTGTGGATCATGCTGTCACTTGGCAGGTGGCTTGGAACTGAAGAATCTGGCTCAGAAGAATAAGGGGGTTAATAATTAGTAAAATGTACCATAAAATTAATGTCTGCTGAAGCAACCTGACCCACAAAGAGGCCAATGACATGGGGACTAGGGTAGGCCCTAGAAAGTAAAAGCTATGTGTGTATTACTCAGCAAACCCCTCTTTTGTCCCCATCAGGGCATCTTTTCAGAAATCCCTGTTGTCTTTGCATCATGGGAGCAGACAGGCAGCAATGGCCCTGCTGCCCAGGAAAGCAGCTGACCCAAGGAACCCTGCCCGGACTCATCTCCTGTTACCAGCCAGTCCCAGCCTCTTGATGACACTTACACCCACTGTCAAGATGAAGACCTTCTTGATCCCTGATAAGGCCTATTGCCTCCAGTGACACTGCAAAACTCATGCTGCCCTGCGGGCCTGGCTCCAAGGACTGTGTGACACAAGGATTCAGAAAGAATCTGATGCAGCCTTGGGGCCGCCAGTCCACTCTGCCAGTCTTGGGGCCTGTATTTCTTGCTGGCTGCCTGCAAATCTTTAGGGGTGCCTAACTGATAGGAAATACAAAGCACAGGAACTTCAGGCTCTCCTAACTGGCATGACTAAAAGAAGGCTTCAGCAGCACATCAGCTGCAGGAGAAAGGCAGCTGTAGCTATATAACTCACTGTCTCACTAGCTGACACTTTAGCCTTAAAATCGGTAGTTTTATTTTCTCCTGTAGCAGTGCTCTCTCCTCACCGGTAGAAGGTGATAGCAGTGTCACAAGAGTGACTGTGGTACCCAATACTGTGGTATCTGACTGCTTCACATGTACTGATGTGTTTATTCTCCCAACCCCTTGGTGCGGAGAGTCAAAACTATTACCTCCTTGAGGTTTTAAAAGCCTCAGGGAGGTTAAGTGCCTTCCTCCATGATATGCATGGAGTCTTCCGTCTGCTAAGCACCAGCTTCATCCTTATCTCTCACAGATCTCCAGGACAGCCATCAGGTTGCTTTTGCTTTCTCTGTTATGAGATAATGTCTTTTTATTGGAGTTTTTAAACAACTCCAAGGAAAATAACTCATTAACAGATGGGAAAATAATTGAATTCTCAAAGTAAAAACTGAACTAAACTTATGAAAGCTTTGGGCATCTTCTCACAGGGGAGTCTGCTGCTCTCTTATTTAGACTCTTTCTCTAAAGCTGACAATTCATTTTACATTAGCAAATGCTTTAGGGATATCCCATGTGCTTGCAACCCTTGCAATAATAAACCTAGATGTTAGTAAATAGTTAATGTTGTGGGACACTGGGATGTCAGCCAAATCCTCTCATTTTCTTTAATGTTTTCTAAGAGCTTTTCTGAAAGGTATTTGCAAGCAACACAATGCTTCACAGATTGAACTTCTTATGTTTGGCACTTCTCTTTGTCCTCATTCTGTGCTCTATGCACTTGTCCTCCTTAAATTTGCTTCCCAGATCTATACGTTGTAGTCACTGCCCCACAACCCTTTCTTTTTCTCCTCCAGTCTCACTGGTGCAGAGGCCTATCACCTTTAAGACAAGAATTTCCTCTTAAAAATGACTCTGCTCAAATCTTTGTTCATTACTTAAGTTGTTCAAGGAACATTTTCCTAAATCCATATGCTATGAGATTATCCAAATTGAGGAAATCATTGTTTCTGGTCCAGAAATTGAGATCTTCATCTGATATTGTCTTCACTATGGCTCTTCCTGGTTGAAAAGTCTCTCCATGGACTGGCTTCATCTTCTTCTGTCACAATACCAAACAACTATTACCTTCACTCTCACCTAATCCTGGCCTTCCCTTACATGTCACACCTGGGGGCCGCCATCCTATTTGCAAAGTCTCACACCTTTCTCTTTTGCTCTAAGCCAGTCTGTCTTACCTTAAAATCGTCCCTAGTCTTGATGGACATGGCAAGGTATATGAGTTCTGTGAGCTGTCTATTTAGACACATACACACAGACACACAAATCCAAACCTTCCTTTGAGGATATGCATGCAGCTTCGTTTTCCCTCAGGAAATACTGTGGTATGTGTTTCTGAAGCTAAAGCACGTACAGCACTTTAAACCTTGGCCTGAGAAGTTTAGGTTCAAACCTACCAAGCAGCATGTATAATATGCCAATCTCCTTAATATGCCCCTTCCATAAATGGATATGTGGCAATCCACAGACATCAGAGCACAGAAAGACCTTGGAGCTTCTTATTAATTAAGATATTACATATGTCTAGCAAATTAAGCAGCAAAGCAAGTTGTTGCCTTGCTGTTTTCTGCATCAAATTTGCACTTCTCAGCCACCAGCAGCAGACATTTCAGAGCAGCCCAAGGGCCTTGCTTCTAATAAGATGTATGTGCAAGGCCAAACAGTTGGGGTGCGAGGGGGCACACAACAGTGAGGCGGCGCGAGGCCCTACCTGTGCCTGTGCGCCCGAGTGCAGCGGCGCGTGTGGCGAGCTCTGGTGGTGCGGCGGGTGCGCGTGGAGGTGCGAGTGGGAGTGGTGGTGTGGGTGGCTCTGCTGATGGTGCGGCTGCGCGTGCGGGTGGTGCGCCGGGTGCTGGTGCTGGTGTGGGTACGAGTGGTGAGGAGGCAGCGCCTGGTGCTGGTGCGGGTGCGAGTGCAGGTGGTGGTGCGGCGCCTGCTCCTGCCGCGAGTTCATCATCTCCATCATGTGGCCCATGGTGCTCATGTTGCCGTTGGACATGGCTGCCGGGTGATGCGTGAGCGCCGCCTTCAGTCTCTGGAGCACAGAGGGGAAAGGACAGAACTGAACATTAATACATGAAACACATGAATATCATGAAAGCATTTTATTTCAATTTGAGGAAGGACATAGTCCTCTGATTGAGTTTTTCACTGTAAAAGTGTAGATATAAATACCTGAATTGAAAATCAACAGTTAAATATTTCCTACTGTTCTTCTGAGGAGAAACAACTGGCTCTTGTCCTTCTCTATAGGGCCAAATCAGTAGCTCTAATTTCGCATACTTGTATTCTTTTAATTTTAGAGAAGAATATTTGATTAAAATAAAAGTGGAACATAGTCTGATGCATATTCCCCTATTCTACTACCAACATGATTTAAAGGGCCCAGTGATAAGATACTGCATTGACATGGGCTTTTGTTAATTTCAAAGCTCTGAAATCCTTTACTGTTGTATTAGCAAACAACATTTTTTTTGTTCACCAGAAAGATGTAAAAGTAGTGAGGGTGGTCTCAACCTGAAACTTTTTACTTTGCTGGAAAGGTCAAGTACCCGCTGCATTTTTACTAATTCCTCCCTCTGTTCTCCTCATGTTTCTGACTGTCACTGCATTGGTCATGCAGTCCCCACTTGGGCAAATCTCTCCCTAGTATCAATGGGATCCTTCCGCTCTGCCCAGAAGAACAACAACAGAGGCGGATGATGAGGAAGGGCAGCTAGTTTTTAAATGACAGGATAGGGCCCTTGTGTATTAATTTGGTAGCTGGAATATATATAAAGGAAGGTTCCCTTTCAGTACAATTACAGGGTCATCCGAGAGCTGTAAGCTGAACTGGAATACAGCAACTTTGTCGATGCAGTCATTGAATAAAGACTCTTAAAAAAAGAAAGGAAAGAAAAGATGCTTTTCTAAGCATGTCAGTTTTTCTTCAAGAAAATTAGACTCGTGATTTTAAGAAGTTTCATTACAGAAAGCCAGCAAAATTCTTATCACAGTATTGCATGGGTCACAAACTGACAGGCACTTCAAAATAAGATCAAGGCAACCACAACGGCACGGTTAAATCCCTCCCTCCCCTCCTGCTGTGTACTCACCTCTGAAGTCAGAACTGAGCTCAGTTTAACATTGATGGCAAGAACCTACCCAGGCTTTAAAATGGAGGACTTGAGCAGCTGCCATCCCTAACACGTCTGGATTCAAGTGCTACCCTGGTTATTGCAAGCAGCTCTCCACAATGCTCAAAATAACTAGTGTTACCCAGGAGTGCTCTGGGAAAAACAGGGGAAAAGCCACATGAGTAAGATAAGTCATTCTGCATGTCATGCTTATTCAAAGCTCACTAAGATCTTTTTCATGGGGCTGAGCCACTACACAGTTCGAAGCCAAAGCACCAACAAAAGCTGTCGTAATTGTGTTTTCTGAAACAAAATGCAAAAAAATCTAAATCTCATTAGCCAGCACTTTTATAAACGATGAATCCCTAACTAAATCTACTGATGCTGTATTTGTTAAAAAACTTTGAAGCTGAACTATAGCATGTCTTGTTCTAAACTGCATACTCTCAAAGCTAAAAAAGAGGGAAAAACTTAATGTATGAATAAACATTTATTTTTTTCAGCTGTAAAAACTGTGCCTTATTAGTGTGGCGCGACTTCAAGGGGAATAAATTATTTTGTTTTCTTTCCATAGTCCCTTCTACCACATCCATTTATTTGAGATAGCAAATCAAGAGAGACAGCGAGAGGCCTGACATGCAGCTGGTTTCAGTCAATAGGGGTCATTTCCATTTGGTCTGTGTATTTTACAAGCTCCTTGTTCACTGTTCCCAACGGGAGGGTGGGCCAGCTGCCCTGGATGCGAGTCCTGGTATGAAACCAGCCCTCTACCTCATCGGGTCCCAGCGCAGCGGCTGCGAGCGCCCGGCCCTCGCCTCGCTTCAGCTTCGTGCTTAGATCAGCTCTGCAGCAGCGCGCGCCCTGCGTGCACATGCACCCAGGGCGACGTTTATCCTTCGTTAACGAGTCACTGCTGCCAATCAGGAACATTTGGGGAATTGTAAACAGTTTTTTTCTGCTGGTCTTCTGTGGAGATCAATTGTTTTTGATGTTTTAGTTAGAGCATGGGGGGAAGAAACGCGGCAGAGCTTGGTGAGCCCTTTGCATTGGGTATGTGCAGAGCTGGGAGGGAAGGCTGCGTTTTTGTTGTTGTTCTTTTTATGTGTGCTAATTGCAAACAGCTGTTTCACTGGAGTGTCAAATAAAACATGATGGCATCAAAACTGAGCTTTCTGGAGTGACTTCATTAGCAAAGCAACTCTAGCATGAAATTATGAAAAAGGACCCAATCCGGAGGCCATGCAGTTTTCCAGAAACTGCACGACTGGCTTCACTACAAGCTGCTGATACTTCACAGTTCTCAAAACAGGGTTAAGACAGACGACTGCGCAGATCTGCTCTCACCAAAAATCAACATTTCTGCTAATTTCAGTGACAGGTTCTGCTTGTTATAGCACAGTTTTCAAAAGTGTCCCCGTCGTCACTCAACGGGAAATGCAGGTGCTCGTCTCTTCTGGCCTCTGGCTCTGACTTTTTTTCCTAGTTGATCAAGCTGACATGCAGACCAACACCGGTTATAACTGATTTCCACTTGATCACAGCATTTGCGTTAATGGCTTTCACTGACCCAAACAACATTAGAAGTTATTCCACTAAACACTGTCTACTTTGATCAAGTGAATAAAGAAAACTCCCTCTTGCTCTTGTAGGAAGCCACAAGCACATGAGCTTTTGTGTTTGATGGTTTGGAGGAATAACCACCATAGATAGCAATGCTCCAAAGGCAGCAGGATTGCATTCCCTCTACTACTGCTCCAGATAATGCACTGACTGTTGTGGTTATTTCAAACCCATCTCCCTGGATGTCACATAAGGATAATACCTCAAATAAGTTATTGTTGTACCTGCATTCTTGTTTTCTGGAGCAGACAGTTTTCACAGTCTTTTCTCTGTCTAACACCTGACATCATGGTGTAGTGAACTGCTTGATGGATTTTTTTTACATCAGCCTAGATCATAATTTATTCTTTGAGGTTTTTTGGGCAAACTCTGCCAGAAATGAGCTGTAAGCATCTGAGATCAGAAGTGAAGAGTATCAGCTCCCTGTACACTTATGTAGTCTGTGTGTGGGAACTTGCTGCTTTGACATTCTTCCTCCATCGTGAGACATAATTCAAGGGGCTTACCTTGATTTTTTTCCCTTTATTTCTCAAAAATTGCTAATGAAAAATAGCCACTTTTTTCAGTTTGTTAGAAGAAAAACAAAATAAATAAGTAAGTCTGTCATTTTAGAGGTTGCTTTTTCCAGCACGAAAAAAATCTAATCACTTTTGTTTTATTTAAAATATGTGTATATAATATATATAACATACATATTACACATACATGTATATGCCATAATACATACATAAAAATAAACTACCATTTTATCCTATTTTTTCCTTAGTGAAAAAATGAAATATCTCCTCTAAACGTACATATGTTGTTACCTGAATGGTCTGTCATTGTAACAAACCATAAGTTATTCTATTATTACTATTACTATTATTATTATATTGTTTTAAGTTGGGACAGCCATGCAGTCCTGGTTTTGAATAGGATTGCATTGCTCCGAATAAGCATGCATTCAGACCTTGAAGAATCTCCCCTTCCTTTCTGATCTGCAAGCCCAAATGCCAGTAATTGAGAAAAGAGACAAGACCATTCTTATCTGGAGATTATATCAGGGCTCTGCAGGCAGATGGAACATGATTTTAAAGATACTTTCTTGCGCTAGTGATATGATCCTAGGATCCTAGTTATACAGGGATATAATAAGCAAGTTCCCTGCAGGGAGAGAAGAGACTGCAGAAGAAAGAGAAAGCAGAAATACAGACATCAACTATCCCCACAAATCTGTGATTTGGTAGCAACCCCACATTGATTCATGGCAAGTATACCAGGGACTTCAGTAGAACTAATATTATTTTCTCATCCGTGATGGTTAAGCCTTCGTTTCATACTGGTGACCACCTGAACAGCGTACCCAAGGTGCTACAGAGAGTGACCAAGCCGGTTGCAATCAGAGCTGAGATCAGAGCTTCACCCAGGGTATGTTAAGGCTTCATGCTGAATTTTATCTTTGCCTCAAACTACTACTATGATGAGAGAATTTAAGCATAGATGTCAGTGAGGTCTTTTATAGTTGTGTGCTTACAAGCGCTTCACAGTGTAAATAACAGAAATGGCTGTTAGCAAATGTTCCATGCGCATTCATAAAAGCAAACTGGAGGTGATTCATCTCTACCCAATATGTGAACTGGATACTTAGAAGGGCGTTTCAGGCCCTGCAGATGAGAAGGGCTCTGAGGGTGCACGGAGTGCTTGCTCCTGTGATTCTCCTGCTACAAAGCAGCCTTGCACATTGGCTGAAGGGGGAGTGAGAGGTGTGTGAAGGGTACAAAACCCACAACCTAAGCAACGCATTTCTCAACTGTAAAGAAATAAGGGAGATGATGCATTTAATTCACAGCTCGCCAGTAAACAGCGCCAAACTGCTAATCTTCTAATTATTCCCAGGCTGTTTGGCAAATCTGAATTATACTCTTCC
This sequence comes from Crypturellus undulatus, assembly GCA_013389825.1. Taxonomy (NCBI): domain Eukaryota; kingdom Metazoa; phylum Chordata; class Aves; order Tinamiformes; family Tinamidae; genus Crypturellus; species Crypturellus undulatus. The sequence continues at coordinate 227,460 of VWPW01015192.1, forward strand.
TTTCCTTTGTGCTTTCTTGCCCGCTTAGCAGGACTTTATAACAACACTCACAATGGATCGTCATCAAGCCTTCAGCTCGGCTTAGCTTCTAATAAAAACAACAAATTTGCTCCCTTGTCCTCCCAAACACAAACTGAATTAATCTTCCGCTGAAAGCAGTGAGAATCAACCAAAAACAATCAAACCCGCAATAAAACTAATAGACACCATGCTGCTCGAGGATGGGTCAGCCGCAAGAGCTGCTTCGCTATTCCTGAACTCGGCGGAGCTTGGAGCAGCCCCGCTTCCCACTGACATCAGTGGAAGTGACACCTCCGCGGATTGCTGCCAGCTTTAAGTAATACAATGCACGCTGCTGCCAGGGTGGCCCACGGATACTTGGCCGGGACTAGCATCTGCTGGTGACGACAGTTCAGTGAGCGCTCGTGGTTCCAGGAATCGCAGAGAACGCTGCTGAGCTCACATCTCATCGCCGCTCAGCAACTTCCTTCTGCTCACCGCAAAGCGTCTTACAGGGGAGGTAAGCAGCACTATCCCTGGGCAACGCAGCCTCTTCTTAATGATTAGGAATAGGGAAAAAAGAGTAAATTCTCAGTTCCTATTTTACATGCACTTTTAATAAATAGAAAAGATAGAATCAAGACAGAAAACAAACTGAAGTTTGTGTTTCTCAGTGCATACTGTTTCTTGCATGACTCATTTCTTAACACTGCGTTGAACAACTTGGTCTGACTTGCACAGGAGTGCAATGTCAGGAAACACAAGTTCAGATTCCTGCAAATCTCTAAGTCCCACAGGGTCTGAGTCAATCCCTGCCTGTGTATCCATGACAAGCAATATTTAATTATTTAATCACACAATAGACAGCAAAATGATTTATTGCTGGCAAAGCGTGTCATACAATTTCAACATACAGTATCAAAGGAAGGATCCAAAAAATACAAGCAACTTCCATCTAACTTCCCTTACATGTGCCAGAGCCCCAAATCAAAGCTGCTACCTATCCCTGGAGAGCCAAGACTTGAGCAGGAGAGTGCCCAGCACTTGGGGTTCACCACCTGTGCCAGCTATCCCGCGGCAAGGGATTAACTCATCTCCATCCTGAGTCTCCAGATAGTCTCTAGCTTAGTTACTCTGTCAGATTTATCTATGGAATATGCCCCTGTCATGCTTGCCTGGTTGTTGTCCGTAGAAAACAGAAAAAGGAGGTGGTAATAGAATCTGTGAATACCATATTGCTAACAGCACCTATAAAGTGGTCGGAGAACTTGGGCTCAATTCCTTTTCTTCTTTTCTTCTTGAGGGGACCTCAATCTGTATTGCTGGTTTCCCAGCTAAACTCTTCCCAACCTATAAACTCTTCCCAACCTATATTAGAGCCCATTCCAGAGCAGAGGGACAGCAGTCCCCTTCTTCACATCTGACACAAAATACTTCAGCAAAGTCTCTGCTGCAGGAATTGGTGCTCGAGTCTCCCCAACTCTGCAAGCAAATACTGTAATTAGGCATCTCAGAGCATGTTTTCCTCTTCTAGTACACTGGAAGTGGGAAGTGCTTGAACCGTGTTGGTATTGCTATATATACATATATGTCTTGCTTGAGCACATAATGAATGCCGTATTAAATAAGAACAAGTGGGGATTGGTTTCAGTGGGAGTTTGGGATTTGCCTAGATGAGCCAGATATGGAACTAATCCTCAAATCACAGCACTCAAACATTGAAAAGAAGGTTGTGGTTTTGGTACTTTAATCTGTACTCAAAAATCTGATTGGATTAGTGTAGTAAAAATTTCTCGCCACAGATTACCGCTCTGAAGCCTCGAGACGCCTCACTGAGTGACTTCAACTTTTGCAGCGGATGGTATTTGCTTGCTTTCTTTTTCCCTCTCACAGCCATAATATACTCACCAAGAAAATGAGAAATGCAGGTTCAAAGCCCTGCTCTGTTTGAAGATAGCTGAACTTTCACTGCCCACCTCTCACTAAGGCTGATGATGATTAAGTCATTCACGTCCAAAGAAAAATGCCATCCAAGTACATAAAACTAGGGTCTTTTTTTTTTCTTTTAGCTTCACTGGTGTGATTTTGAATACTCATTTTTCCTGGATTAAACCCAGCACATTTAAAGGGCTGCTAGCAAGCCAGCAATGGGATCCGTGTGCACTTAAAAGTGCTTTGATTTCATCCCAGATGTGCAGTGCTCAAGGGTGTACACACACACACAAACACACATCCACTGCCTGTGTATACAGGATACGATCAGATCTGGAGATTTTGTTTCAAGATTATACCAGCCAGACTCTGAAACATAAAACCAAAGCCCTGACCACTTACAGCCATTAGGGATCCCAGGGCTCTCTGTGAAGAGTATTGATGTTCATTAGCCTATTGGCCTAACTGAGGAATTCAGTGCAGGTAATTAGACTTTGCCTCATTATCATGTAGTTGCAGGTGAAGGTATTTTTCTCTGCCTTTTCTAATATTAAGTGGTTCCTCAAACATGTGTTTTATTAAGGTAAAACACTAAAATTTAAGGTACAGCTCAGGTACGCATAAAATGAGAATATTCTCATGTATCATTTCACATTTTTTTATACCTGAATTCCAGCATTTGACAGAAAAATGAAAATAATATTTTAATTCAGCAGACAGCTTTCAGTTATCTGCCTGTGATAATCTAGCACCTAGTGACTTTAAAAATAAAAAATCATGTATGACACAGTCCACATATACAAACTGTGAAGACTGTGAGCAGGTTCATTGTGTGTTTACTCATAAAAGAAATTATTTTATAATAAGTGTAAAATAAAATACTGTTGTATTTCATATAAAGTAAAATCTTATAAAGTAAATAGAACTTATGTTGAGATATACCTATACATGAATATAGGTACATAGGTAACATAAATATAAACCCATGGTGATAGAACCAGCGTTGATATGTACTGTCCTTTTACATCCTCCCCTGGTAATACACTTTTGGAGAGCAAATGTGTGAAAAAAGAGAAAAAAGAAATCAAAAATACCCAGAAATATTCTTTTTTTAATGGAAACAAATAAAGCATCATAGTGCTTTATGCGCATAGGGTGTACCTTGTGTCTGAGGGAGCCAGGAGCGCATCCCCAAACACGGCGCTTGACTAGCAAGCAGTGCTCTCTGAGGTGCCCGCCACAGCGCGCTCGCCTTGGGTGGACGCTGCTTTGCCGGAGAGCACGTCCGGGCCAAGCGAGAGCTCCTTGCTGGGAAGTGAAGGATTCCCGGCTGTGTGAGCCACCGGCTCATGCTCAGCTCCGGCCTTCCTGCAGCCGCACGCGCCGTGGGACACAGACAGCAGTGTGGGCGAGTCCCCTGCACGCAGCGCATCCCGCCTCGCTCCGCTGCAGCACGGCCCAGGGCTCTTCCCAGGAAAGATCCCGGCCCTAAGGGCAGATGGAGGTGCTTTGAATGAGTGTGGGAGAAAGGCAGAAGCGCTGTCTTGTTTTGGTGCCTGAACGCATCTTGCTGTCTCCTCTGCCAGCCTTGCCGACAGCGTTATCCATCTTTCTGACACTGCCGTTGTCTGATTCATTTGACATATGCACCAGGGACAAAAAAGTGTCATGTTCCGAGCGGGGCGGCGGTGCCGTGATCTCACTGGCGCTGTAGCCTCTGCTGTGAGGGCCCCGCGCGGCACCTCCTGCTCCGGCTGCTCCGTGAAGAGCGGCGCCGCGAGGCTGCTGCCCATGGGAAGGCCACGGCAGAGCTGTCCCAGGGAAAACCGGGCTGTGGGAGGCGAAGCCACGGGCGCTTCACCTCACCGCATGCCGCGACACTGCGTGCGTCTCCCCGTTACCTCCACGAGGAGCCAGAGCTCGGGCAGGTGTCAGCAGGGACCGTGGAGCCTCCCTGACCCATCATTTCCCCTTCTTTGGACATGAGAAATCCCCAAAGTCAGTGCAGGGACGGCATCCGTATGGGAGCCGGGCCACTCGGCGGGAGCAGGAGAGGGAGAAGGGCAGGCGAGGTGGGGGCGGTTAGCAAGGGAGGGTGGAGGCAGCTCGTTTTCTCCATTTCTTTCCCTGCGGTTACAGCACGGACAGATAATTTATCACACGTTTTGATGGTGCTCCAGCTGGCAGGGAGAAGAGCTATCTGTTTATTAATTCAATTAGTCTGCTTATTTATCAGCACCGGGCTCAAAGGTGCTGTCGCAGGCCAGCCTCAGCTCGCCGGCCGTGGGGCCGAGCGGGTGACCGAGACAGGGACATCCCACCCCAACCGCTCCAGTGCTGCGCTGGGAACTGCATTAGCTCAGGCCTCCGGAGGCAAGGACGGGAAAATAAAATAAAACACCCAATTTAACAGCACTCAGTTTGTGCACCAATGAGCGTGCATGAGGCAGGCTTAAATCCAGAGCAGCACTGCTTTGCTGCCACCAGCTCACTGCTCTGCAAGTGCTTGTTGTGTCTGACATTCTGCCCAGAAATGACTTTTTTTTTTTTTTGCATTATTTAATTCATGTACTTCCCATGCTGAGGTTGATGGGGAAGTGCACAAAACAACACATTGATACAGCACTGAGCAGATGGAAGGGGTCGGGAAGAGATAGAGAGTGCCTCCCCGGTATCCCTGAACACTTGTTATCTATAAAAATGGGACATTTGCAAGGGATGATGAAAACATGGGAAAAAAAGGGCTGGCTTTGGCAAGGCACAGAAATGCTTTGAGGGAGGAGAGTGTTTTGGAGTGTGTGAGTGGCAGCGGGGCTGCAGCAAGGGTTCCCTGCTCTCACCTAATTAGTAGGGCTAATACTGGCCTGTTTTTTTCAGGTGATTTTCGAGGAATGCAGGAATGTTCCTCTCACTTGTCTTCAGCCTGCCCTGTTTCACCCACTCCTCACTTCTCTGCTGGGTGAGGTCTGCTCTGCACTATTTTTTTGTCCAGTTTGCTGAGAAGTTCAAGACTTTTAACTCTGCTCATTCAAAGTCATGACACGTCATGCAAAAAGCTGCTGGGAACTACCTGAGCTGAAGTATTTCTAACAAAATGAAATACCTGAAAAATACGTAATGGTGGACTGCAATATCCCTAGAATTAAAATAAAACAAAACAGAACAACCAGCAGCTCTGGGAACTGCAGACCATGATCTCTATGCCACTTCAGCGCTGCCATAAGCAGTATTTCTTTTTCTCTTGTTGCTTCCACAATGCACCAGGCTTCCTTCTCCATCATTCATAAACACAATTACTATATACACAACAACTTCTCACCTAGCCCTTACAAAGACATAGTGCAACTCTTATTCATAGAAATAAGTCTGGGGAAGTTTTGACTTAAAAATGAGGCTCCTCACCAGCATAACTGGTTCTCCCCTCATCTTGCTACTCCACTACCTGATCTTAATGAGAATCCAGGTTTTGGGGAGGTGGTGGTTGACACTTCTTTAGCCATTTACATTTGTCCTGAAACTCTGAAAATTTTACAGGGTGTTTTTAGGTCTAACACAATATCAAATTATGGCAGCAGTGAATGTTTCCACTGCAGACGAGCTCGATAGAACCTTTAACAAAAGGTCCCCTAGAAATATTTCCCCTCTCCCCTGCTCCATGGCCAAGTTTGCCTTTCAGCCTCTCATGTCAGATGATTAGTTTAATCTTCTGAGCAGAGATGCCAGTTGACAGATGATTCCACTACCACTGATAGTTTAGGCCACATATATCAACATTTTATAAATTCTTAATTTTCTCAGTGCAGCCATATTGAACAGTTTTGTGCAAATGAGGCTTATAATTACCTAGATAAATCAGTCCAATGCAGTATTTCTTAGGATCTTTCTCAATTTTCTCCCTGGAGGATGGGATCCCATCTGCTTCACTACATTCAGGCTAATTGAAGGGCACTGACTTTTCCAAATGGATTCATTAATTACTCCAGCCAGATTCTCTGTGGGATTCTCCACTCAATGGGTGACACTTCAGCTGCACCGTACCATCCACCCATGTTTAGCAATGTTGCTCTGATTCTCAGCTAGGAGCTAAAACATTTGCAGATGCGATTATAGGAGTGGCGCTGGCCTTAACAGCACATTGTTACAAAATGCATGCAATCCCGCTCCTCCTTTGCTTCTAATTTAGTATGCATGCAGAATCTATAAATATTGTAACCAAGACTATTTCAATATGCTTAGCTCCTTGCCATCATAAATGTAAGCACCAGCCACAAAAAAGAAGCCTAAGTTTACAGGTATCACATTGTCAGCAGCGAAAAAAGGACTGAGCAAAAGCATTTACTGTCATGTTGCAGAAAATCTCATATGTGTGGCAGCATAACGTGAAATTACACTATTAAACTTAAATGTAAAGTGGACCTGTTCTGGGCCTCTGATGATTTATTTAATACGGCAGCAGCCTGGGTTTTGAGTAAACTCACATGTAATCATATTGCTCAGTCAAACATCATGCAGTCAACAACGAAAAATGAAGAGCTAACGTATGTGAGGCAGGCAGCAGTGATGATATTCAGATACCCAAACTTGCCTTTGCAGCAGGCAAACAGGAACCTCTCTTTAGCCCCGGAGTGTGCCTCTCTGTTGGAAGGTTTACCAGCTCTCCCCAATAGTAGGCACAATTATACGCCGCTTAAAATATTTTATATTCCGAGCGTTTGGCTTGTTAATTCCCCTCTCCGAGGCAGCTGGCATGGGAGCCAGTGACACAATCTGCTGTGACTGAACAACAATACTCGGTGCTTTCCAGGAATCCCCGAGTATTTTGTAAAAACTGGACCACGGAAGTTCACTCGTCCCTTTGCACGGGCCCCAGCGGCAGTTCCCGGGGCTCCTGCAGGGACGAGACCTTAGGGTGGCTCCTGCAAGGCCACTAACTGTGGGGGCAGCCCCAGTTGCAGGCTGGTGAACTAAAGCCCTGAAGTTGCGCTGCTATCACATAAAGTGTTAGCATCGGACACCATCCAAGAGCAGACTTGCTTACAAAGACAGAAGTGCTCGTCTCATCTCCCCTTTAACTCTTCCCTGCCTATAGCTCTGTGAGCCCCCAGGATCACTATTAGAAGCAGTAACTGCCTCTACACCAATAGGCAACAGCAAAAACATATATTGTAGCATTAACTATATAGCTGTTCTTGGGAGTTCCTATCCAGCAAAGTAAGATCTAATGATACAAATCACCAAATAAACCAGTAAATATATAATTCTTTTCACAAATAGTTTCCCATTGCCCTGAAGAAATTACTCAGACAAGTAGCTCTTGTACAGACGGATGTACTGTCCTATAACCGGTTTGATATAGGGTGTCTTTTTCCTCCTACGCTTTCCTTCTCCGCTCGGCAGCTGCGCTTCCCCAAAGCCCTGACTCAGATGGGCTTGATAAGGAGTTCCTTTCTTTTGGGACAGCGAAGGAATCTCTCACAGCTCTTGCCTGTGATCACCAGTTTATCTCCTCTCAGTGAGGCCCCCCAGCTTTCTCATCAGCTAATAAATTTGCTCCTTCCCCGGCCGGTATAGCAAGCTGAGCACCTTCAAAGAGAGAGTCTGAGGCAAGTCTGTCATCACCCGGCAAGACAGAGTTATTCTGAATTTGAGCGGACGGTTATTTGATTTTCTGTCTCTTTTTTTTTTTTTTTCCTTCCTCCTCCCTTTCCGATTTTGTTTCTCTCTCATCTGTCCCCGGTTTCTAAACAGCTGTTCAGCAGTCAAGCAGCAGCTCATAAATTGTGTGCAAAGAAAAGGGAGGCGAAGCGAGGAGCCCCTCTCCTTTTGCTGCTTATTTGTTTCCGTGTTCGGAGCGGCGCTGCGGACGGGGCCTGCAGGCCAGGAGGCCGCCGGCTCACCGGCCATGCCAGCAGAGCATCTGGTTGCACTCGAGCCCTCGCGAGGCAGCCACAGACATTTATGTTTAGCTTAAGACATTTTATCACCTCTATGACAGCGCAAAATCTATCGCTCGAGCGCGCCAGCTGTGAGAGCGGGCGTCCGGCACCAATGAATCACGGGGAGCCTTTCGGAGCAGCGCGCGTGACGGTCGGTGTGTTTTGCAATGTATGAAACCGGTCTAGACATTACCAGCTTTTAAAAAACGATACTGAAAGTAACTCGCTACACTATTTTTTTTATTATTATTATTAAATAAAATAATTCAGAAGTAAGTCCACAGGCTCAGATGAACTTGATTAGGAGCCGAAGGCAGTCAGTAAGCTAGTCTCAGCATTGGCTACACCTTTGCACGCTGGAGCTGGATAAGATAGATTTTCTATGCCAGTGAATTATAAAGTCCTTAGCTTCTGTGCAGCTGATAGGAGTGGGCACCTGCTCCCGCCTTGCTCTCCCCAGCCCTTCTTCCCTCTCCCTCTGCTCTCCTGCGGCACCACAGGTGGATCGGGCTGTACAGGCACTAAGTGTCCCAGACAGTTCAGCACAGCGTCCCCCGCAGCTTTACCACACGCGCCTTCCCCGTGGCTCCTCTGCCTCTGTGCAGATGCGCTGCGTCTGCTTTCGCCCACGCCAGCACAGTATTTCCGATCCCCAGCCTTCCCCTATTGCAGCCGCGTTTTTCTCGTATTCCACATTAAATCTGAGGTGCTGGGGAAAATGTAACAGGATGCCGCAGCAGCTAAAATAGCCTGCAAGTTTTTAAATTTTCCCTGTTTTTTTCCTGTTACTTTTATTGGTATTTTTTCCCTGTAATAGTAGTATCTGTAATATTTTAGCAAGATTTTGAGAAGATCTCCCTTTTGTTAAACATCTTTATTTGTTGAGAGCGGGTCCATCACTGTTTCATCACTCTTCGAAGTCCATACTTCCAAGACTCCCTTTTAACATTATCCTATTCTGCCTGAAAATTACTGGGGCCCAGACGAAGGTGGCACTTTGACCTTATAATCACCACAGTTTGGAGCCATAAGTACGACTGCCAAGAGTAACACACCTCTGACAGGACTTGCCCATTTCTCTGCAAAGAAATTATGATGATTTATTTTAAAACCGTTTCAGAATCAATTTAGTTGAACTGGACAAGCCTGTGTAGTGCCACTTAAAGGAGGCACATACGAGTGTAACCAGCCTCACACAAACAGCAGCAGCTGCTCCCAGAGATTATCGCTATTAGCCAGGTTCATTTAAAAATGAAACTCACCTCTGTCCATATATTAGACATAATGTGACTTTTGTTGACTTTTCCCCCTTTGATTCTGGAGGTTTAAATTAATGGAAAATAAGTACGAATGTAACTTCAAGTAACGAAATCTTTGCCCATGATGTCAAAGCAGGCAGCTAATGAGTCCAGCCTAGATGTAGCATAGTATTTGACACAAATCCTACCTTTTCCAAAATTTGTGTCCCTCACACTGAGGCAAAATGGGATAAATTAAGTATACCACAGCAGAGATATTGGAAGAATTCATTTCACGTATGAAGTTGTTGCCCTGGGACAGCTGAGTAAACAGCTTGCAAAAGTCTGTTTGAAGACTGCCAGCTAGTTACACCCATAATTTCATCTCTATTAACAAAAACAACTCGAACTGTCGCAATGCCCCGAGTTGATTATCCAGCACCTAAATTATATATAGAGTGTTGCTTGAGTAACCTGCAGTGGTACGGGCTCTATGTTGGTATCCGTTCAGCACTCCCCATCTTGCTGATTAATAGAATATCCATCAAAATCGGCAAATGTGTAGGAAAGATACAGAGAGGCTTTGGCAATATGATCACATGCCTGACAGAAAAATAGTTGTGTAATACTGCTCAGTTAAGTGAGTCAGACTAAAAACTCTTATAAATATGTCCTTTTGAGCTGGACATAGAAGGACTTGGGAAAACTGAGAGTGACCTTATAAACAACCACTGGAACTGCTTTCTCAATGATTTTTTCTATGATTCAAATAATATCATTGTTGTGTGCAAAGGGCCGGTGTTTCTGACACTGCGCTCAAGACCAGCCCACCGACACTTACACCTGCACAAGCTTAAAAAGTTTCCAAGTGGTGTGAAAAGTGACAGAAACCAGAGGACTGTTTGTGCTGTGACACCAGAGGTGGGATGGAAAATCATGGAAAATCAGAAATCTGAGCGCCGCTCACCAAGACTCCTCAAGTGAGTTATTCCATGCTCACAAGAGGAACAGGGATAAAATGACGCAGCCGACAAAAGTGCGACAGAAGTGATAGGTCTGTAGGCTTTTCATAATCAAGTTTAATATCTAAGCTTCCTTTCAATCTTGATCAAACAAAGAAAAAAAAGCTTATGTGATGACTCCATGGATTTACACCATATTCCAAACTTAGCCCTGTTGACTCTCCATGAGGAAAAAGGGCTGTGCTCTTGCAACTTAACATAGCAGTACAGAACCAGAAGTAATTTCAAGCAAGAGCTCCCGAATGCTGTTTTTTGGAAACAATACGATGGGTGTCGGGCAATGCAGCAAAACAGACTTACACTGGAATACATTGAGGCACACTCAAGCCCATGGATTGCACTGCAGTTTGTTTACATTCACCACTGTGAAAGTATTAAGCCATTTTTAAGGCAGGTGAAAAGTTAAGGGAGTGCAAGTATATGTCGAGAACACCCCATTTCAATGTTCAGGTGGCTACAGTATAAGTAAGTAATCTACATTCCGACAAAATCTGAACGACTGCTATTCTCAATCTTTGAAGCAACCTCCAGCTCTTTTGAAGAACTGTCCTTATAAAAATATGAATTTTTGTATGTGTTTTTAATTCTACTGATTTTGATTAACTTTTTTTTTACTGCAGAAAGCCTAGCAACATGAATGAAGACTTCAGACAAAGATTTAAAAATTATGCATTCAAAGAAACATGCTCCCTCCTGTTCAAATTTGTCTTTCCACATTGTCTTAACATATTAAGAAATCTTAACACATTAAACAGAAATTGTGCAATAATTTTAGAGATTAATGACAAGAGTGGGAGAAGACAATGACTTTTCTTTGAGAAATTATCTGGAGGCACTTTGCCTCCAGTCTCCAATTAAAAAGGAACCACAGAACACCTTTTATCTTCCCCTATTTCAATTTCTTCCTCCAAATACTGTGCTAATGCAGTATCCTGGACCAAGAAACAGGAATGAACTAGATAACACCAGCAAACTGGGTAATAGGCTTGACAGAGTCCACAGGCGTCTAGCATGATTATGCTTATTTCACAAAAGTGATGTCTCTGTACATTGCACTTGGAATTACACAGACTATGTGCAAGGGGTGTGGTAAACCGCATGCAGCCCCAGTATGACTGAATGTGTGCTATGAATGTGTGCTATCCTGACCAAAAACACCACCTTTTTGGTTATTTTGTTTCTCCACTAATACAGATATCCCATTTGAGGCCCTAGCTGCCAGCAAACACCACAGAAATTCATCTTTTTTTTCCTGGTGTTACATCGTAGAATACCCTATCATAGAGTTTATAAGTATTTTTGCAAGCCACGCTGCACGTTGCCTGCTGTAGTTTTGCACGAGCATTGGAAGAACAGCGCGATATGGTACCAGACTGCAGGCCAGGGCTGCAGCACCGAGGACAGGAAGGTGGATGGGGGGTTTGTGCTCTCAGCGACAGCGCCCTGACACGAGAGGTGACCTTCTGTGTATGTGCCTGGCAGTAGCGCTTTCTCCATCCTTCTTTTCATGCTTTTATTGACTGAGCTCAAAATGGTAGAATTGTGCAGATGCCCTCACGTGTGCCTTATTCGTTGTTCCTCATCCACACTACTCGTGTGTAAGACCATCCCGTGCCCTCCTTCCCATTCCTATCGAAACTGGCGGCCGCCCCTCGGGTCTGCGCATGTGGGGCTCCCCCAATGTCAGCATCCCCCTCCACGGCCATCGTAAAGCCCACCAAGGTCACTAGGTGGACGGTTGGCTGCAAGCACAGTGTTATTGCTGCCATGGCAGGTCAGATGGAAATATCTGTGAGGTGCTTCGCAAGCCTGAAATTTCCATACGGCTTCACTTCCAAGCAAGTATAGAGTGTACGCATGGAGTACGAAAACAACGGGGGCGCTTGGTAATGTTTATAGTTGTTGTGAAGGCAGCAGCTGAGGGAGAGCTCAAAGAGTTGGCACGGGCTCCCCATCAGCGTAGCAAGGAAAAGACATTAGAGAAGTGGGGGAGAAGGAGGGAGCTACCCCTGTGGAGGATCTCAGCGCTGCAAGAGTTATAAACATGTCGCCCATCAAGGGTCAGACTGTGCTGTTGGACACAGTGACTAGAGCCAGCGGAATGATTAACCCAAGTTACAAAATAGGGAAAATAAGGCACTAAAGGGCTGAGACTCACCCACTCAAACACATATGTGAAGCTATAAATCAAACACTAACCACCCAGCAAAATTGGCAGCTGGCGCTTTAGTTACGTGTAGCGCCAGCCAAAGGCCGTCTTACATGTTTTAGGTTGACTTTGTTTTTCAAGGTTTTGAGAAAAAAGAAAATCCTTAAAAATATATGTACCTGCAGCTGAACTCAGAAGAGAACAGCCCATTAAAGAAACTCTCACAGACATAACACCAGCTTCAGCCTACCTTCGATCAGCTTCCACCACTACCTTCCTATAAATCCCTGGTGAAGAAACTAAAGAGAATTAAATTCAAAGTTGCTGCCAATCTGTCATTTTCAACAGGAAGCAGTTACTGCCATGGAGTAATAAATGTTTCATGCTGGCAAATTCTCTTTTTTACCACCTCTAGCGTCTCAGTAGGACTGGCGGCAGACAACTTCACCAAACCTTGAAGCCAGCCTTTTATAACATGTACATAGCGTCTTCTGTTGTGACCATAGTAAAAAAAAAAAAAAAGAAAAAAGAGGCAAACCTTTAAAGTTTCTCTTTTCTAGTGCCACTGGTGAACTTCAATGAGATTCACGGTCCAAAGGCCGAGTTTTGTTCTGAATTTCCTCCTGAATATATTGGCAACATAACAGCTGCTGTACAGTGCTAAGTCTGTCTCCCACCCACCCCCTGCTTTGGCACGGCTCCACTCAATGTGTTGATTCATACGTAGGAGAAAGCACTGGACCCACTGGATGGAGAGCGTAGGAAGGAGCTGCGGCTGCCAGCAAATCTCCAGACTTTGATCACTCCCACTTATTTGCCGCTGTCTCCCCGCCACACTCATTTTGCCTACAGTCATCCCACCTTGGCAAGGATGCTTGCAAAAGCTCATGAGCCAAGCATAGTCAAGCCTGGTTTGTACAGAGATGGGAAATCTCCAAGGAAAACCTAGCTACTGCAGGCATAGGTCCAGCTGGCATGCTCAGATCTTTTTTAGTGAAAAACAGCACCCCAGCATTGCGCTGGAGGTGAGGGGAGCTCCAATTTTCTGATGGAAAGCACCTTTTCTTCTGTTAAATCAAAGCCTGGATCACTTATAATCAGTGAAGAACCATAAGAATTTACCTACAATGATCACTTGAAAATTCAGGTGGAATTCTGACTCAAACTGCATTCTAGTTCCTTCAAATTACACCTGTAAATCCAAATTAAATACTTCCACCCTTTCCAGTTTTAAGCCATTGAGTGGAATTGGTGCTCTGTGTAAGAAGCCACAACATTTCACCTCAACAGGTTTGAGCAAACTTGTTCACGCTCACTAAGGGCTTTGGCAGGAAAGCCAACGTGTCCAACTCTCCCTGGATCTCAGGCAGCCGTTGCAGCTGTGTAAGATGCCACATTCTCCCAACTTAGCAATGAAGATTTCATTCTGCATAAGTGTGAAAGGCCAAAACCACACGCCCACAGAATCAGAACCAATGTATCCTGGAGCAGTGTTCTTCTACACAGAGGCGGTCGTGGAAAGGTGTGCATGTTCCTATGTGTTGGATGCCCTATAGACAGGGCCCTAGTTGGCAGCCAGACCCTGATTGGTATTAGTGACTAAATAACATGTTTGCAATTGGAACAGAAAAGCTGCAAACCACCAAAACAGTCTTCAGTAAATCCTACATATCGCGCTTGTCACATCTGCACCATCCCTGTCCCTCTCGGCCCAACCGCTGCACACCTTTGGGACATAACGTTGTCTACAGAGTTTGTTCATGAAGGTTAGAAGCCCTTTCAGTTTAAAAGCGTCAAGAATCACTGCTTGAAAGCCCTTTGGGGGGTGCTCTAGATAGAGTTAGGGTTGCTGGTGCCTCCTGCCAGCATGAGCATCTGCCATTGCCCGAGGTTCACACCTCTCGATTTCTGCTCTACCACCCACCGTCACTCTAATTTCCTATTACTTCCGCATCCACCCACAGGCTCTCTGAACAATACATGGGGCTGTGACAATCCCGATACACAATAATTATGTTAAACAGCACATTTTAACATCCATCCTGCCTTTGCCAGCAAGCCCTGAGCTGGGGCAGCACCAGCTCCTGGCTCTTCCCAAGAGTTGCGTTGCGACCAATGGAGGATGCTGCTTTGCTCCATTCATCCATTTGCTCCACATCCATTTCTGTTTCCAGTAATGAAATGGGTGGAAATGCTTTGGTTTCAGCAATGTGACTAAGAAGGAGCCTGCTTCTCAATAGAAAGGAGCCTTTAATTTTGCTTTTGTCTAATCAATCAGAACCACGGAACAGCTACATATCACCCAATCTGTCCAATATCATGTGAAAGCGTTTGCAACTCTGTGGGCAGGGCATGAAAGATACCATGAAGATCAGCAAGGGAAAGATGGGAGCAGCCTGGCAGGATGGTGGCTGACAGCTGAGGTCTATGAGGAGAGGCTGGAGCAGGAAGCTAACAAAATCTGCCTCTTCAGAGCAACCCAAACCAACCAAGCCGTCAGGAGCAAAGCCCAAAGCGGGAAGGGGACAGGGCAGCAGAGCAGGCAATCCCTCCCTGCAGCCCCTCCGACAATTGCTCTTTGAGATATGGTGAATCAGAGCACACTGTGTACCAGAGCAGCGTTGCTGAAAACACCACATCTTGCTGAGAGCACTAGCAAAGTTTATGGTAACTCTCTATTCCCGAGAACTTTTCAAAGATTTGAATACAGGGCTTACATTGCAGACATATGGTAGACTACATTTTTAATATGCCAGGGCACTTAAGATATCCCAGTCCCCTTCATTCGGATGCAGGGAAGTGCTAAGCTTGGGAATTACCATGATACCATCATTGTTGCTGTGGAGTAACAGGGCAAAATACTGACTTTAAGTGATCTCAGAGTGTTAGAACTCTCAGTGTAATTAAAATTAATGTGGAAATTTCTGCTAGACTCAGGGCTGCTTAAGAAATAAAGATGCTCCTTGCTAGCACTGCTGACTCTGATAATAAGCTACAAATTTGCTGAGGACATCAGACCACAAGCAAAAGAGAAGAAAAATTAAAGTAACAGTCTTTTTCAGTGACACGTGCAGAACCTATCATGGGCACTGTTGTCTTTTAGAGCCTAAAACGTTCACTTGATCATTTAAAATGAACAGCTTGAAGATAGAGCTAGAGAACAAACCATTGTTCATTATATAAAGTAAAATGAATGGAAGCAGAGTCTTTACTTAACAATATTATGAGACTATTAAAAAATTCTGTTACACTTTGCTGGATTTAGCAAAATACCCTGTTGTGAAGAAATTGGAGATGAAATGTAGTGGTAATATTTTACTGTGATCACTCTAGGTGAACGAGAACTACCAACAAAAATGAATGCTGGCATTTCTTGGTAAGGTTTGCCCTCATGAAAATGATTTGATCCAATTTTTAATTTTGGATTAATTCATTTGGAAACAGTGACCTGTTTCTACTTCCATCCAATCAAGGAAAAAAGAAATTCCCAGTAGGGCAAGGGTTGAAGCATTTTACTTTTAAGTTTATTTTTCCTTGTTGTATTTAATGTTCTAACCAGACGTCCTACAAAATAAACTGCAACAAGCTTGTCTGGACATTTAATAAGGGCCAGATTCAGCAAACATCAGCTAGTAAATTTAGCATTTAATGGGCATAATTCCTTGGCCCTAATTTGTAAAAAGAAAGAGACGTATTTAGGGAAGGATATTGCATGGAGAGCTGTCTCACGGAGAGGCAGCTAAAGTGTACATCAGTTTATATCACTTCATTCTTCAACGTGGTGTTTTATCAAGTGCAGATTTGTATCATTTCAACAAATATCTTTGAATATTACCAAAACCATAATTGAGCGTGCTCATCCACAGGCTTTTTTGTTTTTTGTCCACAGGGGTCGAAGCAGGACATGGTAAAAAAGAAAAGTACCCATTTCCCTTCTGAATGTCATAAGATTATTTTTATATTTTATAATATTTAAACAATTAGATCATTATAAGGATTCATTTCTTTGTTATTAGCAATATTAATCTATCTTCCTTGGTCCAAACAGTGCAGTTGCAGAAGACAAAAGGAGACCTAGCTAATATAAAAAGATTATTTTTCAGTATTTTTGTTCCACGCCTTGTGGAACAACAGTTTTACAACTGACCATGAAAGCAAGCAATTAATGTGGCGTTAAGGACCTGATCCCACTCCCAGTAAAGTCAATGGAAAGACTTCAGCAGTGCTTGGACCGAGCCTGCAATGTGAGGTGAATGAGTAATAAGAATAATACACAGAATGATTCACATTTAATAGGACTATTGTCAAAATACAATGGGGGCAGCAGTCTCGGCTCCCTTGAATGTTTGTCAGTGCGTGTTTCTTCGCCCGATAGCTCCTCTTTATTTGTTGTTGCAAACCAGATGGCAAAGCAATATCAAGAACCTGGCTCAAACCACCACTGACGCCCAGTTCAGCGACAGAGTACAGCAAACCGCCGACCTTGCTCCTGCGTTAGCCCCTGCGCTGCTTCGAGGAGCCCAGCGACAGGAGGACGGAAGGGAATGAGCAGGTACAGGGCACAGGGCCTGGCCCCGAGAGCCCTCTCGTGCATCTGCCCCTCCTAACTCAAGGAGAGCCCCATGGGGAGAAGCAGCTCCACACAGGTCAGGCATTGCCCTGTATTGGTGCACAGCAGGCAACAGGCCTTTGGTTATTAGGAAGGGTTTTAAAGTTATATTATCAGTTAACATAGCGGTGCCTGCTGCCAACATCTCACAATGTGGGTCTTGATCTAACGAACGGGCAGGCAGTGTCTTGGGGCTGGGTTCACCTGTATCTGGGTGATCCTTTGGTTTAGTGCTGGGGGGATGTGGGGGTGATAAAGTTTCAGGTTGCTAACAGAAAAGCAGTGCCCAAGTCCCTCCAGCCACCTGCAGCAGACGGCCTCCCCGTGGGACAGGCCAGCGCCGAGGCCGCCCACAGAGGCTTCGCCCCAGCCCGGCAGGGCTGCAGCCCCCGCCTGGGCAGGTTTCTCCCCACAGCCGCCTTCTCCCACGAGCATGCACATTTTCGCATGTCAGTCTGTATTTATGCCCCAAATTTGGGCTCCTCTGTGTTGCAGTGTCTGGGCAAAGGGTGCTAAAGCTGCTCTACAAATCACAGTCCAGGTCAAATGCACAAAACAGAACTGTTGCAAGCATCTGAAGAGAGTATTTCTCTACTTGCTTTCCTGCGGTCAGTTATGAATTGAAAGGAGATGAGAACAGCTTAAAAGCAAGGGACTTTCTGAATTCATTTACGTATATTATAAAGGAGTAGGAGAAGAGATTCTCATCACTTACATTTAAGGAAAAAGAGGACAAAAAAAAGAAGAATACAACCAACTGCACTGCAGTGGAATTTAACAAAGACATTCAGGGAATGGCCACACAGACTGCAACTTATTATATTGTTTTGATTTTTAAAATATAATTTTGACAATGCAATTGCTTTAACTGTCTCTAATGATGGCAAGTGCCTATTATCATTGCCAGTATTACAGCAAGAGGCCTTTTAACATCTGAAAACAATAAATGGAGCTCTGAAATACAACCTATGCTTACAGCTCGTTTTGATTTAACAACCCCAAACAGCACTCCAATGAGTAATACTGGAATAGCAAAAACCTGACATTATCTCATGCTGTTGCCATTGTCTAAATGAATAGTATTTTCAGAGTTTTATAAGAGAATGTGAATAGTAACGTACCGTATAAAATATTTATCTAAGAGAGAAAAGGTAAAAGCCACATGATACACAAATGGGTAATCGTGATTTATATAATGCTCACTGAGTGTAAATGACCCCACTAAATCTCATTATCGTAAGTATAGATATAAATTCCTAGGTGACAACTGAAATGTGGAACTAGCAGGGGCATTATAGATCTCCAGTCTCCAATTACTCTAGATAAAGTATGAAGGATTTTTTTATTAAACGACAAAACATCAGAGAAAATCACGAGTAATATGGGAGGTAAAGACTTTATAATCTACTGCTTTGAACTCCTTTTCATATTAACAAGAACTGAAAGCTGGGTCTGAACTCCATATAATAAACTTGACTTTATGCCCATTTACATCAAGTAGAGTTTTGCCTCTAACCTCAGTGGGAATGGAGTAAGTCAAATAACAATTCAGACAAATTACTCTAAATATCTATCTAGCAATTGTTATTTAACATGGCCTTTTGGAGGTGCTGAAATATGCTAACAGATTTACTGTTAAGACTCTTAAAAGAGGTGAAATGACTCTTAAGGATATGTATTACAATGTGTATATATACACACACACAAACAAAAAAAAAAAAAAAAACAAGCCAAAATTTTAGTGGAAACACACAACATTCACCCAGAGAAGTCTAAACTTGGAGACAGACACAATCCCTAGAACTAGGGTGAAAATTAATGGGTCATCACACCACAGCCCTTCAAGTAGACTCAGGCAGAAGTCATCTCCTGCACAGCCATATTAACACTTGCTCTGCCAGGGGTAAATTGTACAGTTTGGCCCATTTCATTCAGCAGAAGTCACCTATAAGAAGGATTTATTTTCCTTGACAGAAAAAGTCGTATCAGCCTGTCACACACCTTTTATAGCCCATGGAAGACAGCAGCATGTCCAGAGCATGGTTCATCCCACCTATTCCTGACACTTTTTTCGTACTATTTTATTTTGGACACGTGCACCAGAAATGCAGCAGGTGGTAAAAGTGTAGCCGGCCCTGTAGGAGCCCAGAGGTTGACATATTAAGAGAATAAAAAGAAAAGGAAATATATTTTTCAAAAGACAGCAGCAGACCTGTTTTTGCTATTCCTGCAGTAAATCTATAGAAGAACACCACCACTGAGTTGGAAGAACACCACCACTGAGTTACAGTCCAGATTGTGCCCAGTATTAGCCTTCCCCTTCTCTCTCCCCCAGCCCGGGCCTCCAAGAGCAACCAGTGATATTTTCATTATCATCAGACACAATCTTTTTTTTTTTTTTTAATACACCAGAACAAACTCCAAAGAATTACAGCACTGCTACAACCACGTAAAGACGGCACGAGACCAAGCTTTGGCTCTGCACGTGCACGTGGGGGTGCAGTCACCATCTCTCTACCTGAGAAGTCACCAGACAAGACACAGCTGCAGAACAGATGCGCGTAGCAACCTTAAGCTACATTACATGTGCCATGTTGAGTCCATTTGTCGAGATCAGGATAAACATCCATGAAAATGCCGCTTCCAGTTAACGTGCCCAGCAAGCTTTTCCAGGTAGCTTCTCAGCAGACGCAGAAGTAACTCTCAAATTGAGTTTCTTTCCGGGGTTAATTACATTCTCTTTTTAGCCCCTGGCAATCTGTATCTTTACCGCAGAAAGTCTGTGAAATACACACACAACCCCCTCATTTACCACGCTGGATCTTATATAAACAAAGCTCCACGCACTTAATCATGAGCATTGCTTACGTTGAATTAGTGCAGTAATCCGCAGAGGTTTACTCAAGGCTGGCAATTATTTATGAATCTGCAAATGAGTTAAGGGTGGTGGGGGAAGAAAAAGGAGAGGGGAACTTAGGAAAATGGGTACTGGCCTCTCCCGGGTGCAAAGAGGGGAGCTTGGGGCGCGGGGAGCGCCTCACTTCACACGCATGCGCGAGGGGCCGCACACCGGTTGCGGCGTGCTCGGTGAGTCACAGCGCCGGTGTCTGTCAGGCCACGAGGAATGTGCTCAGCTCCAGCCAGGGCTTGCATGAAATTCTCAGAATATGATGGCAGGTACCTGCCAGCGGGAGCGGAAGGCCGCGGCCCGCTCTGTGGACGCCCCGTTGCTTGCAGCCTCCCTGCTCTGACTTCCTTCCGACCCTGTCTTCCCCCGGGGAGACCTCAGCTGTGAACGGGCTCCCCGGAGATTCCCCGGGATTTGAAGGGAACGACCTGCTATGGATATGACCCCAGTCAGCTCTTATAGCGGCTCCCTCCCCAAAAGCACGCGGCTGTTGGCACGGGCCCCACCATGACAGCACAGCTGCAGAGCCAGGAGACGCCTGCGGCTTCACGGCCTCCTCAAGGCACCCCAGAAAACTTCAGCAGGGTCACCGGGAGAGGAAGGTGCTTGTCACCCCAACTTCATGCCACCACCCTCCATCCAGCCGCAAGTGGGACCTGGAGGCCCAGCAGGTCCGCCGGGATCTGGACATGTCCTGGAGCTCCTGCAAGGGGAAGGAAGGCGCAGCCCCGGAGCCACTGGATCTCATCACATCTGTGCATCCCCCCAGGGAGAGCTAAAGATCACAGAAACACAGGGGGTGACCACGGGCTCTGTTTTTAATAAGGCAGAGCTCTTGCTTAAGAGGAAATCATTTTAT
Source organism: Crypturellus undulatus (assembly GCA_013389825.1). Lineage (NCBI taxonomy): Eukaryota > Metazoa > Chordata > Aves > Tinamiformes > Tinamidae > Crypturellus > Crypturellus undulatus. The sequence continues at coordinate 248,113 of VWPW01015192.1, forward strand.
GGACCATCTAGGCCTGGTCTTGAAACCTTAGCAACGCAGCGTTGTGGACCAACTTTCCTAACTTAAACCTTTCGCCAACACGGAGATGTTTCCATGAAACAAAAGGAAAAAAACACACCTCATGCATAGTTTAAAGTCACTTGTAAAGGGAATGTTTTTGGCTTCTCTCCCAGTTACTCAGTATGTGAGCTCTCTGACTTTGGATTAGAGAGGAGAAATAAGGGAGAAAAGGGCAATCTATTTGAGTTACATTCCTGCTTTTGCCTTGTGGGGCTGTAAGAAAGAACAATTCATAATTGTTCCAAATAACTGTTGTCAAAATACTTTCCTTTTTTTGGCAATGTAGACATTAATTAATTACATGTGTGTGATTCAGGGGGTATCTCTCACTTGCCTGTAATACCTCAGTTATTTAAACTAAGCATCGTTAGAAAGACATCAGTCCCTGTGATTTGATTTCTATACTGGTGCTGTGTATTTATTCAGTAGCTCTGCAAACAGATTTAATTCCTCCACGCTGGAAATATTATTTATGTACTACCTTGTAAGGAAACAGCTTGAACCGATGTATGTAGAAGTGTGTGAAGTTAACAGACCTGGAGACCAAAGCCCTTTGGTTGAAAAATAAATTAAGTGGTTGATGACGTCTGCATAAGTTTCCTGCTTCTCACCTTGTCCAAGCTCTCATCTGAAAAATAGTGACCTATATACTCAGCGGGATACCCAGCGTAAATCAAAAAGCCACAAAGATCTCCCAAGTCCAAATCTCAGCCTTTTCACTGGAAGTGCAAATGACGCGGAGGCCCACGGAGAGGCAGGCAGAGTGCCACCACCAGCGTGCAGGTCCTGGAGCCTTTGCGACAGCCCTGCTAATGCCTGCAACAGCCCTGCTGTGAGAAAGAAACCGAGAAAAAAGGGAACTGGAACCGTTGCTTAAATGGCAGTGGACACCCATTAGGGAGTATCATCTGTTGCTCTCAGATGTCAGAATTAATCTAAAATTAGTGGTCTAAATGGTATAGTGGACTCCTATACTTGGGTCATTCCTATGCAGGGCAAACCATCCTGCTTTTCAGAGATGAGATCTGCTCTGGAAACGATCACTGATCATATGTGGAGTCCAGTCCGGCCACAGTAGACAGCTAATGTGAGGGGACGAGAGCCACACCTGTAGCAGCTCAGCTCGGCTTGACCCTCTCACCTGGCAGTGACAAGCTCTATATCCCACCACCCCAAATTACCCAGCCAGCAGGCCTGGGCCACTTAAGAAACACACACGCTGTAAAATCTACCCTGACAGGAGCGCGCACGGTAGGGCCTTCGCGTACCTGCAGGCTGACGTGCCTTAATGCTCTCCATGGTCCAAATAACACAGTAGCTTTATTACCAAAACTAATGCCAATTCATGACAAGAACATTGGAACCGTTATCCATGCTTAGATGAACCCCGAGGGAAAACCTCTGAAGTGTTTTAGTAATTAACTGCTAGGTGCACAGGGCAGAACTATAACAGAGCCTAGGAAGGCTTGCATCAGAAATCAGCCTTGAAACAAGCTTCTCGTAGGAAGGTATGTTTGTTGTTCAAAACACATTTTCCACAAATAAAATCACAACAAACCCGCAAGTTTTGTGTGGGAGGGGAGGAAAAGGGCGGGGGACGTATCTGGCGCTGAGGCATTGAAGCCCATCAAGTAAAGGACAGGGAATCAGAGCTGACATCATGGCATAACCAAGAGCCTGGGACCTATTTGCATGTGGTTAGGAATTAAATTCTCCTCCGCTGCTGATGTCATTTGACAAACTTGCATTAGTGATGCGGATTGGCAGGATTTCCTCTTTTTCCACATAATAAACACCCGTGGCATACCACAGGCTGTCGGGAACCTGGGCACGTCAGGAAAACTCAGAGGATGGCTGGTGTTTCAAAGCAGAACAATTCCTAAGCCAGGAGCGCACATGCACGGGCAAGGGGGCGATGACCCCCACCGTCACCCTCCAGAGCCCTGTGCCGAGCGGTACAGGCCACGTTTCAGCAGCAGCAAACAGCAAGGCACTGACAGGCAGACTACCTGGTGAGCACCTACTAGAGCTAGCATGCAAAGGGAAGGAATAAGGTGGTTCCTCTTTCACCCCGCTGGGCAAAATACTTCAAGCCACATGAATGTGCAGGGAGGCAGGTAGGGCAGGAGCATGGATATCCTGACACCCCTTTGTGGGGATACGAACAACCAAAGCCCACTCACATGCACATTTTGCTTCCTATGCAAGTAAAGACCAGTCTTCTAAGCAAAAATTCAACTCAAAAGTAATACAGATTCTCACTGTTTCCCATTTATTTTTAGTTTTATTTTTGTGTACATGCAAACAGTGTCTATATACGTGTTTCCTAATTCATCTAACATATGTTAGAATTATACATGGAAAGCTTTAAAACATTTTGACTATGACAGGGGAAAGCCATGTAATTAATCATGCTAATTCAAATAAGAATTACTTTTTGCATGAATCAGTTTGTTATTAAAACTGCCTCCAGCCTGTGTGCTTTCCATTAATACTGTTAGTGCTGGGGAGTTACTTACTCCTCATGCTTTTATACATGCTTTTCTGCAAGTCGACTAACAAAACTAATTAGTAGCTGTGAAAGCCTATATTGATAAAATAAAAATATATAAAACAGCTCTGAGAATTCTCACGGTAAACCCTATATACCCCTATAGTTTTGTTTAGTACTCTATGTCTTTTCCCAAATATAACCAAACCTATGTAAAATTCAAGGTTTTTAAATTTGTCTTTAAAAGACCATATACTTCCTGAAAGAACCACTTTTAAATTACATATAAACACATGTAATCAATTTTTACTATGCAGCTAGGAATTTAGCATAAGGTTTGGGAGTAACTGCTTTTATTTTTTTAAGCAGGCACTTGGCACTTGTAGATATAAATGACAAAATGACAACAACCTAGACTAAGACAAGTAGCAACTTTTACAATATCTTGCAACGGTAGCATTGCTGCAATAGTTAAATAATCCAACAACGGCAGCTGGGCCCGGTAAGGCCTAGAAGGAATTTGCATTAACAGCTTCTCCAAAGCAGCATGAAAAGCAGGGAAGAACACCACACACCATGTCACACACCGCCCCGGATTGCACACACGAGCCTGCACGGCACAAAGTGATGGCACGGAGCGCACACAGGCGGCTTGTCTGGGAGAGCCTGGTCAAGCAAAATCATTTAAAACCCGCAGTTTGGCAGCCCAAGGACAGGGGCTGCCCCCTGTAATGCCAGTTTCCCAAACAGCCTCTTTGTGAACTTAATCCTCTACATCTAATGCATTAGCCTCCTGCAAGTTTACTCTCCTTGTGGTAAAAACAAGTGGATGCAAAAAGGGGAAAGAATAATAAAAAAAAAAAAGCCCAAACCCTTCTCAGAAGTGATATCCAAGGGGCGGGAATAGCCCTCCAAGGCGAACGGCCGCTTTTCCTCCCTGAGCTGGCCCAGCTGAGCCCGCGCCGCCTTGCCAGGGCTTTACGGGTGCCTGCTGGACCACCCCGGCGCGGGGCTCGGTGCCCCCCAGGGCTCCCCACGTTGCCAGCAGAGATGCCAGCGAGGGCCACCTGTCCCCTCCGCTGGCAAGGGAAAGGACCACCAAGGAGCGCAGCCGCTGCCGCTGCCGCTGCCATGGGCTCTGCGGGAGCCGCTGCCCTGGAAGCTGAAGGCTGGTGTGTGCCCAGGCTTCACAACGCGCTGAACAGCCCCCCTCCCCTGCCCTGCTCCGCTCTCTGACTCCCACCCCTTCCAAATACCGGACAAAAAACAAGGCACAGAAATTTGGGTGAGAAAAATAATAAGAAAAAGGAACAGCCACACACACACTAAAACATAAAAAGGTCGGGCTTTAACAGGCACCGCACACAAAGTGCGGGTTTGGAGCAGCTGAGGATGACTGCAGAGGGGCAAGGGTAACTTGACAGGTGGCCAGAGCAGGAAGAGGAAGGACGAGCGGGAGGGAAAACAGAGCACCCACTCTTTCCGTCGGTTCCGCGCACTTCCTCTCTGCCCTGCCCCATAACCTTTCCTTTCCTAGAATAAAGCCAGGCACCCGCCACAGCGAAGGGCAGACTTGGAAAGAAGGATGAGCGTTTGCTCTGCTGCGTTGCTTTTGCTGCCTTCTCCCAACAAAAACATCTTGCTCTGCATGTCCAGCTTCCAGATACTGCATGTAGCTGTTCCAAGGACTACCTGCATACGTGTCTTTCTCACAAATCTCAATGGCCACTCTTCCCCTTTCTGGGGGTCTTTTACAATCATGTTTTTTTTTTTTCTTTCTTTCTTTTCTAGTTTTTACTTCACTTATTCTCCTATTTCTCAACATTTTTCGTTCCACTGTCACTCTCACTGTTGGTTTATCGCTCTGGTTCACCTCCTGTCGTCTCCTTGCCCGCTGAGGCGGCAAGGGGGTGCAGAGGTGTGGATGTTCCCCAGACCTCACCAGAACAGGCCAGCAGCACCCTTCCAAAGACAGGCAGATTTTGCAGCTCCATGTGGACCTGAAACTACATATATGAAAGCTCCCAGGTTTATAAGCAAGCCTAGGGCACCACAGGCACAGAGAAAAGAGAAGTGTTTTTCATGGGATGCAAGGCACAGAGATAAATGAGAACCTCCTTCCTCCTATTTCTCGCTCCAGAGGACCCAGCCATCCTGCCTGGTGTCCCAGGCTGGACATGGCTTTGACTTGGGAAACCACAAAAGGGCCAGTTTTCTCAGAGAGAGAGCTTTCCAAACTTCTGGGCGTCTGCCTCATCAGCTCCTACCTGCTTTGCCCATGCTGGCAAAGATGAGGGCACCTAATGAGCCACAAAGTCTCTTTAAAGCTTTTACGATTTTACTTTGAAAACATCTTTTAAGTGGTTCACCTCACTGCCCCTGAGGTGAGAAAAAAAAAATCCAAAAACAACAGAGACCAAAAACAAAACCAAAAAACAGGGCACACAAACCCTGGTGTGCCATATCAGACCTCAAGGCATCGGGGCATCCCGGGAGAAAGTGTTTGGTACGTGAGAAACGGGCTGCTTCCAATAATCCTGTGTCAAGAAGAAGGATGAGTTTGGCGTCACTCAAGGAGGCAGGGGAGATCATGAGCAAGAGGTCACTTCCATTTCAGAGAAATTCTCTGGGAAGTCATGGAGCTGTGGCGGGACGCCACAGCAGGGACCGGCAGCGTGGGATGGAAACAGAGCCCCTTTGGCTCTGGCGCTAGGTGGTGAGGCTGGGATGGACAGTCTTGTTTGAAACAGCAGCTGCTCAAAGTCTACCCAGGTTTGTGAGCTTGGAGAGACTTGTGGAAAAAGGGCGAGAGGAGCTTGCTCACTTGGCAAGTTTTTCTGAGCTCTAATTATGATGGTGGGTGAGGAGCGGCAATTTGCCAGCGTACCCTTGGCAACCTGTTTATGTGGCCTTTAAAGCCCATGCGAGGGGTAGGTAAAATACGAGCTGACACATGGATTTCACAAATCTCGCACTGCTTCAAATGCGGCTTTGCAAAGTGACCCTTCCAGTGGGCAGCTCGCGGCCGCGCGCACCGGGATATGCCATGGTGTGTGTTTGTAAGAGTTCCCGCTTGGTACAAAGGTGACGCCAAGAGGAAGCCATCGGTCTTCATAAACTTGAGTCATTTCTTTTTAAAGGAGCGAGGGGGAAGAAGCCCTTTGATGGGCCAACCTCTGCTCCCCCAGTGCTGGCAGGGGTCCTGCAGCCGGTGGCTATCACGGAGGGACCTCGCAGGATTTACGCCACATAAGTCAGATCAGAATGAGACCCGATAGCTGTTTATTTAAAAAAAAATAATAATAAAGAAGAAGGCTTGAAAATAAACCACATGGCTTTTCACTTATACTGGACGTGCAAAGCGGCCTCCGCAGAGCCGTTCGCGAAGCAGAGGAGATGCCGCGGTGCGGCGGAGCGCGACGCGCGCCCCCCGCCCGGCATGAGGCGGCGGCCACCGCGCGCCCGTATGCCCCTCGCGCGGAGCGCTGGCTGGTGCGGCGCGCAGCGGCCGCGCTGTAGCTTCAGCTGCTCTCTTACCTCACTTTCCCTTCTGCAGTGACCTCAGCCGGCCACAATGCTGCTATTCATGCGCGGGCTGTGGAAGGCTGCGCACAAAAGTTTCATTTAGGTGCATAAACATGAATATTTAGCTTGTTTGATTATAAATGAAAGCCAAATACTTCTGCTTTTTGCAATCGGGGAGCCGGGTGGGGGGGCGTTTTTATTTGAAATAATCCTAATTTTACAGGCCACCACTGAAAAACAGTAATGTAATGAAAAGTATGGAATGTTTTCTCTGATAACCAGTTTGTTTCTATTTTAATATTCTTGTGTTTGGTGATCCCACAACAACTTGTTTGGATTAAAAACATTGGAAAGAGACAGAAAGAGAGCACTATGCAAGTACATACTGAGAGATTAAAACTTCATTAAAAAACAACAGCAGCAACAACAACAAAAAAACAAAACCCAGAGTCTCATTCTTAGCAGGTGTAAACTGGTGTCACCGAAGTCAACATCGCTCCAAGGCAGATTCACTGCCTGCTGGAGCTCCATCCCCAAACCTCTAGCAATGCCTATGCTATTTAAGTAAGCGGTTACTGTGGCTGTCTGTTGACTTACAAGGTTTTTAACCATGCGTAACCATAAGTTTTTTAACCGTGCAAAACCATAGCGATGAGCACGGCAGACTATTCCAGTGCTGAATTTTCTGACAGCAGGGGAAATATTCCCACCACCCACAGCAGTCACCTCGCTGGGGAGCCTAGGCCTCCCCGATCCTGTCATGCCACCAGAGAGCAATCCGGGGAACCTGATGCTAGGCAGCTATTAGCTCTTAACCTAAGTGTGCTGTTAACTCTATTAGACGCTTTGGCTCCTGGTTTAGACAGGTGTCTCAAATCGGGATGAGTAGATAAACCACAGATCATTTACATTGCTCGACCTGACGGTCCACCAATCTCGAGTAAAGAAGATGAGCATTTAAATCATTTTGCATCCTGTGTCCTCAGCTCAGCCATTCGCAGCCGTAGCTACCTCCCTGAGGTGTCAGCGTCTCAGTGGTGATCCTGAACAGCTCAGTGAAGTACAGTCACACTTGTGCTGATGCGTTTGGGTGGTTACTGCTACGAGGCTTAGGTGGTGCTACCCAATCACGCTGTGCATGGCTCTGCCTGCAGTTTTGTATGGGTGTCTCATAACACAGTTTGTTCTGACAAACAGATCCCAGTTTTCACACACAGTGCATGCACCATGCAAGCTGTTCAAGCTGTTCATAAACAAGCAGAAGGAATCAGTTATTTTGACTGTGGCAGTCATAGGGGATGTTACATAGATAATTTTCCTCGTCTCTCTTCAAGTAAGCCCTAGTGCCTTTCTGAGTGCATCTCTTTGTGATGTACTGCACAAATTCCCGCTCACCTTCAAAGTTCCCATTTCTGCCCATAGCTGAGATTGTTCCCCAGTTTCTTCCTTCCCTTTCAAATATTTCTTTGCTCTGCCTGCTTCTTTAATGGCATTTTTTTTCCTTCATTCTCCAGCTTGTTAACAAAAATACATGATTGAGCTACATTTCTGTCTTGAAGGCAGTCAGGGAACAGACACAGCTGACCTCCCTGTAGTCAGACTGTCCACCACAACTCGGGAACTGAGGTCTGTCAGCACTTTAGGTGTTGCTGGCCAGTGCTGGCTACAGAATCAGCAAAATATTTTGCTGCTCCTCCCTGCTCTCCAGCCATGCTAATCTTTCACTCTCTTCCTGGCGACAGACTCTTGCATCTATTTCTTTCCCTGGACAGCCCCACCAACATCTGGAATATACCCCCTCCTTTGCAGCTGACTCCCATTTGCTGATCCTCCTCAGGTTCACGAGCAGAGTGACCATATCACGGTATCAGTAGTGATATATGACCAAGATAATAGTTAGCCCCCAAATGGGACTCCGATGTCCACGGAGAATAGGCCCAAAAGTCGATTTAAGCTAACAATGTGCAAGCACAGATACATGCTATTGAGTAAAAATTATCTCCTCTGATTCACACGGTGAATTACAGCTCTTATATCCTGTACTTCCTGCGTTTGCAGTTTTCCCACTTACTGTCAAGGAGGAACAGGGTTATGATGAGAGAGGGGAATAGTGGAGTTGGACTCTGCAAAGCATATCGGAGAGGAGATTTTTGCTATAAATTTGCTAGCCAGTTAATTAAACACATCTTTACAGGGATCTGAGTAGCTATTAATCTCAAACCAATGATGTTTAGAATTTTACAAGCAATTTGGTTCAATAATTTACACAGACTCCTTCAGTTGTCTTGCTGAAGCAAATCCACCAGTAGCAGCTAGGCATTCACCTTGTGTTCTGGATCACTCTCACTCTGGAGCAGTGAAAAGTGTCACAAATTCTGCAAAGTAATAGTCCCATTTCACTGCAGTTTGCTCCCACCAGCTGCACTGTGTGATCACTCATACATCGCTCATACCTTCCTATTACAAAGAGATACAGCCATTAAATAAAACCCTGCTTCGTTTGATGTTTGTCATTGCATGCTCAGTTGCAGGCGGACAGCTGAGCCTGCGGTGTGCCTTGCAAAGAAGCATTCCTTCCTCACCGACTAGCAGGGAACATGCACTTGGTCCCTACACACTTTCTGGCATCTGGCAAAAGTTTAAGAATTCCTCATCTTCCACACAGGGAATCATCCTTCACATCAGGATGAACTCTCGGAAGATGACAACTCTGACCTAAAAAGCATTTCAGATGCTGCAGTTGCAGAAAACTGATTGTTGCAAGATTCCACTCTGATGATTAAACAAATGTTTGGGACGACCCCGAAAACTGCAGAAAAGAAAAATTTGGAGATGTTGTTCCAAGTAAATTCATCCCTGACAGATTAGATTTTACCCAGTGGCACTTTCAATTACATGCCTCAAATAAGGATTTAATTTAGATTTAATAAGACAGTTATTGCATGCTAATTAAATACTAATGGATTATTAAAAACATATTTTCTTCAGGTTTAACAATCCCGTAGCAAGCACATCTATCTAAACCTGAAGACACATGGTTTTAATCAGTCATTGGAACTAAGTTAAAACATAATTGCTGAAGTTGAAGTATGTCACTGGATTCAAGAAGACAATTACAGTATGTCTATTACCCAAATATGGCTTTGATGGAAGAACTAATAGGTAATAATTATATTTATCTGTTAAATAACAGTATTGGTTTAAAAGCATTCATATGCCTCACATTAAATGTATTTAAATAAAAAGCATATATAAGAATAAATACATAGCATTAGGCAGGCTCACACACAGAACTGGTCAAAAATTGCTTTTCTTTTAAAATGATTCTCAATTAAAAGTTATTTCATTACTCTTAGACACACATTTTCTGCTTAGAAGTAGTATAGTGCACTTTTTATATAGTGTCTGTTAACAAAAATATATCTTTATCAGTTGCCAAGAATGATGTCACTTTTTCAGTCTTTGGCCAATTCCTTCGCCAATTGGATTCTACATCTGAAGCATGTAAAACTATTTATCTTTCAAAAAATCTGGCAATCTCATTGAACACTTCTACACATATTGATGTATTAGGTACCCCTAGCAACCCAATAAACAGAAAATAACCTTGAGGATTATCTTAACTAATGAGAAAATTTAGTAATTACAAGTATTTTAATTAGCATTGGTAAAGCGATCATTAAGAAATTGACTGTTTAATGACCAACCATCCTGCATATTCTGGACCTTGCAGGAACAAGCTGTCCCACTGCAGTCCCTTACGGGGTCTGACTCCCTGCCTAGAGGACATCAGAACAGGATCAAGTCCCCATCATGATACTTTAGATTAATACTGTAGACTATAAACTATACGTGAGTGACAGTTACTGACGCAAACTATACACAGTGAAACTGTTACTGGCTTTCTAGGATATTCTTACCTCTCCCTGCACTATAGACACAAACCTCTNTAAACTATAGGCGAGTGACAGTTATTGACGCACTATACGCAGTGAAACTGTTACTGGCTTTCTAGGATATTCTTACCTCTCCCCGCACAAACCTCTCAATATAAAGCAATCACACCCATCTATCTGCAAAGCAAGGATTATCAGCATTTTTTCATCTATTCATCCTTGCTGTTTCTGGCAGTTCCTCCTCAAAATATTCCCTAGAATGATCAGCTTGGGAAGACAATAAGACCCTTTTAGTTGCACTAATGCAAAAATGGAAATAGGGACTTTCACAGCAGGATCCACCGTTAAATACTTTGGCACAACACATGCCAACACAGCAGTCAGATACTCATCGTGTTAAAAGAGGAAAATTAATTTGGTGGTCTCACTGCATACGCCAGCTTCGAATACTTTAAAGCTGCTGAATACTTTAAAGTCCCGTGCTGCAGTGGCAGGACAAGTGCTGGAAAAGCATAAGTGTTGCAAGGCACACGAGAGGCACCTTGGCAGGCAGCATGGGCAAGCTTGGATTGCTGCTGCCAGCACCACGATTATTAGATCCTATCAGCCCCCTGTGTTCACGAGTACATGCAAACTTCTAAAACAAACAAGCAAACCAACCACACAGTGAAGTAATGGGCTGTTTTGCATCTATCCTGGCACAGATACAGCCTCCTTCATCTGATAGCCATGCTACTGAAACCAAAGCACAGAAAACTCAGAGTAAAACAAATGAAAACTCATACACTTATTCTTTTACTCACTCTCCCCGAGAGCGCAGGAAAGGAGAGACAATACAGAACATTTGCAGCAGCATCTATGGGATGACAAGCACCTAAAACAATTCTGCAGCCCAGGCGCAGCGCGAGCACGCATGCCAAGTTTCAGTGACATGCTTCAGTAACACGAGTTGCTTACTGTTGGGCTTCATTTAACCATGCTGTTTCTAGCAGCTCGCTGAACTATGGATTCTTCTCCCCGAGAATACAAAAGCACAAGGTATGAGTTCATTGCGAAAGAACGAAAGCATCTCAGCAGCCCAGGCTGCCTGGTGATTTGCTGGTCTCTGCTGCGCCAGTTGTGAGTTTTCTTCTAACTTAACTGTTAAGGTTTAAGCTAAAAATGATCCAGTTTGTTTAAGGGTTGCATGCATGCAAGTATGATTTTAATCCAAACCAGAAATAGCACTTTTTGCTAAGTTTTTTTTTTTGTTTGTTTGATTGCTATTTCTGGTTTTTTATTTTTTTATTTTTTTTTTAATTAAGGAAAAGCAGTGGTCCTAAAACACCATGGTATTTGGGATAAAGACTGAGGTTTCATAGAAAAGCTGTGATTTGGTCTCACCCTTAGAAGAGCTGTAACTACAGCAGCTTTTTAGCTTTTAAACAGTTGTTAGAAAGGCAACATGCTTTTTTGTTTCCCCTTAGAAAGCCACGGCAGGGCATTTTCCATCATACTCCAAAGCAATCTGTAAAACCTGCCTCTGTAGCGGACTAATTATTACTGCTCAGCAAATGTTTCCTTAACGCTCACATCTGAAACTATCAGGCAAACTATAATTTGTGACCAGCCTTTGTATTTAGTGGTAGCCTAACATGGTGGAGTCGAAAGCCATTCATTAGCTCTGGCAGCAGCTCCAGCTTTCTGTGCAAGGAGCAAAGATTAATGCGAACATTGTACTCGGGGTGGCCCTCATACTGCGATCCCAATGGTTTCAGCTTCATTTACAAATCCAGAAATCTTTGTCTTTGCTCAAGAGCAAAACTGTTAGTGAATTAAAGTGATAGTGCTTGCAAAGAAAGTTGCCATGAGGCATTGATGATTTTTGCATTATTTACACAGAAACTGAGATATTCCGCTTACTCATTGTAAATGAGGTGCTACCAGCTGTTCCTCATGCCTAAAAATGCACTGGGAAAATGGGACAAACTTTTGACTGGAATGTGTCTGACAGGGATGGAACAGCAGAGCAATAATGCCTAAACAAAAAATAACAGTAGATCTCCAGAAAACAATTCAGAACTGAAGAAATGTATACCGTGTTCCTTGCTCCATGTTCCCTCAAATGAGAAACCCCACAGGAAAACTTTCTGGCACTTTCCTTACATTTCTATTTAGTTCTTCTTTGTGTTATACAGCCAACAGTTTATTCCTGGCTTTTTTGAGGTGATTTAATTTATGCTGTATTTTTCATCCTAAATATTTTCTCCTCATTGTAAAATTATCTTTTGATGCTGAAACTCATGATGATAGGTAACCGTAATTTAAATAACTAAGTTAAGGCTTCATTCCCCAAACTACTTGAGTATCTATTTAACTATACGCAGAAATCACACCATAAAGAGGTAAAACGACTCACAATAACTGTGAACTGGGATGTTTATTGTCTGGATTGTCTATGTTGTAATTTCACTTTATATCTGCCATCCATTACACTGGTTTAATATGTAAACATAACTAAGCATTATCTAATTTTAACCATAAACCCCCACAATTATTCTGAATTAGAACTTAATATAGCAAATAAGACCTTCTAAGAATATGGTGCTTAAACTACCCATGCATTTAAAATATATTCATTTAGTTACAGCTTAAAAGCAAAATACAGCTCTTGCACAGCTCAACAATGACACCTGATAGGTTTTCCAACCTGTCTTCAGTAGCATCTTATTTTTCAGAAACAAAAGAATTGAAAGCATTCACCACCCCGACCTTCCTATATCCAAATATATTATTTAAAAATGCACATTGTTTGAAAGAAAATTGTCAGGAAATTGTTAGTTTGTTCATAGTTCCTTTTGTGTGGAACTGACAGAAGAGCTACATTAGTTTAATAAATTTACTCCTCTGCTTTCTTCAAAGAAAAGTGAATTAAATCCTAGTCCCAGCTCTGGCTTCAGGGAATCTCAGATTTCACTAACACAATAGCAGTAAATTTATATGGTCCAAGACACCCCGGGAAAGCCATGGATAAATTTTCAAATATCCGATTTCTCCACTGTGTATGATTCTCTATGTCACAGTAACCTTGTTTTAAGTAAACAGCATTTACAGCTTTTCCATTCATTTGAACTCAGTTTGCATACCTAGAAGCAAATCCCTAAGTGCTCTGGAGGCTTCTCTGGTTGTACTACTGTGTGTGGACTCTTGACAGCCCTCAGACCCTGCAAATTGAGACCCATCCTAAAGAGCCTCCCTCAAAGACAAGGAACCTTTCCGTTGCTCAGGGTGGAGTTAGTTTTCCAAATGTCCTTGGGAGGCCACGAATTAACGCACACCTTAAGGCTATCCAAGAATAATGCCTAAAAACGTAATAGGTTGTCCCACCAGCCACATGAAGTGACATCACGGCTTCTTCCAGACCCTGAGCGGTGGTTTCCCCTGGGCCCAGTGAATCCAGAGGTCTTCTTGATTTGAACATATGCATGATTTCTGCACTCTTAAGCATCTCAAAAGCCATTAAACACAGCTTTGTGGTACACAGAGGGAGGAAAAGGAAGCAGAAAGTATTGAAAAGCACTCTTCCAAAAACTTTTTAAGAGAACAAGGTATTTATTTGGTCCCTATATCCCCACTGCTCTTCTAGCAGTCACTGAAGACACTGTACATATGCACATACACTGCTGCCAAGGGTAAGAGGACTGCCTGAAGCATGTCAGAAGCCCAGAAAGCCAAATCTTTACACAATTGGGGTGTCAGTGCCTGCTCAGCGCTTGCACACTCTTAGTATGAAGCATGGATAAAGGACCTGGCTAGGAATGAGAAAGGAGGCCAGATCAACTGGGGAGGAACACACACCGGGCAGGTTGATGCTTAGACTTGGGGCACTCCATGTTGTATCAGTAATACACCTTTTGTCAGAGACAGCAAAGTCGTGGCAAAAATGGGTGATAACTCAGGAGGCACAAAAAAAAGAGGAAAAAAAAAGAAAATTAAGAAAAAAAGTAGAGTCTCTGAAAAAGTAAGTAAAACCATTGCAGTCCATTTCAAGTTTAAAAGAATCACCAGTAAAATCTAAAGTACAATCTGATGATTTAACAAGTTTCCCCCCATTTAATTGTGACTCTGCTTCACTAGTGTTCAAAAATGGCTCTAGCTCTGTTCAAGGGCCATCAGAGGAAACCAGTTCAGAGCTCCCACTCTCGGACAACTTACGGGTCATTTCTCCCCTAAGGAAGACTCTGAATATAGAACAGAAACACCCTCTATGAAGCTTCCAGCATGGAAAACAAAATATTTCCCTGAGGATATTTTTCCTGTGCTGGGCTGGTAACCTGATGTGCACCTTCTCTTGAACCTCCTGCTCCAGATGGTGGCATGGACCCAGCTCCTGGGATTGCTAAGGCAGAACTGGGTCTCAGAGCAGCAGGACAGTACTCAAGGCAGTCTTCTCAAGCCTGGTCTACTCTACACTGAGAGGGACCAAGACTGTGGAAGCAACGAGTTACCACACCTAAGGGTAGAGTTCTGGCTGCTCTCATGTCACTGTAAGAGCAAATCTGACTGCTTCATGAGAGGGCTCTACCATGTCACACAGACCCACATGCTAATACTAGGGCTCTGTGGGGGCTGCTGTCAGCAGACATAGAAATCACTGGCCTCTCCAGTGCCGTCAGGCCCTCTGGCCTCCTGCTGCAACAGGGTGTGGAGATGGCAGGCAATGTGGAAAGCCCTGGTCAGCACTGGGCGTTCTTCATCTCCTAGGCATTGCTAAGTCTTCATAGTATTGCACGCAAGGTCAAATACATGAAGTCAAACGCCTTTATTTCTATGTGTTGGAGTGGGGCTTTCACAGTATCCTAACTGAAAATCTCATCCTTCATATTCACTTGGAAAAAAAAAAAAAACCCACATGCTAATAATAAGTCAGAGTCATCAAAAATGACTGAGATGTTAATATATCATAATGACACATGTCTCAATAAAGCTTTGGCGACAGAGACAGAGAGAGAAAGACCAGTGGAAGACAGCAAGGTTTTATAGTGCTGGTGTCCCTAGGCTAAATCTATCCTTTGCAAAATTGTGCTGACACCATTAAAGATACCCCAAGGATGAATTAGACCCATTACATAATGAGATCTGTATATGGGAATTTCTTACAGTTTTACTGTTATGGTTTCTAGTGTTAAATAAGATTTGCACATCCCTAGCTTCAAATTAATTTTCCAAAGTATTTTAAGGCATACAAACTACGTAAAACTAATTTGCCAAGCAGCTTTCCAAAACATATATGCTTCCTTCCATGGTCTGGGCTGTGTCACAGCATCACCGTGTGCTGCTAAACTGCTACACACTCAGGACAAGGCTGCACTTCCCAACTGGAAGAAGTGAGACCTAAGATGTAAGAACATAAGAAGCTGCTGACACCTTACGATCTCCAGGGAGTAAAAAGCAAGAAGAACTGTCCCTGTGGCTGCCTCTGAAATAAGCCATGGGCACACTGGAAAGCTCCTCCCAGCAAAGCTCTCATTTGAGGTGCTGGAGGAACAGACCCCAAGACACAGTGCTTGTCCTCCAAGCTGTGGGTTAATGCCGGGTAAAGCAGTGCACAGCCAGTGAACCCGACTGCAAGCTCTGGGCTCTTTGCTAGCTGCCAGAATAGAGCCCAGCTTGACATTGAAAAGCTTTGTAGAGGTTGGTCATTCTTTCAAACTTGACACAACCATAAATCCACGGAGCTGTGCAGCCAGGCACAGCGTTGTTTTTTTTTCCAGGATGAGAACACATCTGAAACAACACGCTCAGACAGTGTGGTATTATTTACTTACAGCTGAGCTTAGATCGGGTAGCAGACTCAGAAATTATCCCAATTATTTGAAATTGCAGTTACACTGTAAGAAATCTGTCGGGGGAGAGGAGTGCAAGAGACATAGCAGCGTGAAAAATTAAGACCGCATTTTTTTAATAAAGCAAAATGAATGAGGGCAAACTTTCAAAAATAAGTTACAAAAAAATTCCATAAACTAGCTTTAAAATCTCTTAATAGCATTAGCTTACCTTTTGTTGTGTCTGAAAAATATATATGAACCAATAATGTTCTCATGAGATTTCATTACTGAAAAGGCTCATTAGAAAAGGCATTAAAATACTAATTACCTCATAAACTATTTAGTTGTGTACCCACTGGGATAGTACTTACGAGTGCTCAAGCTCTTCATAGATCCAGCTAATCAATTAATGCTCATTACAACCAGAAAGAGCATGCAGACGGCAGCATGCAGGAGAAATAAATAAGTCAGAGGTTAGCTAAGAAAGTGACTTGGCTGTAATAGAGCCTTCCTTTGTAACACAACTGTTGTCTGCTACAATTTAATTTTAATCAGCCTTTTTGGTACTTCTGGTAACGTGACTCTTCTCGTCTCCGGAATCTCAGCTATTGTTTTTGCTCCTTTAAGTACATAATTTATTATGGGAGATACATCAGATGGCACCCGGACAAGT
The DNA here is from genome assembly GCA_013389825.1 of Crypturellus undulatus. Classification (NCBI taxonomy): domain Eukaryota; kingdom Metazoa; phylum Chordata; class Aves; order Tinamiformes; family Tinamidae; genus Crypturellus; species Crypturellus undulatus. Next base: position 264,565 of record VWPW01015192.1, read on the forward strand.
ATAGCGTGCACTGATACCATGCTAACATTACCTATGGGGTGGACAAACGGACTGGAGAAGGGCTTGGGGGATGGTTTTATACTGTTTTTTTTTTTTTTTTTTTTTCCAAAGATGATGAGTTGCCGTAGAGGCACAGATACAGTACAAGCTTTTCTGCACGTCTTCCCAGAGAAAATTGTCCAATACGAGTTCACGCCCTTCTCCAGGGGGTTGGGAAGGAGCAGGAGCCGTCTGTGAGTACAAGCTGGGCTCTCACAGTGCTTCACAATAAAGGGCCCAAAGAAGGGTCAGGCGCCTCAGGACTGCAGATCCTCACTCCTGTCCGGGACATGGCTGCCCAGCACTGACTTTGGGAGCAGCTGGAGCACGGATGGGAGCTCCCTATCCCCTGGGCTCCTCTCCTCACCATTTGTGTAGACCTCTGTGAGGAGGCTCCCACAGCACTTGCTGTCAGTTAGTCTTTCATGGGTATCAACCATGATGTTAAGATTGCTGGTTAAAGACACCCAGGTCTTGAACTCAGCAGGACTTAAACTCAACTCAGCTCAATTTATTCAACATCTCCTTCACAAGCCCAAGATAAGAGAGCTTCGCTGCAACTTGAGACCATAAAAATCCCTGCAGAAAGATCTTACACACTCCAGAAAAAAATGTATCTTCACAGCCTCTGTTACACAGTTTTCACTGTGGAAAGGACAAGCCAAACACATGGACTAGTCAAGTGAAGAAAGGACTACTTCACCAAGCTGGTTACTGCCCAGGTTGTGGTGGCTGGGACCATAGGGCTGCCCTGGGAGCACAGTACCTGCTGGACGGATACTCCAATTTACAGCTGCTTGAACTGCACTTTTGTAGGTGATATTAAACTAGCTTCATATTTGCTGGCTTTACTAAGACCAGAGTAACCACATCTTGATTTTGAAGTATTCTAGAGAGGGAACTGCTTACTTTCTAAAATCTTTAAAGAGAGATAAACATCTACCTTGTTTGCCAAAATTTTGGTATCACTGGAGAGCCCCATAACTACAAATTTCACCAAGGGAAATTCATTCCTATATTAATTCTCAGCAGTGATCTACTTATACACCAGTTTTTACATAAACCCTAGATTCCCTCTGGGAGCCTTTTATTCAACTAGTTCAAACACTGCTTGGATCAAGTTTCCAATCAAACTAATCCACCACTAACATCATTTAGAAGGCAGACAGCCCTCTGCAAATTGATGTAGCAGAACAATTTTTCCATTATTCGTGCAAATTATAGTCATCCTAAGTAGATTTTAGTAGCTGATTTTGGGGTAATACACATGGATTTTCAGGTATTTATTGATCCTTGGCATTCTAAAGTATTTCAGGAACAGTAAGTGGCTTCTCTATAAAAGATAAGATAACGCACAAATAAATAGGTAGGCACATTTAGCCAGATAGGCATATGGGATTTTGCATGCATGGCAAAAACACATGGAATGAAGAAGAAAAAAGAAACCACTGCAAAGAAAAACACGCACACACACTGCGAGCTTGCACACACCTGCAGACATTTGACCAACAGAGTGTAAGAGTGGAGCTCTCCAAACCCACTGCCACTGCCTTGTGGTTCAATTAAGTGTTCAGAGCACTTGCATTTCATACACATCCAGATATTAAGGCTTTGGCAGGATATTTTAGTTAAGAGAATTCCTAGAAGATTGTTTACTCCAACAGTGAAGCTAGATGAACGTCTGCAGCAGAAACTCTCCTAACAGGATTTGCTGTGGACACACAGGGCAGACTCACGTCTGCACAAATCTACTAGACCAAGGACACCCACCCTTAGCCTGGGTATCTCCTGGCTGCGGCGCTGGTGGCCAAAACAGAACTGGTGCTTTACCTCATCCTAAAGACCATCTGCTAAAGGCAGGGCAACCCAGCCGATCCTCTTCCCATAGGTTTCTTCTGGACCACAAGCAGCACATAAAGCACACTTTCGTCAAATCCAGTAACGATGCTAGGTATTTTGGGAAGTAAAATAAAAAAAAAAAAAAAAAGGAAAGCAAGAAGTTGGCACAGTAAGGCAAATGTCATACTTGGGTATATAGTAGTGTTCTGTCAGAAGCCAGACATATTAAAAATATTTACATAATTTAAAATAATTTGTACAGGTCTAGTAAAGTCTATTTTGGGCTTTAGGCTTTAATAAAAGTTTAAACATTTGCTAGATCCCATTGGACTTCATGCGTAACCTTGGCATTTGAGGGCAGTATTGAGGATATGCCGTTACTAAACTTCTTATATTAGCAAGAGTGTGAACTGAAATACCATAATAAAAATATAACAATATTTCTTGCAATTTGAAAACAGCACGGGACATTATATATATTTCCAGATGGGAAACTAAAAATGTATTCTATGTTTGCACATACATATTCAGAGGTGGCTTTTAGTCTAATTTAAACATTCCAGAATAATGTGGCCTAAGTATAACATCATGAATCATCCATCAGGTTCAAAGAAATATCTGGCAATTTTTGGACAGCAATCACCAACAACAGGTACCAATAAGTGTTGCTGACTGGTATCTGAGAGTCAAAAAATCCCTGTGATTGCTTGGCATGACCAATAAACTATAAAATGTCCTGATACTATTTTGGGGATTGTACAAAGTAATTTATTATTAAATATTATGTACTAAACACCTGTAGGAAGTAAAGCTGAAAAACCACCAGAAAACATTCATATAAGATGCAGGAAGAGTTGGCAAAACACGAGTGTTCAAAAAGAAGAGACAAATATGTACTGTATTCTAAATAAAAGAATAACATTAAAACCAAAAGCCAAAACCAACAAAAAGCTCAACTGGCAGTATCAAACTGTAGGAGGGATGCAGTTTGCCTAAAGGAAAATTTTGAGATTCAAAAGCATAAACTGGGTCCTCTATTGACGCAAAACCTACACAGTTCCTTTGAAGTGAATGTGCTTACACTGGTTTCGAGCAGTTGAGGATCAGGACTATATTTTTAAAGTATTCTTTGACGGTGCTAATAACATTGCCTCTATTTTCTGAAACTAGAGGAATGCAAAGGTCTCGCTGAAGCTGCTTCTGGTGCTTGTTTCTTTTCTGAACACTCATGTTGGAAAATGAAAACAGACAAGTTGTTAGGTTCTGTTTTTCTGTCAGAGAAGCAAAGAGAAAAAAGTAGTGCTTGAGCTGCAGGGAGAAGGTGCATATTTAATTTTAAATCATTTCTAATGGACTGAAAAATAAAACTACGTGAATCCTAGCTGCTGCTTTTCAGTTTTTTAACAGCGTCTTCTTAATACAACTAAATTTTAAAGCTAAGCATTCACAACTGAAAATGCAATACAATGTAGGCTATAGTCCTAAATTAGACTACTTTCACACTGATAATATTGCTAAATGAACTATTGGATGTTATCTAAAAATAAAATTTTTTGAATATTTTTCAGTATTGTAATGAGTTGGTTTCAGTGTGACTTCACTAAATGCAGCAAAAGAAAAAAAATCACGTCCATGAATAAAAGAAGGGACATTTACAGAAATCAAATTCTGTTCCCAAGGGACTTACAGCCTGTTAGTTGAATCTTTAAAGTTCATCTTTCAGCTGGTCACAGCTCGAGTTCCCCATGCCTCTGCAATACTAATCGAAAACTGTAGTTACAGCTAGCATTTTGCTCTCTGCTTTGGAACATGCAACACCTAAAACGGGGCAACTTATCTAAAGCAGAGTAACCTGGAGGCACCCACATTTTCAGAGAACTTGCAGTCAGTCAAAGCACAGAGTAAAATGCCCCAAGGGCAGTAAGGGGATCCTGCTGCGACCCTGGGAGTCCACCCATAAGCTCGATGAGACAGGAGATGCTGCAGAGGTGGGATAACAAATCTCAGAGGATGCAACGCCCTGTGCCGTCTGCCTACAGAGCACATTCAAGAAGATTATTCACAGCATTTCATACCCTAAAAGTCAGAAAAAAAAAAAAAAACATTACAGGCTAACGATTTGCTAGTAAAAGCAGCAAGTGGAGCGGAGTTTGCTACATAAGTGTTTCCAGGGTGGGAGACGCAGTCTGTCCCAGTTTTTTTAAATTACCTCCTTGATTACCCTCCGAAAATAAATAGAAAAGTGGCACTAATGAACATCTGGAAGGCCGTATGTAACCCTCTCGCCGCTGAGACGTGTCACTGGCCATATTTGACAGAAGCAAAACAGCAAATGCTGTGAGCATTTCCTCAAACTGAACACAGCTTGCAGCAGTATTTCAAATATGCCTATGATCTTCAAATGAACTCTACAGGGGGACTCGTTAGTCCTGGTTTGGATGTGGTTGACATTATGTGAAAGTAAGGGCTCTCCTGAGATTTCTGTGAAAGCCACAGTGCCAGTGAAGCTGATCTCACAAGACTTCCATCATCTCGGATGACAGAAGTCTCAAAAGATCAGGGTTTTTTTTTGTCATTTTGAGCCAAATTCTCTTCAGTGAAGTTCAGAAGATTTCAGGGGCACTAAAACCAAATACAAACTGTCGCCTTGATTTGGGTTTGAATCCTGAGCTTGAGTTTGCGCCTATTCTAAATGTGGCTCCACCAGAAGCTCAGAGCTGCCTCATTTTTTTCACTACATCCGGCAAAAAACACATCATATTTTTATGATTATATTAATATATCAATTTAATAATTACTATTAGCTCATATTAGTTATATATACATAAATTCTACTCAGAGCGAAGTGGTGCAGTTTGGAATTGTGAACCAGAGCTGCTGCTGTGCTCATTTCAGTTCTGCTGCTGACAAACTGCATGGCCTCTAGCAAGTCATTTTGCTTTTCTGTTTCAATTCTTCAACGGTCTAAAAATATTTATCTCACAGGAATATTATCATAATTAATCACCTGTGTCGTTAGTGAACTGCATAGACTTGAGAAAAGGCCTTATAAGCCTGTCTATAAAGAAGAGATTTATTGTCATGAGATTTTACTTCCAGCTCCCGTGTCCTCAGAGGTTAAAACACGCAGCTGTAAAGGCCATGTTTGCCGTGGGATGCGCTCGGGCATCCCAAGCAGACGCCGAAGCTGGGGGCAGCAGCCCCCAGGGCAGAACGGCTCCCGTTACTCACGGCTCTTGCAAAAACCTTGGGAAGGGAAAGCTGTACAGACTCCAGGGAGGAGGCTGCAACGTATCTAGGCAAAGCAGAACTTCCCTGTAACACAGACGTGGGGTTTATTTTTATAATTTCCTTCTTCTCCGGCTACACGACCATAACGGTTTGCTTTTACTCACACCAGCACACACTGACACACGTGTTTACAGAAACCAAACCTCTTCTGAAAGGGGCAGCTTGGCATCATACACAGATGCATCTGACCCAAGTTTTAAAACCTTACAATAAACATGCAAAAACCAGACCCAACAGTTCATGTGTTGGGCTAGATGGTGGCTGCAGCGAGCAAATGTGAGGATTGTATTTCACTTATTGCTATGGTTACAAAATGAGGGTGGACACTGGAGGAAAAAGCAGTAAGAGAAACAAATTTACCAAGAAAGCAAATCCTGGGAGAATACAGAGGGTGGTGGAGAGACAGCAAGAAAGGGTGGACAGTTGGTGAGGGCTGTTGGGTGGGGGAGAGAGCAAGGTCATTTTAACACCCATCTGAATAAAGGCAAACAAAATAATAAAAATCCAAGTTCTTCTCGGGAAACAGTGCTGATAATATCACCACAGGATAAAGTGACACAAAGGAAGAAAAATGCAAGGAATTGTTACAACTTGTGGCTGCAACAAGCAAAGCAATTTGTATGCACTTGGTAGAAGCGAGATCTAATATTCAGCACATACTCGCAGCAGCTCTGACTAACCGACCCGGCCCTCGTCTCTGTTTCACTTATTCAGCCACTGACAGCTTAAGAAGAATTATTTTCCACTGAGTTTCCTTCATAATCCAGCATTTAGGCATGACGAGGACACGGTCCTGTTTCAGTAAACAAAACAAAATATGATTAGCTTCACCCATAACATTAATACCTTAATCCGCAGCAAGGCAAAGCTACTGCCCGGGGAGGATTTTCAAGTGCGGTTCAGGAGCACACCAAGATGTTGGCTTTGGGGACTCCCAAACATAGGTGCAAATGCAGCAGGAGATACAATTTCAGTGCAGAGAGTTTTGTCAATAGTTGTAAAAACTCCAAAACTTTTAACTATTTAACAATCTGTTCCTTACAAACGCTTTCCAGTTACAGATGAAAGGAATTTTGTCTCAGCTCTCCTTGGTTTACACTCTAAGACTTCATTTTGCTCCTTTTTCCCCCTCCTCTCACACTGCGTTCATTGCTTTATTGTGAAGGATAATATGAGGAATTGTTGTTGAAAGCTCCACAGAGCTGAGACATTTTTCTTTTGCTCAGCAGTCCAGAATCTGCGGTAAGAAAAGTCTTCTGGCCCTGAAGGGATGTGCACTGCTTTATTAAGCTGATCCTTTCCCCCGGCAGCTCAATATAAAAGCGCTGCCTTCAGATCATTTACTATATTTAACGGCGTATTTTCAGCCACGAAACGCTGAGGAGGCAAAGCTAGAGCTGCAGTTCGGGTCCTGGCAGCGCTCGGCGCCTCCCGTCCGAACGCGACAGCGAAGCCCCGCGGCGCTGGGCCCCGCGCTGCGCTGCGCTGCGACGCGCCGGCCTCCCTCCGCCACGGCGAGCGGCCCCGGTGCCGCCGCCTCGCCGCGCGGCTCTGCCTGCCACCACCCGCAGCTGCCGGAGGCGCTCGGGTCAGCGTGCGACCCGGCAGCCTCGTCTCAAAGTTTAAGGTTCGAGTAAAGCGTGAGTTAACGTGCGAGTGAGATTTAAATTAAGGTTTGACAAAAACAGGCAATTTCACCATTATAATTAGGCCCATGCTCTTTACTGGTTTATTATTATTCCTTCTCTATACGTTTTCACTCTTAAATCCCATATACATTTTGACGTTAATTTTCTTATTGTTCCTGTTCATCCTAGCAATACGCACAGGGCATGAAACAGTACCACCTATCGCAATATACCTATGAAAATGGTGACTTTTTTTTTGAGTCATACTGATTCAGTCAGGAATGCAGGAAGGGCCAAGGCACGCATATTGTGTTTTATTTAAATTTCATAAAACTATACATCTGAGGGGAAGGGAAAGAAAAAAAAAAAAGAAAAAAGGGGGGAAAAAATTTAACAGTTCAAATTGAAACTTGCATTTTTCAGCCAAGTTATTTCCATTGCCAGCTGGCCTTTGATTCCGCCTTTCGGAGTGCACAAAAAATGCTCCAGTGCAGGGCGCTTATCTGGCACCCGGGCAGCCCGCACGGCATCGCCCTCCAGCCAAAAGCCCCGGAATGCTCTGAAAGCGCAGACCCAACGTAGGGCAAAGCTGTGCACTAATGCAAAGGTGATAATTCCAAGTTCGAAATAGCCTTGGACTACAGAGCCACATGTTAATGTGCTACATGTGCCATTCCGCCTCTTTTTAACATGTACATTTAAGGGTATCTGTTCCCTCCACTTTCCAAAGTAACATATTTTAATATAAAATCAATGTGTGTTTTGGTGGGCAGCGTAAAGGTTTTAATCCTCTCAGCTCTGAATCTAAGAAGGAAGCAGTATTGATTTAGATGTTCATTCGTTCATTTACTAAGACAGTTTTAAAGCTTTAGGTGGTGCGCTAACGGAGCGCCACACCGGGAAGGAAACTGAGAGTGTTGTGATAAATTAAATTGGTTCTGGGACGTCATCTACAATACATTAATATTTGAAGTAGAATTCTACAGAAAAAAAAAAAAAGTAAAAAAGCACCTTGGGTGGCAGAGTTTTGCTTTCCATAAATGCCAGCAAGTGTATATGTATTTATATATAGTATGTAAGAGTGTATGATAGTATGTAAACCATAATGTTAATGTAATACATAATTATATGTGCATGGCTGTGTATATACACATACTTACATACCTATATATATATATATATATATGAACTTATTTACATTTTCTGCTACAAATTGATTACAGACCAATCATCTAGGGGGTGAAAATTTTGCTGTCTATCTATCTGCTCTCTCTGAAAAACCTGCCATCACACAGTACCCTCAGTGATATTATTTATTCATATTTATTATAGAGAAGCAAAGCAGGTCAGAGGAGTCACCAAATGGGGTTTCAGCTGCTGCATGCCAACTCATGCCTGTACTGCTCAGGTGCCCGATTTCATGTGCATAAGGGTTTGGTACCACCTCTGGGTGTCTCATCTCGAGGGGTCTTTCTCACATTCCTCCATGCAGGCGCAAATCAAACCCTGGCCCATTGATCTGCCATTGATTCAAGTGGCAGATGAATGAGGACCAAAGTCCCCAAACTTCTCCAGTTACTGCTGTCCTTAGCTGCAAGGAGCCTGGATGACTCCTGCCTAGTGTTCAACACACACAAACACATATTTATATACATATATATGCCCCACAGCATGCTGCCAGCCAAAGAGAACATGTGCAGTATTGGACCCATCATCAGTAATAGCATTAGCAGAATCTGAAATTCCTTTCTAATGCAGGGCTCAATCCCATACAGCACTAAGCACCTTCATTTACCTACTTTCTTTTTCTAAGAAAAAATGACTAAATGGAGTATGCAAAGTTTCATGCTTTGAGCACAAAGCAAAGTGCACTGGCTAACCAAGACAGCAAACAACATGACTGTAATACAGATGATTTAAATACATGGATTTATATCTAAGAAATAATTTTGCTCCAAATATTTCCTACTTTTTTTTCTGCTTTTTAATTCATACAGGGTATTGTTAATAAATTCATTCTACAAAGCAGTGGCTAAATAAAGTGGCTTTTTTATTATTTGTGTGACCAAACAGAAATAAAATATAAAAATATATCATAGAATGTTTTTTTAAATCAATTTAAAAGACAGAATTTCCTGGAGCTTTGAATGATGCCTCTTACTCAATAGAGCTAATTGCGTGTTTTTTTTCCACCCTCAAAGAGTGGCAGAAAGCCCCTTAGAAGCACAGGAGCTCTTTGCTCACTCTGCTCTCTTTGGGAACTGATAGCAATTTCTGTCCGAAAGCGTAATACCTTTTCATGTTAGATTTGAAGACCAAACCCCTCAGCCTTTAATTTGCATTAAGGCAAAGTTTCAGATATTAAAGCACAGAATTCTCACCATACGCACCAATAATTTAATCCTGTTTTTAAGCAGCCTCACGCTGCCAGTTAAAAAGAAAAGCGGGAGGAGGCGGGGCGGGAGGGGGAAATAAACGGCAGAACCTTTAGTCCCCAAAACAGATGCCAGCTTGGGATTTATTCAGCCAAGTAGTATTTAGTTTGGCTCAGTCCCGCGCAAGTTGAAAAAACACTCGCCTCTTCCAGAAGGTTTTTAACAAGCGGCGCTGCAGACGCCGCTGCCACTTGGCTGGTCCCGCCGCGGCGCGGCGCAGAGCGGAGCGGCGGAGGGGACCTCTTGACCACAGGTTTTCCTTGGCCACGCGACGCAGCGTTTTTGGCTCTCGCCCGGGCCCTGGCCAAGCAGCTGCGTGTTTACGGAGTGCGGTTTGAGCCGGGGTGTTAACAGGGGCTGGGTTCGCAGCCTAACCCAAGCCCGCGCGGAGGTGAAGGAGGCACCGTCCAGCCTCCGAGCGCGGAGCGGGAAGGAGCTCGCACGTCCTGCTGCTCCCAGCCGAGGCCTTCCTGCACACACTGCGTCTGTGGGCAAGTTCACCCCGTCTACAGGCCGGAAGATACGTGTGTTTGCCTCGGGAGAGATGACACCAAGCTTAAAGCTGCACCAGTCATAGCCGCAAAGTAGAAATACATAAAAACACGGGGTTGCTCAAGCTTTGCCAGCTTGGTTTCATTCTCTCACTTCTGACAATTTTGCATTGGCGCGGTGCCAGCGACAGAGTTCAATGAAGTTACTCCTGTTTTCCATTGCGATGAGATATCTCGAACGGATAAAAACCCGACAGAGTTAAACTGCAAACTGTTGCCCTCATACTTATTCCAGCCAGCAAATGGCAGCGCTGAAACTGGAAAATCCAAGAATTTTAACACTGATTAACTTGGCTCCGGGATACAACTACCCAATACCTTTGTGACAGTATCAATAAAGCTGGGAGAGACCTACGTACACACACTTGTAATTTAGTTATCTATCTGTGCTAATCCTGTATCTATACATATGCTTGAGAAGCCTTGACCTTGTAAGACATACAACAGCTTTAAAAACACTATGACATCTCCCTGGTAAATTATTTTCATCCAGATTCTGACACTTTTTTTTTTGACAGCAATAATTCTGCTGCACTCAAGCAAAAGAAAATATCCTGGTTTTGAATGTGTCATTGAGTCTGCTTTTCTACCACTGGCACTCCTCTGACATACCATGCACCTATCCAGAAAACAAAAAACCAAAGCCCATGCACACTCCCTCCACCTCAGATACTTTTTACTATACTTCTTTTTACTGAGAATTTTTCTTCTAAAATCATGTGGTAGTGCACAGATAGCCTCACAGAACCCGACAGGGCATTTTCTTAAATCCACAAATCTACACCAAAAACCCTCTTAAAGACACCATGGATCACGTAGCCCACTCTTCAATTCAGTTTCTTCTTACTGAGAATTGAGCTAGAATGGGTAACATCTTGAAAAGTTCATGGACCAAACTGACACAAAGGCAATTTACAGCAGCCTATTCAAAAGAGTGTAACGTATGACTAAGAATGAAGTAAGCAGTGTCTGGCTGCATCCCCCACTGTCTGGCTAACCCGCATGTAAGCACAATGTAAGAAAGCAAAATAAATGTTGGAACCGTTTCTTTTTACCATTTTGGCTTCTGAATGCATTGGGGGGACTTGTGGTGAAGCGCACGGATTGCTGAGGTTCGGCCCCTGCATGCCCATGATGTTGGAGTTCATTGACATTTGCCGCTCCATCTTTTAAAAGAAAGAGAAAAGATAATTTCAGGACAGAGACGTTTGCAAGAATTTATGCTCAGTTTCTTTTTAAATGGACCCAGCTTCATTTCTTTAGGTCAGGAGTGGAGAAATAACAATCTCTTACAGGACTCGTGCGTGTGCATGCACGCAGGCAGGGGTTTCATCAGCATCGTCCCTGAAACCTCAGTCAATTATAAAGAAAACGATTCTTTACTAAACAAATGTATCAGCCACCCAGGTCTGCAATTTTTTGTAATGATTTTCTCCCTTTTAGTATAACAACACTCCGAGTTAAGTGGTTTTAAAAGCATCACTGTATAAAGTTGCGGCTTCTCCTGTCAGTGCAGTCCAACTTAGCTTGTTAAAAACATAAATAAAAATCCACAATCTAGAGTATATGGAAAACGAGTTGACTTTTTTTTTTTTCCTCGACTTGGACTGCTCAACTTAGAGGAGTTTTCCACATGTCTCGTTAGGGAGGCTTTCAAGTGCTGCTGATGCAGCAGAAAGGAGCGCAGAAGCCCTTCTGGCTATTCAGAGCACTTATTGCAAGCCAACTCGCCGCTCAGTGAGCTAGGGAGGCAAAACCCTCATGGCAGTGAGCACTGGATGAAACACTTCTCTGTAGTGTTTCCCCTGAAAAGGCACAAGCACCGTTACACCCAGCCTGCTGCTCCGGAGGGCAGGATGGCAATAGGGTCATGGTGCTGCTTCAAGAGAGGCGCCCTGGGCTTGGAGGTAGCTGCGCTGGGCGGGATGTTTGCATGACTTCATGCCTCGAGAGCCCTGCCACAGCACCAGTATTTTCGGTTGAACTTCCTGGTCGATATTCCAGGAGAGCCTTACTGATAAGTTATTAACTAATAACTCATTAATGAATGCTAAGAGAGCAGGCAAACCTGACTTTTCTGAATGTGCCTCCTTGCTCTACCAGAGCCAGGACAAGCAACACCTCCCTCCACACCATGTTTGATGGCTCTCAGGTTGCCTTCCAAAATGAACATTGTTCAATGGCACAAAAACTTCCTCCTTCACAGTTCCCTCTTCCCCATGCCCCTTGTCTTCCTAAATGTTTTATATTGATAGGGTTGTTAAAAACATTTAATAATTTGAAGCTATGATCAAAAAGTGCTCTGCATCATCCAGAAGATGATGATTATTCCTAGCTCTTCAGAAATTAGTTGAAGATGAGCAGCGACTATGAAGGACTAAGCTCTATCTTGGTGCGAGTAACCAGGCCTGTAAAGTAAGTCACATTTCTTTCTTATTAGCTGGTTATCTCCCAGAAGCAAAAAGATTACTTTAGAGCTCGCCGGCATAATTTAGGTACATGACTTTCCCAGTACGTTCTGAGGCTGACTTCAAAAATATCTTTTTGTTCCAGCAGACATACTGATCTCACCTGCATGATCAAGAGTGAGAACAAGAAATTGTAGTCTCCTGCAAACTGCTTAAAATCACTCTCACACTAATTAACATTCCATTAATTGCAGCAGAAATACTCTTGTGCAAGATGAAATGGAGAAAAAGGTCTAGCTTGCCTACTTTAGTTCATTGTGTCTTTTTTTTTTTTTTTTTTTAGAAACTTTTATTCTGCATAGGTTGAACTGAGCAAATAAACAGACCCGCCAAGAGAACACCCCGAACTTACAGGCATTAGCACAGCAGAGGACCCGGGCATGGTGGGGTTGGGCAGGGTGCCAGGCATGGAGGCAGGCATGGGCTGTCGCTGTCGGTTGTGCAGGTGCAGGAGTGAAGACAGAGAACCTGGGACAGGCCTAGGAGGAAAGCACAGAGCACTGTCATGGGCTGCGGGGACGAACACGGCGCCAGCCAGTGCTAGGCAGGGACAACGCCACGGGCAGGCACGGCTGCGCCAGTCCAGCGCTCGTCTAGCCTGCAAAAATCAGCAGAACCACAAGTTCTCAAGAAACACACGAACCACCTTTCCCAAACTACTGTTTATTGGTTAAAGCACCAAGGTATTCCCTAGGCCAGAACACGAATGCAAACGTAGCAGCCGGTCTGAGTCCGCATGCCCTGGCATCGTACAGGAACAGATGCATGCCCTTTCCCGACAGGCTACATCAGTGCATTGCTGTGAATTCTCCCCTTGTAGGGGGGAAAAGTGTATCTGGATGATAGTTTTCAGATTATGACAGAAAATTAAGTACACTTAAATTAATTTTGAGTTTTATTAGCTGTAAATAAAGTACTCTAATGAGCATTTCATCTCCACTCATGATATTCTCTCCTGTAAAACTCTGATAAGTTTTTATTCCAAAGTGAGGGTCCTAATTTTACTTATTAGCATGTCAATGAAGCACAGGAAATGGGGGAAAAAAAGAGGAAGAAAATGAGCAAAATTACATTCAGATTAAGTGGCTTGTAAAGGCAAATAGTAAAGACTATAAAAAAAGCAGAGAGAGTTATTTTGGCAGAAGGAATTTAAAAGATTTGGAAGGATTTTTGTAAGTGCAGCACAGGGAAAAGAAAAAGTAGGCCTGCTAACAAAGAAGAAGAATCATAAAACTGATGGATTAAGAAGAGCTGGGACTACTTTTTGATAGCAGCCTTTAAGACTGTGGTCTTGGGAGTTGGTCAAAGTAATCAGCCTTTTTTAAAAAGAAAAGTTTGTGAAGGAAATATGAATTGCTCGGAGCTTGGGGGTAAGTAAAACAAGGGGTAAGTAAAACAAATGCTGTCTTTTCAAAAGCAGGAAAATAAGGCAGTTTTCACATGCACTGCCTCAGCAAACACTGCCGGGATAGCCTGGCCCGTTGATGTCTCACAAAGCAGTACATTCGGCAGTGCAATACAGCTTTATTGGGCAAGAGTTACCCCTGGCAGTGCGGGAAGGAGCTGGGAGAAGGCAACATCAGCACGAGGAAGGCCTCTTGGTATCAGAGGGATTATCAGAAGGGCCTCTGTAGGGCTTGGGAAGGGTTAATGGCCTGGGGTGCCTCTGAACTTCGGGGCTGCCCCTTAGCCTTGGCAGGAGCACCATTCGCTGCAGTGCCAACCCACTGCCAGGCACTAAAGCCCCCACTAAGCCATAACCCCAGAGCTGGCAGGGGGAAAACAGGTCACTTCTCGTCCCACCAAGGGACGGGACACTGGGTTTTGCCCCTCTAACTACCTTCTCTCACATTATCTCTCACTGTCATTTAGCTAAAAAGAAGACGCCAAAGGCAGAAATCCAGCATAGAAAACACCGTGCCTGGGGTCCCAGAGTCGTCTGCCTCATGGCAACATCAGTTTCTGCAGACCTAGACGCAGCAGCCTCCCCTGCCCAGAGCTCAAATCTCCCAATTCCCATGTCCGGGAAGCTCCTCATATTTGGTGTGCCTGGGTGTGCAGCCCCGCAGGCCCCCTCTCGGCAAGTCCCTTGCCCCAGAGCCAGCCCTGCCCCACAGATGCCCCCCGCCAGCCCTCGCCTGCCCATCCTGCGTGGCCAGTCCCTCCGTCCCGCTGCCCTCAGCTGCCCTCCCTTTGGCAGCTGCAAGGGGCTGGGCCCATCCTTTTGTCTCGGTTCTCCATGAAGAGAAGAAGCCTGTGTTCTGCAGGATGTCTGAGAAAAACCTCCCAGGTACATACAGTACTTATTCAGAACGAAAAAAAAAAAAAAGAAAACAAAACCCATCAAATATACCTCAGATATAGAGCTCTCCCTATGTCTCCCTGGTTATTGGCTGATTGAGGAATACGTTGTGCATCTTCCTACTGCACAAAGAGAATCAGGAGGATGTTTCCCAAGAATACGCTGAAGTCCCATGAGAGGGTCCAAGAGCCCTGTGCGGGGCACGAATCAGCTCTGGGATAGCAGAGCATGGGGACAAGCCAGCACAGCACTGACCACAGGTAGCCCAAGCAGAACGAAGCCAGTGCAGGAGAAAAGAGCTCCAGCGAGAAACTTGAAGCCTCAACAGAAGGAATGTACACTGCAAAAATATCGCTTCGGCTTTCAGCATGACCCACGTAAAGCCAGTGCCAGGACAACAACCCCTTGCCCTTAGTCACTGTGAGACTGTCCTATATACAGACCTTTTGTACAACCCACCAGCTTCATAATAACCCTAGGTGTTAGGCTGTTTGACAGAAACTGATTTTGGCCTGACCTACCCAATTTGTGCAAGGGATTCTCAAGGGACTGCATGGTTTGAATTTTGCTTATATGTTCCAGAGCCAAAAAGATTTCTGAAATTGCTTTAATGAGCTTGGGAATATGGGATTTGGGCAAAAGGGAATTATTTGTATTTATTAAAATGGCAAAGAAGCTTCTTTGCTGTCCCCAGCTTCACCTTTAATGCTGCTTTGCTATGGGGGTCTGCATATGCTTTACACTCGGCGGAAAAAAAAATCCTCAGTACTTCCAGGTATATTTTTCCTACTAAAACTCCTGCTAGTCTATTCCCAAGCACGTTTTTGCAGAGCAGTCAGAGAAACCTTGTGTTTCAAGGCTGACCCTGTTTGCTGAGAAGTCTGCACGGCTCCTGCCACCCATAAAAGTGCTCCGTAACGGAGCCCAGGCTCGGCTCTGCACCGACCCTGGCCCGCACGCACAAACACTTCCATTGCTTCCACACCGAATACAGGTCATTGCCCAACACTTGTTCACAGGCACTTGCGCAAGGCACCAGGGGACGTTTATGCCTTTGCATCTTGCAGGATGAAGCGCTCAATTTGCCCAGCTCTAAGACATCTGTTCTGCCGAGGACAACAAAATCCTTTTGCTGTTGCATTTTAACCTGCAGCAAAGGAAAGCCAGCAGGACGTTATAATTATCATTTGTAATGCTGAACACGTTGACTCTGCTGCTCTCTTTGTAACTGCTGGGGTGGTGCAGCCTTCAACCTGTTGGTGAATATTGCTGACTGAAGAAATTTAATTCCTTGGCATCTGTGTCGCTAAGCAAATATGGTTATTGGGCAAGCAGCCTGCAAATAAAGGACAGATAAGACAGAGAACTGGCAGAGAACTCACTGAGAATCTGGCCTGGCCATCTATGTTTTTCTTTTTTCTTTTTCTTTTTCTTTTTCTTTTTCTTTTTCTTTTTCTTTTTCTTTTTCTTTTTCTTTTTCTTTTTCTTTTTCTTTTTCTTTTTCTTTTTCTTTTTCTTTTTCTTTTTCTTTTTCTTTTTTTTCCCCAAGTTTAAGAATTTTCATCCTGTTCCAGCAGGAGCCTGCTGCTGGATACAATGGGATCTCAGTCCAGATGTGCACGCTGTCTCTGGGCATACCCAGCCTGGATGGACGGTGTTGCAGTTGCTCACTGAAATGTCAGTGGAGCTGTTGTCAGTGAGCTCACGGGCCCTCCTCCCTCCGCACGGCTCGGCTGTGTTAACCCCGTGAGTCATCGCTGCTGCTAACGTTTAGCAGATGGGTGGTGCTGCACTAAGCCGCTGCGACTCCACCATGTCCCGTCACATGACTCTACCAAACAGAGATAACTCCACTAATTGAATCAAATGTGCACATGCACTAAGTGTCTCCTTGTTCAATACCAAATACTCTGCCTGCTAGGATGCAACAGCTACTTGTCCCGCTTGTATAGACTGTCGAATGACTGCACACCACATTCGCCTCTTACAAACCTAGACTTTCCTTAAATTGCAGTCTTCAAAGATCATTCCCACACATAGCCATGTCCTGCTGAGGTTCCAAGAGACTAAGTCCATACAGACCAGGGGCCTCTTTGCTGACGAGGTCACTGTTAAGCGTGTTTTCTGTTACAGTAAAACCACTCCGGATCAGTGGATCTTACCACGACACCACTCCTTCTTCCTACTTGTCCGCCTGTACAGTTGGGACTACCATGGCATAGTATGCAAGGACATCTATGCTACAACAGAACTTGTTCTTCTTCAGCTAGCTCTGGTCTGGAAAACATAAAGCCACATGCACATGGAGCTGTGTCTGGACTGAGGAACCCTTCTCTTGACTTCCTATGGCCTGCAGATCCCAGCCAGCTCACACGGAGGCAGCCCACAGGTGGTGGGTTTTGCTGGGACAATTTGCCATCTTTGGTCAGCACAGGTTCAGGGGTTTCTGCACTATGCTCCAGTTACAAACACAGACTTGCCCAGATTTTCATCATTTCTATATACATATACACGTGTGTGTATGTATGTATATCGATGTTTATTACAACAGTGTCCAGAGGCCTTGGTTTGAAAACTGTGGGTGACATCCTGCCACAAAAAGCTTCCAGAACAAAGATAAAACAAGGGAGAGAAATGGAAGCAACAGAGAGACAAAGGTGAATAAGGCCTCAGTGGTATTATTATGATCAGTGTGAAAAGGAGTAAGCACTGGACACCAGCGACCTGGAGACTGGAAAGTATGTTAGGATGTGTCTGTGGTTTGGGCTTCTGTCAGGCTGAAGGGATGGGAATGAACACGGTTGACCACTGCCACACCGTCAACTCTGTCTCACAGCACATGCTGTGGTAATTAAACTTGATATTGATAAACTGTAAGTTCACTGGAGCGTGTGGTGCTACAGACCAGCTGGAAACTACTTACTGGGGCCACAGCAACTGCTGAGGCTAGAAAACCTGCAGTGCTCTTCTTGGCCTTCGGTATCTGAGAAACTCAGTCCAAGGGCAAAGATAAAAGCTCTGTCTGCAAAGGTGGAGGGGATAAACGTCTTAACCTGCAGAAAGAGGGGGTTGCCTGGAGGAGTTGGCTCGCTTGCAGCATCTGTTGTTGCTTGACCTCCAGTGCCATTACTGAAACCTATCAGTGCAACTCCAGCTTTTCAGCTTTGTATTTGAGATGCTCCCTCCCAGACAAAGTTAGAGAAGTTCTGTCTAATTTCAATTAATTCATTCATCATTCAGAGGAGGAAAGCAAAAACAAACAAAAGAAAGCAACAACAAAGCACCAGGCAAGTACTTGGAATACCTTGCATAGTTCCAGAGGCCTCCCCTGACCTGCAGTACCCTTTGTTTAACTATTATTTTAGTTACAGCAACATCAGAGAGACATGCTTTCCAAGAAATGGGAGCTTTCTGTCACCAGTTCAGAGTGTCGAACCGTACGTAGGGGAAAGGAAAACTGGCACCTAAAATCAATGGATCCTTGCCAACCTAGTAAAGATCCTTGTTTGTATTTCTCAGACAATTCAGACATCTGCATGATGTGGGTAGATTATTATTATCAGCAGCAGACATTTATATTGTGGTGGTGCCCAAAGGTCCCAGTCGGGACCGGCACCCCATTGAGCCTGGCACTGTATAAACAAAGATAAGAGACAATTCCTACATAGTGTGTTTACAATCTAGAGACACAAAACAGATTAAATGCAGAAGATGGAGATGGAGCATAGGAGCAAATAAATATACTAAAAAAACTGGAGACACTTAGGGGCACTTCTCTGGTTGTTTTGCTGTATGCATTTTGTTTAACTCCAATGCATACGCTCAAGAATGACAGGATTGGGGAAGTTTGCAAGAGGAAGGGAGTAGCTAAGATTAAGACACAGGAAAGGCAACACTCTAAAGTGGGAAAACTGCAGCTGGTGACTTAGAGACTATAGGGAGCATCCAAAGCTGTGCTTTCTGTAAAGACCTTTAAACAGAGTGTGCATATATTTTTATATTTCATGCATTATCTTAAGGCTTTTCCCAAGGTTGAACAAGATGAGATTTGGGCCTTTGAAAGAGAAACTAGCTGATGCTAAAGGCACTGGCAGAGCGAAAGTGATGCTTGACACCATAATGAGAAAGTGGAGGAGTGAGATAAGATAAGGCTAAGCCATGAGAAGACTTAAAGACAAGATATTTGCTTCACAAGAGCAGGAAAACCTGGTGTACATGCTCGAGGAGAGCTGGCACAACTAGGGTAACAAGCTGCATTTTGGCACCAAAGTAGAAGGAATTCAGTAACAAGCATCAAAAACAGGAGGAAGATGCAACAGACAGATAGGAAATTCTATGGACTCAGCCAAAAGCAAGCAGAGATGTTACTGTGCAGTTCATGTACCCCTTGATGTCATGTGAAAAACTGTTCACCAGCAGCAGTGCAACTCTTAGAAATGTTGTGCTCACTTCCTAATTCACAGAGACAGACAAGGATGGCATATCTAACTGAGGGAAAGGGTAAGCAACTATTAATAGTAATAATAAAAAGATATGGATATATGTACAGCCAAATTGTAGAAATTTGTGGAAAAAAAAATGCCTTCAAAATGTCTTAAGAATACTGTACTTCTCACCTGATCCTATGGGAGGAAAGCCCCACAAGCAGCAGCTCCACTGCTGCAATGTATTTAGTGGACCAAACTGCTTAAAGATCTGGTCCATGATAAATCTTGCCTTTAGAAACTCCAGTTGTGCTAATACCACCTATATTTCCTGAACACATGTTTAAGGAGTCTCTGCAAATTCAGCGTAAGTACAAGGACCAGCAGGTACTTGGAAGCCTCAGAGAACCCATTAACATTTGCCTTTTGGCTCTTTCAGGTCTTAGAAACTGCTGGTTTCAATCTTCCCTTCCCTCTAAACATTTTGCTGGGTCTTATTGCCTGACCCATTACAAGAAAAATAAGAAAAGCTAGAATGGTTTCTTAGACTTTAACCTCCTCCGAGCAGTTTCTGCTCTGCAGAGCACTGTGCACGCAGCTGGAACTCACACACGATACAGGGAGGGTAATGGCATACTTAAAGCAAAACAAGGAAACACAGCAAAAAGGAGGTTCAAGAGATTATAAAGAACTAACTCATATAAAAACACATTTGTGTAATAAAAAGGGGGGATAAGAACAAAAACCTGCAGCATAAACATGATAAAACACTTAATCACGAAAGCCAGCAACGATGTCAAACTGATTCCATCATTGTCATGTTCTCTGAGCTCATACAGGACCCAAGGCTTAACTTTCCAGGAAAACAACTGGTTTTGCACCAGCACAAATAACAGAGCACCATTTTTCATGGAAGAAAAGAAGTGATAGTAACACACAAACATATCAAATAGCAGCTCAGATGTAAACCTAAAAACAGTAATAAAACGTAACCTTATTTTCTAATAAGTTTAGATAATAAGTTTACATCCATTCCTTTTAAAGGTCGAGCTTAAGGCTTAAGTCTGGCATGCAGAATTAATGAACAATTGAAAACTTAAGGCTCAGTGAGGAAAAATGCCGACAGGTTAAGCAGTGGGAAAGAATCTCACTCCTTGCACGCAGACCAAAGTGACAAAGTGACAACCGAACCCACAGCAATTGCTCTGCTAGGTCTGCGCTAGAGAGAGGCGTTTGAGCAGGCACGAGCTCAAGCAGCCTCCGAAGTTGTGCATTTGCACTCTCAACTTTCATAACTTTGCACCAGAAAAGAACAAGAGCTCACAAAAAGGATGAAATAAAAAAGAAATTCCTTTTACTCTTAAAGTGCTAAGAGAGTATTTGGAGAGCTCTCAATTTGCATTTCCTACCAACAGCTGGAAATGCGGTAAAACAAATTTCTCAATTAAAATTCTGTTTCTATTCACCCTTATTATTTGAACCACTGAAATTTAATAGAAATACAAAGATAAAAGAACTTTGTCAACACTGCTTTATAATAAAAATAAAAAAGAATCTTTTTGAAGTGATTTATTTTTCCTTTTTTTTTTGTTCATTTTTTTAAACTTCCCAAACAAAGCAGAAGTTTGTCTCTGAAAATAAGACGGTAAATTACAGCAAAGTCATGAAAACAAAGAACCAACAGTTTCTCCAGTGCAGGCTTGTTACCATGAGCTAATAATTCCAGACTTTAAGCAAGCTGAGCCTCTTTTTTAATAACTGCATGCCTCTAGGCAAAGTATTTCTCCTAAAAATTATTGAGGCATGGAACAAGGCAAGGTGTGTGAGCTAATGTTGGATTGTTCGGTTACTAAACCAACTCCTATAGCAGTGAGCCTGCTCTGAACTGACAGATTATTCCTCTGTATACACTTGTATAAACACACTGCTTAAGGTCGAAATCTGTGTAAGCTTTCTTTTCAATTAAAATGTCAAAGATGACAGCACATGTTTTCACTGTCCTCAACAGAATGATGGATGCCGCGGCAGCAGTTTCATGCCCCTGTGTTTCAAAGATGTTTTGCCTGCCTGGGTGTCTAGGAAAGATGTACTTGATGATCTCCCCATATGCCTGTAGGCAGACAGGTCGACTTTGGAAACCTTATGCTTCAGAGGGCTTCATATCTCCTGCCTCTTTCTTCCCCTCGCGTGCCCCTGAAATCCAATGGTTGAGAAGTTGGAGCAGAAAGTTTGTTGTGCCCAAAGAGGTGGGAAAACAGGTTTGAATTCTCATTCTCAGATTGCTGCTCTAGTGACGGACCCTTAAATCCCACATTGGTTTCTGACCACAGTCAGTTTGCTTGGGCACTTAACTGAAGTCCCTGCAGAAACACTGCTGCCCTGGGTAGTCAACAGGACAGAGAGCACCCCAGAAGGAGCCACCCTCCACCAAAAGGAAATGCCACTCTTCAAAAAAATGGGACCAATGTGTCTTTACATTCTTCAGCTCCACATCAGTGCAACAGAAATAAGACTTTATCAATCAGATTCTCATTCATCCTGTTTAAACTGCTCTTTGAAGCAGATTAAGGTCTTTTGGTGTGGACCTTCAAGGCAGAAGGCTCCAAATTTCCCATTGTGAAGCCTGAGCAGCAACTCAACTCGTTGCATGCACAGCCATAAGGCTGCTGGGGGATCTGTAGCATTGTTTTGGTCATAGAGTTGCCAGAAAAAGACTGACAAATGAAAACAGTGACAAATGAAAACACACAGGCATCTGCCACCAGAAGCTGTTTTCTCTCCAGCCTGCCTGGCGTATTCAGTCTGTCTGGTGCTGGCGAGAGGGCTATGAGTGGGCAGCAGGACTGTCTCTCAGTGACTAGCGAGGAAAAGCAAGTAGGCACATCGATATGAGATGCTTTGTTTACTGAGATTTAAATCTCTAACATCCCTAACACTAAAACACTATAGAAGTAACATATATATTGGAAAATTTTAAAAATTAAGAAAATACAAAACATGATCTTTTAAAAACCAAACATCAAATGCGTAACATCGAAAATTATAGGTTGGAAAAGCCTAATATGACCCATGAGATCAGTGGGAGACCAAAACCAGCTCCCAGCCCACCCTTTAGCATGCAGAAATAGCACGCACTGTGTGTTCGCTAGCAATCACGGCTTCCCTAACACTCCTGCCACTGCCAGCTGCTCTCACAATGTCCCCCTTTCCCCGCAGCCCAAGGAGAAGGTGACAGTGGTGTCACATACCAATGACACCAGCGACAGCGCCATCCTCGCCAGGGCTGCTGGTTTCAGTGGGCGGCCAGCGGAGAAGAGGGAGAGAAGAGCAGGAGCTACGCGAGGGTGTCCTCCCACCCACCCGCTGAGCAACTCACCTCCAGGGGCAGAAATCTCCTCCAGCTGCCACATAACCGTGTGCCTTCACTGACCTGCTTCCCACCCCCAGCTCACTGCACTGGCTCCTTTCAAACTTGCACGAAGATCAAAATGAATACATGTCATTTCTTGGAAGGAACCTTTGCGGGCGCTTCATCTTTTAAACATGCTCAAAATCCCAGCTGACACCTCTATTAGTACAAATGATGGGAAGCACGGGATAGAGGTGAATCTTAAGGCAGAAAGAACAAAGCTGGTGAGAACGGCTTCAACTTCACTTCTGCAGAAATCAGCTCCGAGGCAGGGCCGACCGCTCTCGTTATTTAAGAGCACATATTGCGTTCTCTGCCTACGTGCCAATGGGAGCTGCCACTGACAGGCAGCATACAGGTGCTTAACGCTGCTTTTACTGCTAAGGATAATGCTGCAAAGCTCAAGCAAATGTAAATCCCCAGCTCAGCTACAGCATTTCTCACACAGTTCTTCAAAGGGTGCGAATCATGTCAGCTGCTGTTTGCTTGTGAAGCCCCTCTGCGTATTACTGAACTCCGTGTTCCAGAAAGGAAAATGATAGAAAAACTAGGATAAATATAAATGATATAAATCAATATAAATATAATATAAATAAATACAAATATAAATGATAAACTACTAGGAGCAGGGGATTTCACCAACACCCAGATGCTGACACAGGCCAGCAAGGACAGACCCTGCTTTCCAGCAGCAAAGTCCAAAGGGAAGAGGTGATAACAATTTAAGGGCACTGTCCGTTCAAGTGTAACCACAAATATATGGCTAAATTTCTCTCCATACACCATACATACATACCATAGGCCATACATACCAGCAGAGACAGCAAAAGAGAGAAGGCATGGAAAAAAAAACGTAGTTTTATTCTTGCAACCAAGTATGTCTTGCCATTCTTATTTCCAGACAGTATCTGTGCCTTCTCCTTCCCTTTTAAGCACTGGATTCAGTACAAACCTGCAGCTAATTTTGAGGTTGGAGTTCATTTGTTTTCACATCAATGCAATTAATTTCCACTGGAAACTGCATCTCAGGCATTCAATCAAAACAGGCCTAAAATAATTCTGAAAAGCTCATCTGTCTCCAATCTATATAATGTTTTAGAAATTGGATGCATGCCCTGCAATAACATTGCACTTCACAAAGCTTAAAGCTCTAAACTTGAGGGTATCAGTTACATTGAAACTGTATTGAATTAAAACATCCAGTTTCTGGTTTGCATTGATTTATAAATATCGACAAAACTACTATTGCAGTCGTTACCACTTTGGGTGCACAGAGTTAAATTTTCAACAGTTCGGGGTTATTTTCACTCTTATTGTGGCTACAGTAGCCTTTCAAACTATAGATCAAGTTTCAGAAAACATGCAAATCTTAAATCTTAGCTATAAAAATATGCATACAAACCAGTCAATATGCATAATAAAAAGCAGTAAGTCTAAGTGGCCCATAACATCAGACTCCAAACAATTTTTTAGAAAATTACAGCAAAGTGGAAAGCATACTTACTGTTATGAAATACTTTAAATAAAAACAAGTGGAAATAGGATAAAATGTGAAAAGGCATAGATATAATATCTCTAGTTTTGTTATCAAGACTTTGCTGGGTTTGAGTAATTCTTTAGAAGAATAAGAGATGGAAAAAAACTATAAACATTTCAGCATGATTTTTTTAATTCAGATAGAAAACTCAAACCCATGCTAAGGAGCTTTGCACATTAATCTACCTGGAAATCTTCAAAATGTTTTTGTGTGTGAGGAAAATATCGTGGAGGAAACATAAAGGTGGGAATGAAGAGAATGCGCAGGCTGCAACCCAGCGAGCACAACCATTTGGGAAAGCAGTAAGAAGAGCACGAGCGCATCAGCAGCAGGAGAGCACCCAGCTCACACGGGCACAAAACATGCAGCAGTGCCGAGGACAGGGGATTTCGGGCAGCCGGGAACGTCGCGCACACCCGCATGCTCCACAGTGCAGGAGGCAACACACGTTACAGCCATCACTGAAACAATTTTGACAGTAGCCAGACAAAAAAAAAAAAACCTTTCTTTTACTCCAGAAGACAGAAAACATCCCCACCTTGAACCTTGACATCTGTGACAACCGTGGAGAAATTCCTCCTGACCCCTGGTGGCCACTGGCTTACGAAGGGAGTGAGGATAACCGGAATATTCACCACGTTTCCCCGGAAAGAAGCAGCCAAATTCTGCCTTTGCTGCACCTCTCGACATGGTCCCTCAAGTAAATAGTACCACACGGTACTGCTGGGAAGGACAGGGGTTGGATCCTCCTGTTCCAGGTACCATTCACTGGAGCATAATGCTCCTGCTATGGAAGTGCGCAGGGGTGCTGCTGTTACAATCACTTAGAAGAGAATGAACAAAATATCCTAAAACCTCTGAAGATAGGCTTCATAATAATGCTCTGAAGCAGTGAATTGCACAGGTTGATAATATAGAACATTGTGCTAAAAAGAAAGCAATAAAAATGAGTTTATTTTATATCTTTGCTTTCCAATCTTATGGACAGTTCTGGTGTTACCAGCTGTATTTTTTCTCTAATTTGTCCAACAGAGGCAACTCTAGCTAGCTGCATGTGCATGCGTGTTCCCAGACGAGCCCAAAGTCTCCTATAAGCACAGAGCCCTTAAAACAAGACTTCGAGGAAACCCAGGGCAAGATTAACCCACGTTGACTGTCTGATGCCGTCAAATCCCACTCTGAGGTACTGCTTTTAGGTGCAGTGCCACGATAAGCACTGGAATCCATGGCAGTGTTTGCATTAAGAGTTTCCAGATTGAAACTGTGGGAACTGGTACCCTGCTGCTGTCAGTGGAAGGCCTCTGACAATGTAATTTGTCTCTCCTGCTGGCCTGACAAAGTCGGAGCATGTTGACATTCAAGAAACATTACTTTTTCTTTCCTTTTTTAACTGTTTGCTTGGAGCTGTTGGAGGGGCAGAGGAAAAGGGTTATTTGTTGGCTTAGCAGGGGAGAGAGCCAGGAGGAGGAGAACGGAATGAAGAAGATATGTCCTTTTCCATATGTCTCCTATAAAATATGCAAAGCGTATGTCTTCCTTCAATAATTAGCACCACACACACCCTGGGACATGCCGATGCAGCGTATGCGAGCATGTAAAAAATGCTAACTTTACCTAAAAGGCAACCTGAAATCTTCTTTCCATTAGAAAGAGATCAAATCTATTCGTTTTGGTCAGGCACGCAGCTAATCTGGTTGAAGTACCTCAGCAGTCACATCAACAGGTCTGCTCAGATGCTGTTGCATCACTTACATCTATTTTACACTATTAATATTTAGCAAACGCAGAAGGATACAGATCAGGGCTCCATACAATTGCCATCTCCAACAATATGATACCAGCTCAGAGAGCAGCAGGAATTTGCACAGCAGTGAATATGGCTCATGTCCAGGTGTCAGAAGCCATGGCTTACTCACTCCACTGCGTTCTTTTTCTGTTGTTCTGTTTCTTTTTTTTTTTTTCTTCTTCTTTTTTTTTTGATAGGGAAGACAAATATGATGAATGCAAATAATAGTGGCTAAGTCATTTTGCAGGTCAGCATGTTTCTTTTCCTGTTCTATCTTGGATTTCTGAAGCACAGATTTAGCCATGGTATCAGCCTTCTAGATAACAAGTCCTTAAAATGCTCATGCATAAAATTTGATGAGATGAGTGTTTAGGGGTAATAATTCAAATGTGCACCATTTAGACCAACACTGAAATCTGTCTTTATCGCCATTTCTCCACAGAAACAAAACCAACTGTCTGCAGCAACGTTACACCTCATACAAATCTGGCCCAGTCCATGTAGGATATGCAACAAAGGTGATCTGTGGCTTAAAAGAAGAAAATGCAGCAGTACGTAGGCAAGACACTTGGCGTTTGGCAGACACATGCAACCAGCTGTTTGCTCTTTAGCCTCTGGCTATGCATCTATTGGGAACCCCCCTGTCCCTGGAAACTGTGCTTTGCTCCTGGTCTTCTTTCCACTGTAGATTTAACCCTAAGCCACAGATAAGCACAGTGTTTGGCATTGAGAGGAAAGTGTCATTTAGTATCATTTCTGACATCTCCATACATTATAATGAGCTGCTTTTCACAAGGGACTTGGGATCTGATTTTAATTTGTGGTAAGGTTATGGTCACAGTAAATGTCTATTTCAGATATTCATGAGAAGCCTCTAATGCAAATGGAAATAGAAAGTGGCTGTTTTCTTGTACTTTCGGAGAGAGCTGCGTACATAAAACACAGCACAGATCTGTTCCACATGGAAACGCATTGAGGACCCGCCGCCGCACCACGGCGCTTGCCCTGGCAGCAGACACCGCCGCGCTGAGCACGCAGCAGGTTTCACAGCCTGCATAAGAGAAGGACAGGCTAGGAAATCGTCAGCACCGCAGCCACGCTGCCCTGGGGATGCCCCTCCGCATCGTGAAACGTGGCCCCAGCAGCTGCAGGTCCTGCCAGCACGTCTGGATGTTGGTGCTTCAGGACCACTGCACCGTGCGGGAAGTCAATCTGTTTTCACACTCTGGACTTCAGGTGGAGGGTTCTCTGGTCCACCTCCTTCTCCCCATTTACACATACCCAATTCTAGGCATGAAGACCTATAGGGAAGTCATATGTGATTCATGATCCCAGTGCTGCCAAAGAGCTGGGTTGTGCCTGGGGAGGCTGGAAGAGACCTAGTCTTGCCAAGCGCCACACGCTCTGGCTGCCCTGGCCCTGCAGGCAGCCACTCACTGCGCTTCAGAGCAGCCCTCAGGCAGGCGAGGGCCACCTCCTACCAGGTGGAGCTCCGTCAAGGACCACGACACAGCTCGCTGGCACTTTCTCCTCAGAAAAGGCAATTGCAACTGAAACTGTCAGTCCAAGCAGATGAAGGTCAACTTGTTAGTCTACAAGGTATCTACGTCCCAAGCAAAAGGAAACAAAACCTAATGCTACTTAAAAGTCAGAAAATAATTCTCTCAGCTGGTCCCCAACCAAAACATCTAGGGCACTTTGGATGGTCCTTATTCCAAGCCCAAGACCCTTCCTGCAAGGTTCAGGAGTATCTGTGAACCTTGCTTTGCAGATGAGTAAGGCAGCACGAGCGCAACCTTGGCCAAGGCTACTGGTGGTCCTAAATATCTTGCTGGATTTAGACTCAGTCAACTTAGACAGAGTTGACAAGTAAGTAAGTAAGTGATGAGTATATGAGTCTAAGAAAAGTAAAAGTTGTGCAGTTCTGAAATGAAAAGCTGTGACTGAAATCACCAGCAGCAGACCAGGAAGGGGAACTCGCTGCTGCAGGAGACAACAAAATTCTACCAGCTTGAGCCAACGAAAGAATTGGTGCTCCAGTGTTTGCCAAATTAAATTCAATCAGTTTGCCTAATTGCATGTGTTCAGAGCCCCTGAAGAAAGGACATGTGTCAGTCAAGCACATGGCCATTATGTACAGCTAGATCATGTTGCCATATTTCTGAATCATTGCTCAGGTAAGCAACCAAGGTGTTGGGGCTTTTTAAAGCCGCCTAAGGAAACAGCAAAGCTTGATGTGATATAAAAAGCACCACACCAGAAAAGAGAAATTAATGTAGGAATGAAAATCACTTATCCTTAATCATCCCCAAGACAGTGTTTTTACAACACCTTTTGATTTATTCCACCAGCAAACCTGCCTCCTTTGACTTTTCTAATAACAGGGCGTCTTAGCCATGCTTGTTGGGATTTGAGTATGGGCTTTTTTAATCATCATCCCAAGTACATTATTTAAAAGTCTTTGATGCCTTTCCTTTAAAGGGATTTGCTAAGCAATAAATAATATTTATTTGCAAAGAAGACAAAAAGGCCCACAACCCCAAACCATACTGGAAAAGTTTCCAGAAATGGGCAGTTTGGTCACAGGTGTGTAGCCAATGTTGCACATTCCTAGGGCACGTTATTGCTTAAAGATTTACTGAAGCCCACATTCATTGCTGCTGACAAGCCCGCTACTTAGTGCAGGAGACTGTAAGGAACGTTGTTCCCTGCATGATTTATGGTTGTGCCCTTGCACTAAATAGGAAGAACTGTAAACTACCTGTGCTCTGCAGAGTAGCCCTGTGCTTCCTCTTGCAGGGAAGGGCCTCAGTTTTTGGAAAGGCTGCACAATTTCTCATGTGAGTTTGCTCTTGTGACACTGAGGCTAGCCAGACCACAACTATTTTATTATGCTGTGCAAAAACCTATGTGCAAAAAAAAAAAAAAAAACCTCTTTAATTAAGATAGAGCAACCAGCACTATGGTTGTAATTACCTTGGACTGCTTTACCCACGGGCATAATGAAATAAAATTGGGCCCTCTATATTTTTGTTTTTAAACTAAGTAAACCCAAATTAATTTATTCAACTCAAACCAGACAGGTTTCAAAGGAAGGCATATATGGTTGGAAGGGCTGGTGCAGGAGGCAGTGTGACATGCAACTATGACTGTGAACTGCAAACTGCTGGCAAAACATTTGGCTCGCCCCTGGTCCATGGCCAGTATTTTCCTTTGCTAATGAATCCCACATCTTTTCCAAGTTAAGCATTTTTCTTCTCCCCCTCCACCTTTTATTTGAAACATATTTTAAATATTTTTGTTTTTATGACGTCGTGGAACATGATACAGTCCCCTCCTAACCCCGAATATGAGAAAATCAATTAAAATTTTGACATTAGGAGCTATCATATAAACATGTGGTTCGAGTACTCAGACTTTTTTCTTTCCTTTAAGCAGCGTATCAGAGATCAGAGCAGAGGGAAGTAACCACATGAGAACCCCACATTACTGGATTAAAATAAAAAGTAATAATAATAATTCTGAGTGTATCACAGCCAGATCCCTGCTATTCATGGAACAAAAGACACCTGGAAGTGGAAGTTTTTGACAGACTTCCTCTAGGACTTAGGCACACATATTTTTCAGTTGTGTTCTTTTCTGAGGAAAATGGCCATAAAAAAGGCCATCCTGAATGCCCTTTTTAATATTTAATGCCTTTTGTCTCTCTCACCCAAAGGACCTTGGTTTTACGACTTACAGAATGCAACCCTAAAATGCAGTTTTATGGACTTACTCATTAACTCCTGACTCTTCCCAGAAGAAAAAAAGAAAGAAAAAATAAGAGAGAGTTTTCCCATCAGAACAAAAACGTGATTTTCAAATGTGATCAATATTTAGGATGTCCCATCAGACCTGCCCTCCTGACCACCGGGACTCTTTCCCAAAGCAGCCCTGTTCAGCGCCTTTGATATTTTAAACCAGCAAAACCCCAGACAAACAAAATCACAACTCCCTGAAGCCCCCAAAAATACCGGCACCAAATAGAAGATTTAACCCAATGCCTGTTGAAGCCAAAAGGAGGTCTTTTTCTCCCAGAGGTTTTGCATGATTAGAAACATGCAGCTTAAAGCCGAGAGTGATTTTTAACCTGTCACGGACAAGGAAACAGGTTTTCTCAATCATCTTCTGTGGACACCTAGTCTCCAACCCCGCGAGTCGGAGCTGCATGAATTTACATGCCCGCCTTTAATATTCTCAAGCGTCACAAACCTTGCAAGATTTCTCCTCGTAACGAGCAGCCAGTTCTACGTATGGAAAAGGTGACGAATGTATAGCGTGGTGCACTGCTACTCTACGAGGCATGGGGTGGAGGGGAAGAAGAGACAGTGGAAAAAATGAAGCTGCAAAAGAAAAAAGAAAAGCCTTTTCTGCCCAAGCCCCCTGCTATGGCTAGTGGGAGGGCTGCTGTTTGTTAGGAACGATAGAAACCTTACTGCTAAGTGCTCCAGAGAGCACCTCAAACATTAAAGTAAAATTAAAATAGAGACTTTAATTGTCTATGGAGTGGGTGCAAATTAAATAACCTTTATCACAGGGATTTCACCGGCAGTGTAACAGAGAGAATTCACACAGAAAATTGCAGCCAAGCCCAAAAGCTAGTGCAGCATCATTTCTGTATTATTTTTCTTTTTCTCTTTTTTCAGTTGAATGGAAAATTTACCTAGAGTAGCAAATTCAGGTTGAGCAAAATTATTAAATTCACTAATAAATTATAGTTTGTAAATATTACACGCAGAGAAGAATAGATGTTTGAAAAATCAAGTTTTTTTTTCCCAATATTTCTGAACATTACTGTTTTAAGTGACGTACTAATTCTAAAATTTACCTAATTTATTTTAATTAGTAAATGTTTTGGTAAACCTGAAATTAATTTTATTGCTCTTTTTATTTGAAAAAAAAAAAGCCATTTTCAGTTAACGTAAATGATTTGTTTTCATTTCAGCCACTAAGTCAACAACTTTATCCCCACAGAACCAGTAGTTACGGCGGTTGTTCACCTGCCCACAAACAAACACACCAGTGACACAGAGTAACCCTTAAATCTGTCCCGTTTTCTTCATTTCCTGTTCTATTACAAACAATCTAATACTCCGAGCGAACTCTCTCTTCCAGCCTGTCACTTCTAAATTTTTCCTAAATTGCTTCTCACAGCTGGTTAGACACCTTAACAGCAATATTGGTGCAGTAATAATAATAATTTTCTAAAAGTTGCTAACACTGCTATTTTTGAAACGATTTTACATAAAGACCTGCTAGGTTCATCAATAAATTGACCGTATGGGAATGCCATTTTTGATGCAAAGGGAAAGCAGGGTATTCTGCAGGGAAGTGCAGGACGTTTTGTTCTCTTTTCCGCGGGGATTAGCACTTCCAGACAGGAAGTTTTTGCTACCCGTCCAGATTTACTGATGGGCTCAAGGTCCCACAGTCCCCTTCCGACCCGGGTACACAACGATCCTGACATTCACTGACCGTCAGGCACCGTGCTAGCAAAAGAAAACACCAAGCTGCTCTTTATTGCAATAAAAGAGGATGCAAACAAGGTGACAGCGTGACAGGGAAAAACGTGACCCAGAGACAAAACTCTATGCTCTGGGAGTGAATTTTTTTGAAATTGCATAAATATGGACAATATCCTTCATTTGAAATGGCATGAATAGCGACAATATCCTTCCTAATCCTTGCAGCTTAAGGTGAATGTAAGACTGAGCCCGTGCGCTTGCACCGGCTTGTGGCACTGGAAACTCATGTTCGGGGACTGCTCCTCAGTCCTTACGTTATATTCTGTAATAAATAATTCACTTGGCAATAGTAAAATAACTGAGCATGCAGAATGGCAAGGTATGATTACACATGTGATATCAGTGACAGCATGTTGGATGGGCATTAGTTAATGGACAAAAATGCACATGGAATAAGGTATATAGGGATTTCACTGCGAAAAGGCATTAACTTGCCATTACTCTTAAATGGGAGCAGCTTTTGCTAGCTAAGTTCCTGTAAAACTTACTTTTGAGCTTACAGAGACAACAGCAAATTAACCCCCCGCACAGTGACGGACAAAGCTCAAAAGGCTGAAGAACTATCTTCGTCTTTTGGTTTTGCACAACATACCCAAAATGACCACGACGGCCAGGGAGTTTTGTTTGTTATGGTTTAGTCCTCTTATTTTTGTAAAAAGAGAAAAAAAAAGTGCTGCTTTAAACAGCTGACTGCTTTGGCAATACCTCAGAGGTGGAATTTTTTCATGACATTTTAGAATTTTCTTGAAATTCTTGATTACAAGCAGAAAATAATACAGATGTTTATGAAAGTCAAACAGGGACTAAGAATTCCTTCAGCTGTTTATAAACCAGAAACATTTGGTTTCATTTTGGCTCACATTTCACCCCAAAAGGTTTGGGTGTCAAGATTCCTGTTTTATCTTGGCTGGTTTATCAGTCATCTCCTAAAACTTAGATAAACATCCCTGACTGTATGGTGAGAGATCTAGGAAATGAAGCACCTTGAAATATAACTCATTCTCCTCCAAACAGCAAGCCCAAGTCCACAGCTACATCTCTTCTACGTTAAGAAAATCGATTATTTACCTCACAAGAAGGTGGACCCAAGCAAGCACAGGGTACATTTAAGTACATTCCTGTTTTCCCATTTTATTTTCTTCTTGCTATTTCCCCCACCAAAATTCCTCCTGTTTCCCTGTGTTTATCCACAGCCAGTTCTGCCATCATTGCAGTTCTCCTGGCCTAAACAGGGTTAACTGCAGCCTTACAGGAGGTTGCTTGGGGCTTTTTCCACTCGAGTTTTGAAAATCTCCAGCAATGGAGATTGCACCATCTCTCCATAGCCTGTTGCCGAACTTCACCCCTCTCCCTGCGCGGGAGTCTGCCTTTCCATATGTCCCACGGGAATTGCTCCTGCTGCAACTTGTGACTGTTGCCTTTCTGTTTTTTTTCACTCTGCCTTGCAAACCTCCCGACTTTGTCTGCTCAGCAACACCCTGTGGGGTAGCTAAAGGTGGCAATTAGATCCCCTCTCGTGTTCCCCTACCCTGCCTCTCCCCAGGGACGGTGTCGGTGCTGGTGCCTGTCCTGCACTCAACCTGCCATCGGGCTCCTCTGCGGTGCCGTGAGTCTCTGCAGCGCTGGGTCCAGCTTGAGACCCGCATTTAAAACCCTGGAAACTCAACAAGAACAATGCCAACCTGCAAGGGAAAGCAGACATTTCCTGAAACAATTGTTATTTGTCAAAAGTCCAAATTTTAACAACATTGGACCTTGATGGAGCCTTTTCACTTAAACGTATTTCACACACTTTTAGTAAATCTTAATCTGTGCTCGTACAACTAATGCTGTATTTGACTTTTTTCTTTAGTATTGATTTATATTCTCTATTGATTTATTTTCTCAGTATATTTTTATAATTGCTACTAGTAAAGTTTTGTGCTTTGCCTGAAGTATGCTGCAGAACTTCCAAAGAACACTATAATTATCATCAAAATAGTGAAAATTAAACTAAAAATGTAAAATTAGTTACTAAAAGGGAATTTGCTACATATCATCCTGCTTATTCATTAACTATCTCTATCTGCTAATCTTCAATCTATCAGTCATTGCTCTGAGCTGACGGAGTTCCATGCTACACAAAATTAGCAGGAAAAATCAAGCAAAACACCTAATGATGCAAATGTCTCCCTTTAATTATTTAAATGTTTGTCCAAGATTTGATTTCCCCTTCTGAATAAACTTGAAGTGGGAGGTTGAGCTGAGAGGTGCTGATAGAAGAAACAAACTGCTGTTCAAATACATATACATGCAGCATTCTCTTAAGTCATCCAAGTTCGCTTCCTATTCATGTTATAAATTATTTCTGATAGAACTGCTTGAGAATAACTGAACTTAATTTAACCTCCCACCATCAAACGTATTTGTGTGTGCATGTGTGTGACTATACATAGAGATGCTTGCACACACAGAGCTCTGTAATAATTTGTTCTTTGTGCAAAAGCCCATGCAAAATGCAAATATCCACAGAAGATATTTGTCGACACAGGCTTCCAAATGCAAGGAAATACTGTAGGAACTATTTATTCAGTCAGTGTGTGTACTGAACCTTGATTTAGTCTTTATTTGGACTTTCAGTCAATCTCATTTCTATTTGAATTTATGGGGAAAAATACTTATTCAGATTATGTTAGGGAACTAAATATTCT
Source organism: Crypturellus undulatus (assembly GCA_013389825.1). Classification (NCBI taxonomy): domain Eukaryota; kingdom Metazoa; phylum Chordata; class Aves; order Tinamiformes; family Tinamidae; genus Crypturellus; species Crypturellus undulatus. Next base: position 298,528 of record VWPW01015192.1, read on the forward strand.
TCTGAGAAATGAAAATTCCTGTAGCCCTGTGAGTGACAGTGTAAGAGGAATAAAACAGATCACATCCTCAGCCACAGTAAAAGAAAAGTTCACATCTATCTGGAAACTGAATGACAACGGACAAGAGAGTTTTAGAACTTTTTTATGTGATACTGATCGCACTGAAACTGAGGTCAAGTGACCTGTGCAGCAAGTTTTTGCTCTTCTGGTTTTTAAGACTCATTTTGGAAAAGAATACCTAATGTTACAACTGACATATAAAATCATTGGTGCTGATGGCCTTTTCCAGCATGGTAAAATGCTCTGTTAATATTGTTTTTGACAGGGATTGTGCTAATGGTTTTATCATTCAGAGAAAACATAATGACTTATGATTTTTCTGCTATAAATGGGCACAGGTTTATCAATCTCTACACCCACTTGATCCCGTTTGGCCCATTTTCTCTATGGTCATGTAGCAGCACAAGTTGTAGATATCTGCAATAAAACCCTGCAGTATATTATTTATATGAATACACCTCGTATTCATGAAGAGCTTTAAAATGTCTGGCTGCACAGGAGAAATAGCAACTTGCAAATGTCCTGTCATACAGTGCTCATAAATGAATAATATTATATAATAAAGATATTATATCTTTATCATAATAAAGAAGAACATACAGATACAGGTTCCACTAATCAGAGAGATTACAATTCTCATACCTGACAAGCACTTTTACCAATCCCCTGCCTAATTTTAACTAACTGTGACGTACATAAATTTTTTGGAGTAAATTGTAACCAAGTTGTTCTTGGGAGTTATTCATTTTAACACAGGAACCTCATGCTACAAGGAAATATCAGCACATAAAATAAAGAATGGAAGCAAGGATGGAATAAACAGTGTTCTATTAAGTAAGTAGATGATATTTTCCTGGCTGTGTCAGAGTCTGAAGAAAAATGTGTGTCACTGGTGCTAAAAAATAATTCATGTATTGGACAAGCAAAGCCTTAAAAATATGTTTAGGGGAAGAGGAGGGGAGGCAGCAAGCACTACCACACAGAAAGTCCATGCCACGTCTGAAAACAGATACACATGCCTACGTAGGGAGGAAATCATGTGGTTTTTTTGGACCCAAGTTTCATCAGTGTTTGGGATCAGCCAGGACTGAACAAGCAGTTTTTCAAGAGGGCACATCCTGAAACTAGAAATGATGAGGGAAAAAAAAAAATAAAAAAGAGGGTGCTCAGAGGGATAAAAAGAAGACAATCTTACAGGCCCGCACTCCCATTCACTGCAATAAGCTTTGGATGAGGTTCAAAATTCAGACATATTCCTCCCTCGCCAGATTTGGCTGGTCACATCGGAAACTGTTTGGGCAAGGTACCCCACCCATAAACAGAGAGCTGCGGGAGAGTACGGTAGTGAGCAACAAATAGTTTGTCCCTTTGCCAAGATCAAGGGTTGTGTCTCCTACTTGCTCACCCTTGGAGACAATACACGAAGGCTGGAGTAAGGTAGTATCTCTCTGGCAATCTGAAGAGGAATGTCGCACAAATGAGTATGGAGAGGGTAAGGACTCCTTCAATTTTGACACTGAAGTGGAAGAAATGAGTACGTGATGGGGTACAAAAAGTCACTGAGAGATGGATGCAGTGTTTCCATCAGCTCCTCCTTTCTTTCGGGTTATACAAATAGGAAGAGAAGTAGAAAGGAAACTCAAATGTGAGTGTGGAAACAGAGTTCCACTGAGGGAATTGCCACATCAGCTAGGTGGAAGACAAAGATACGCAAGTCCATTTGCAGGAGAAAGAGCATAAACACAGTTAAGTGGATATTAATGAACACTAAACAAGGATGGCAAGTCTGCTCTGAACTTACAAATCACATCCGCATTAATACCAAATGAGTTCATTAAGATTAACATTATTATGATGAGTATCAAAGGGATTAAAAGAGATTATGGCAAATAAGAGAGTCAGATAGGAATGAGATGTAATTACCTTCCTATCTGGTTTATCTATAGCTGCAGAGAAAGACCCAGCATTCACTTCATACTGGAGGAACCTAACTCACATTTTGATCTGAAGAGTAATTTCCAGCAGAGCTGATCTCAACAATTTGGACTGAACGTGGCCCAGGCATGTGCAGGAGCACAAAAGAGTTCGTGGGAAGCAGAGCAGAGGAGAAGGGAAGGGTGGCCATGGCACACTCCCACCAAAGCGCGGGACACAGGTTGCTCTTTGGGCCCTGTGGTACCAGCAACACGGCCATCGCTGCTAGGGCCGCCCTCTCTCCCGAAAACATGGCCTCCTCCAACCCCAGCACTCACCTAAACCAGGCATGTGCGGCTCGTGGAAGCTGCACAAAGTTTCTAAGAGTCCATGGTCAAGGTCAACAGGGGAGCACATCTAACTGGCGCTCAAGGCAAAGCCGTCTATTAAAGCAACAGACCTCATGTCGGGACTCCACTCGGGAGAAGCTCGTCCACTATCCCTATTTCTCCTACTGCTGTTCAAACTACACATATATATTTTACAGTGACAACCTCCTTGAAACAATCTCTGGCAGCCCTGGTGATGGCCAAAGCCTTCTCTGATACCCTGCTTCTGAAGATTTCAGCAGGTTTTACAAGTTTTTGCTAAAAGTCTTCCAAAACAATTTAAGGAAAATATTTTCACTGTAAAGATAGGAAAATTGAGGATTACAGGACGAAGGGATCACACACAGTGAACTAAAAATACATTCTTTTACTTTTACCTCTTGCTTTTGTACTGTAAATCCAGAGCCAATTCTTTTGTGCATGCAGAGACCAGCTACAGAGCACCAAATTACTGCTTAAAATCACACAGCCTATAGAGAGGATAGTCTGCCAATGCACACATTAAACGACGCAGGCGGAAATGTTCCTCGGGATCTTGGTGGGAAAATTTACTGGGACTCTTCCAGGCAGGCGCTGCTTTGAGCAAACTGCCTTTCTGCAGAGGCTGACCACGCAGGGCCGGCATTCCAGCGCAAACATCGCTTCCGAACTTTGGTTTGCTTGGCCCCTGGTTTGTTTGACAGGTTACATGTGCTTCTGAATATATCTTCTGATGCTCATTTTCAGAGTGCTGTTAACATTTCTCTTGGCTGCTTTTTTAAAAATTAGGTCCCTAAAGATATCATCCTTCAGTAAGAAAATTCTCTTGCCAAGAGGCCCAGCTTCAAATACTGTGGAGCCGATCGCCAGAGGTGTTAGCCCCTGACCTGGGAGCAGTAAGCCCACAGGCATACCTCAACATTTGCTCCAAGGTAATTCAAGATGGGCAGCCAGCACTGGAGGAATCCCAAATGAGCAGCTATTTTAGCTTTTTTTTTGTACACAATGAATGAGCATTTCACAAGCACCTATCAAGCATGACCTGGGCTATCTGGCTTCCCTCAGGACCGTTATACCTCATCAGTTATGTGCTTTGTTGCTTGGGTAAGCACAGGAGATTTTCATGCACACACATATATATTTATGCAATCCACAATTGCACAATTCTGGGAAAAAAAAGCCTTCAAAACTGTTTTTCTGTGGTGCTATATTAAAGTTGATTAAGTTGCAGAAGTAACTGTACCTTCAAGATGTCCTGGGCATGTTGTGCAAGGTATTTTATAGGCATTTCAGTAAGAGAAAATAGCAAAGATGTATTTCTGTGCAGGCAATGTACCTTTGGAGGGACAGGGAAGGGGGACTTGCACCTTTACACCTTCTGCCTAACTTCACCAAGCGTGAACCAGCAGGGTGGGGAAGATGCCGTCGCTTTACGAAAGTCCTGCGCTCAGGGTGGGCTCATCAGCAAGTCCAACCTGACTAAAGCACCAAGATGCTCCTCTGTCGCCTTGCCCGCCAGACAGGCCATTTACAGCTCGCACGACTCAAGCTAAACCCCCATCGTGGGGGGAACACCACTTGGTGCTCAAAAACATCCAGGGCATGTTGTGCAGGGGATATTACAGGCATTTCGCTAAGAGAAATAGCAAAGACGTATTTCTGCGCAGGCAAAGATGGAGCGTGACGAAGCCTGTCCTCCTCTGCCCAGCATCTTGCCAGCAAGGCTAGACAACATCCTAGGACAACACTGACGCATGTCTCCCGCACAAAGCAACCACTCAGCAAGGGCCAAAGAGGAAGAGTGAAGATAAGTCCATCCCCGTATCCAAACTGCATAGCCAAAGGGAAGAATCTAGTTGGCCTTCCTCTGATGGCTTGTGGAGCTGCACTTCCCAATGCTTCTAGGAGAAAATATGAGTCAGAGTCCCTAGGGGAAGCGGCACAGCAGCCCAGCTCCCTGCGCAGCCCACACGTCCTCACAAGAGCCATGGAGCCACGTGGCGCAGCGGCGCTACGGGCAGGCCCAGGGCCGCCCGGGAGGACCCTGCTTTGTGCTTGGGCAGGCAGTTTGGAAATCGGGGCACCTACAGACACGCGGGAGCGATGTGTGGAGACATGGCAGTTGGCACGGTGGCCTTGCAGAGGGCTGACGGTGCGGAGGGAGGGCAGGGCCTGGCCAGAGGCTGTGCCCAGTTCAGACTCATGCAATGAGTTTTGTGATGATTGCAGATCTCCACCACTTGATATTCTGCTCTCTTAGGCCCCAAAGCAGGGCAGAAAACAACCCCCAGTCCCTCAAGAGTGTGTTTAAGGCTATCTTTAGCTAATCAAGGAAACCCTTGGTCTTATGCCGATGCTGGGGACACCAATATCCTGCTTCACTCCGTGATATAAATTCCCTGAAGAGGGCACTTCGGAGACACATATTGCACGAGCAAGCAGCTCTTGACACAGAAACCTGACTCAGAGCTCCTCTGAGCAAGACGGGTATCCTGAGGACACCGTCCGGCACCTGGTACCTCGCACTTGTCCCACATCCAGGCGCAAGCACTGTACGAGAGGGGACTCCTAGTGCTGCAGTGTGCAAAAGATACCTCCCCGCTAAACCTAGAGGCTGTTAATTATAAGGAAAAAAGGCTGAAGGGTAGGATTTGGAGGGACAAGCAGGTGCTCTGCCTAGCAAAGGAGCCCCACAAGCAGGTTCTCAGCGTGCACCAGCTCCCTGGAAAGCAGGACTGTGGCGGCGGCGTGGTCTGCCCTGCCGCATCGGGACCTCGGCAGCCTCGGGAGCAGCGACAGAGCAGCCTCTGGAGCCAGCAATGAGCCCGGGGCGAGCTCAGGATACAAACGCTGCTGCTAGGGATGAGCCCTGCAAATTGCCTCCTTTAATGACTGATTTTCGGCAGCGTATCTCCAAAGGCAGGACTTTCTATTCGCTCCGCTAGCCAGAGGCTGAACTGCTCGGTCCGGGCAGTTTCACATTTGCCAGCTATGCTCCGAGAACTACCCCTTCTCCTCTGCCTTTCTCTTTTCACTCTGAGCTTTCTGTGAAAGAGACACTCGCTTTCAAGCCATTTAAAAAATATCAAAAACCCCGGTGGAAAATAATTTGCAGCTGTGATAATATCACATTTTTTAAAATACCGTAATATAGTTTTACTTTTAATAATAAAAGATAAAAAAGGGGTGTCTGTGAATAATTAGAGAGTGCAGTCTGAAGCCAGTTACAGTCACTGCAATTGATAATAAACTTAAACCCCCTTGACAGCAGGTAAATGCTTTGCAACCCTGACCCCCTTCCTCTCACATTACTTAACAACCCTGCAGTTCCAGCATTACATCACCGCCCAAGCGATTGGTTCCTGCATTTTAACTCTCTCCCTGTCTCCTCCGATTAGGAGCGGCACAATGATGGAAAAAAAAATTAAAAGAAAAAAAACTTCTCTCAAGTTTGCTGCTGCTTGTTTGGGTTCGTTTTGGTTTCAAGAAACCGGGTTCTGCTCAAGCAGTTCCAGGCGAGACACAGCAGAAAACCAACTCTGCCGAAGTGGAGAAGAGAGTGGAAAGGGGGGCTAAGAGGGGCGTGGGGGAAGAAGAGGAGGAGGAGGAGGAAGGCAGTGGGGTGAGGGGGAGAAAAAAAAAGTATATAGAAATCAGAAAGGGAAAAGAAAATTAAAAACAAACCTCATGGACATCACTGAGCCTGTATTCCCTGCTGAGGTGCAGAACATGAGAGCCCTGGAATGAGTGTATGTAGAACTTGAGCCAAAGCTTAACTAGCCCGAGTGAGTCATATCCTTCCCATTTGATACCAGGCCAAATGATGATGTAATGCCCTGGCCCGCTCCCTCGCTCGCGCGCGCTCCCCGCGCTACCTCCCTCCTCCCCTTTTTCTCCTTTTTAGCTCAGTGCTGGTGAAGTCACCATTTAAATCTGGCAGCGCTGAAGCAAAAACTTCAATGTAACCAAAACAGCCCCCGGCCAAGTTCCAGACGGACTGAGACTCGGTGGTGCAATTGCCATTGGAAACGGGTAAACAGAGAGAGAAACAGTGCCGCCTCCGAAGGGCCCGCGCAGCTGCCGGCAGCGGGACCGCGAGCGAGCGCCCGGGAAGCGGCCTGACACGATGGACGGGGCTCATCCGATGACGCGTCCCCGCGCTCACTTGCTCGGCTGCTGGGCGCCTCGGGAAGAGCCCGCCATTGGGAAGGGGGGACATGGAACAGGAGGGAGGCGAGCAGAGAGGGAGAGAACATTTGCGGCGGAGGCTGCGTGTGTGCTCGGCTCCCGGGACGCAGCTTTCACGGGTTGTGGCGCTGGGGCGCCGCGTCCCTCCCCCGTCGCCGCGCAGAAGGGGCATCTGCGCAGCGCCCGCCCCGCATTTCCAAAGAGTGGCCGCAGGGCTGCTTCTTGACGTGCCCGCACACTACAGGTGCAGAGCCCTCCTTTCTGCACCGCGCAGAAAGCCCCTGAAAGCCCCAAGCCGGTCGGCACTCTGCGCTTACGAACCTGCGCGCTGCCGTGCTGCTGCTGCTCACCCTGCGCTTAAAGCAATTCTGCTGCAGTACTTACTTCACAAATCTGATATTCAGTATTATTTAAGGACAGAGAAAGTTTTTAAGTAGACCTAGTAACCACTGATCAAAATAAAAGCAGTTTTTCAAGTGCCCAAGTATCAGCTACTGAGGGTGAGCTGCTCTGAGCCCTCCTCCTGCACAACTTATTTTAACAGGTAGTTGTGATCAACACAACGCAAAACTGTTCCTCCACGAGAGAATGCAAAGCCCCAGTGAAATAATGAGCATGTGTACCATCCCTCGTCAACGCAAAGCTTTGTTGCCAAACTGCAGAAAAGTAGGCACTGTTGGCACCTGAAATAACTGGAGAGCTCTTTAAAAGTGACCACATTCATCATGAACCTAGAATTTCAGCATATCCTACAAAGTTGGCTTACCCAATGCCTCAGAGTGAAATTCAGCTTTAAAACAGAGCACACCTATAATGTAAAAATTAGAAAAAGTGGAATATATAAATGAAAACCCAGTCAGTGATTCCTTTGTTCATTATAATGCTGTGATTTTACAGAAAAGAAATCTCTATTGCCTAGCAGCATCTCAGCATCACATTTCTTTTGAGTGATTCATTAATTGATCACAGGAGCTATTTAATACTTCTTATGTAGCAAAGCAACAGAAATCATTATAAAGTAGCACAGTTTCCCCAAGATGCTACTACGACTATAAATTATTTTAAACATATATTTCCATGGATCAACGCAGCTATCTTCAGTCATGGTTAAGTCTTCAACTTGAGTCGCTTCAGTCATGAATTCAAATATTTTGTATTTAAGGCATACATGATTTTACCGACAGAACCAGGAAGAGGAGGAGGAGAAATAAAACGAAAGGTTTATCCTATTCAGATTTAAAAAAAAAAGCAGTTCTCTGGCTGCTGACCTGCCGGGTGACATCCTCAATTGATATTGATGCTGCAGCCATTCAGAGTGACACCTTTATCAAGCAAGGCAGCTCTGAATTAGAGGTGATCGGCCATAATTATTACTGGCGCCACTGAAGCCTGTGGCTTGACAGCATCAGATGTGGCTGTTATAAAGTTTGGTCCATTGTGTCAATGGCCTGTATAACTCATTTATGTCTGAATTACCAGCTATTGATTTTTTGTCTTCTGTAATGTAATAAAATAAAAGTTAGATCATTCCTAAAGCTTTCTTTTAATTCCAGGCTTTGCTGATAGTTCTATTTTAAGTTCAACCCTCTTCTCCCTCTCCATTTAAAAAATGTGACTTACTACCCTTTTTCTGTGCATGTCTAAGAGGTCATCTTCATTCCCCTCTTCTTTTTATTTTGTCCTTGCATTTGCAAGGCTGGATTACATCGCTTCTGCTACATCTCTGTCTGCTACCTGATTACACTACCAGCATTGCTAAACTTCGGGACCAGTCCCCAGCTCAGAGCAGCTTCAAACCGATGGGAAATGCGTCCATAAATTGGATGGTCAGGACCACCAGGGGGAAGGAAGCTGCCACCGAAGGAAGTTTGGGGGATGGAAGTTACTACGGTTGTTTGGCTGTACTCATCCAGCCCTTGTGAGTGAATGAGGAAGAGCTACACTGGCACCAACCTGCTGTATTCAGAGCTGAGAGCAGCCAAAAAGGTGGCATGGGAACTGCGTGCTTGTTCACCATCCTCCTGAGGCCTTGGGGGCTTGACTGGCAAACGCGATCCTTCCTGGCACTAGGAAATGCAGACATTAGTGGCAAAATAAAATGCTGTTTACCAGAATCGAGGGCAGACCTGTTCACCATTCTGCGAGCATCTCAGTCAAAATATTACAGAAGTGGCCGCATTTGCATGGCAAAGCGCCCGTTCAATTATTATTACGTACACAGGCAGAAAAACTAGAGTGCCTTGAAAACAGCCTTTATCCCCAAGAATGCATTTTCAGGAATCAGAGCATTTTCTGAAAAGACCAAGAAAGATGAAAGCAGCCCAAGCTGTCGATCATTTTTAAATGATGCGTTCACACTGCAGCCCCATTTCAAGAAGCAAACGCTTTAAAACAGACCTCCTGCTCCAAAGGAGTTAAAACAAAAAAACACCCTTGCTTGTGCTTGCTAGTGGGTATACAAAAGGTTCTTTCCAGGCAGGTATTTCAGAGGACTATTGATTTTGCCTTCCCCCTAGCAGGAAATACTGTTTTCCCATTTTCCTTCCTGTGACAGACCAGTTCACGATAAAGAATGTCCTGTACCCGGAGGAAACTCCACTTGCGTGCAAGAGCTCCCCCTTTATCTGTTTACTCCTCTGTCTTCTCTCTCTGCCTGCCGCCCGGCTCCAAACCCCCCACCCTTAAATTTCCATGCTTGGCCGCGCTCAAGAATAGGGCTGTTGTGAGGAGAGTTGCGGGATGCTTGAATCCTAATGGGAGACTTGTTCAAAGCAGCGTCCTGGCCGGCGCAGCTCTGGCTCCTGCTTAGCTGCGGCGCTCAGGAATGCTCACACCACCCTCTGCGCTGCGCGCCGCGTCCTCGGGGAAAGGGTGGTGGGGCAGCCACAGATGTTCCGGGCAACCAAAGAGCAGCGAGAAAAACCCCCGCTGGCGCGGAAAGTTTCCAGGAAGCTCTGAATTGCAGCAGCCCCTGTCTCAGGGCGCCCCGGGATTTTCTCAAATGCGTTTTGCCACAAGGAATGGGGTGTGCTACGGTTGAGGCTGCAGACGGCCAGATCATCAGCGCTGCATGCGTTTGAGGCGAGTGTCGCTGGGCTCGATCCTGCGCCTGTTCAGATCAGTGGCCCAAGACATGGCATAAGAACCAGTGTGAGGAAGAAATGAGTACAGCCTGATTATTTTTTCTCCATTAGTTGAGTCTTTAAGAGTCTTGATTAAGAAAATATTCTGTAATAATGGTCCCGCACTCAGGAAAGGCTCATTTTCATTCAGACATTATTTTTCATTTTTAACCCAAGAGCCTTACAGTCCCTGTGGAATTAAAGAGGCCAGATAATTTCAGGGTTAAATAAGCTTTAATGACTATCACATGTATGGAACCTTAAACCTGGTATTAAAAATTATTTTTTTAAGTGGCATCTCTTCCTTTTTTAATTTAAAATAACCATCCAGGTGGTTTCCTAAGGATTTCTTTGTAAATTGCTTCCAGTGAACCTTTTCAGTTACAGACCACTGCAAATGCATGTGTTCGGTTCAACTTGGGTGTCCCGTGTTTTCACAGTGGACAGTGGGACTGTCTGCACAAGCGCCTACAAGGGAGAGTGAGGTCTCTGCCCGTCGTTAGCAACGACATAAACATGTGCAGATCCACCTCTTTCAGGAGATATCAAACGAGCTAGAGTTGAGAGTGGATTTTTCAAATATGCTATTGGGATAACCGGAGGTACACTCCTTCCTTAGTCACCTGGGCACTTTCAAAAATGCCCTTCTCTTTTAAGGATACCCACAGTGCAGGAGCAGCAGAGCAAATTTTCTGAGAGCTTTCTAAGTTGTGCAATAGAGTAGCTAGAAATCTTGTTTGTAAGAGTTGTCTCAGATTTCTTGTGCATCAGCACTGTCAGAAACTAAACCAAGTCTACATGACTCCTCTAGCAAAGATCCATCGCTCATGTGCTGCTCAGTTGGAAAACCTTATTGAAAATAGTAAAGGAAGAGCGACCTGAAACGCTCTGGCCCAGCACCTCTTGAAACAGGAGCTCTGTGACAACCCACGCAGATGTGCAAAGGCCATGGGTGGCAGTGAGACTTCCCCTCAACATTTTGCCATGAATCTTAACCCAAACCCAAACCCTCAAGAACAATGTCAAGATAAGAAGCCCTTCTCTAGTGACACTTCTAAGTGGGTTAGCGGCACACGGGCGCACAATTTTGTGTGCTAGTGACACTCAACCGCTAGGAAAGGGAATGAAACATTGTCTGCTTAATATACGTGCGCCAAATAGCCTTGGGCCAGCTATGAGCGGCTGACCTGGAAGTGAAGAGCACTGTATCCAATTACATATCACTGAGTCATCCCGCCTGAGTAGCCAGCTATTTTTATTACAGTTGTAAACCACAAATACCTAAAACAACTAATGCAGGAATTTATGCAAAATAATAAATATTGCTTTACATTTCTATAGAACCTTTCACCCCGCCAGGGCCCAAAGCATCTCACAGACCAGCCATAAAACGTAATGCAATGCAATCACCCTTGACATGGGAGATGGCAGCCTGCCAGCAACCTGCACCGGAGCGCAAGGCGGGGAGATGTTGACTAAGGACAAAAGTAAACAGCTGCAATTGTTTTAAAAATGCCATGTAATATTAAAGATCCATGCATAGTAAACAGGAGATTCCGCTCTTCCCAGAGGAATTCTGCCTCCTCCAATGCGCTTTTAGCATGTGCTTTGCAGAGAGTGGGAACCACTCTTACTTTTATTCTTGCTTGAAGGAGCTTTGGCAGCCACTCCTGTATCCTAAATATTCTGACCCCCACATCTCAGATACCATAATCTTTAGTCTGAAACTCTGCGGGCTTTATCTTGGACTCGCTTAAAACTTGAATCACTTATATCTCAGTTCTTGGAGGAGGAAATAGGATCTGGTTTTGGTGTTCTTCCCACATCGTGCTTCTAAAACACACGTGAAAAGTAACCTGAAATAGGGAAAAACGGATTAAAAGAACAACTTTTTTACATGCTGAAAAGAAATTTGCACTGTGGAGCAGGATATTTTGAACACTGAATAATTGTTTAGATTAGCGTTAAAATTATTTTTTGTCTTCTTTTGAGCTGTCTTCTTTAACTCATTTTCTTTAACTCTCATCTTCAATTTTCAGCATGGTAAAAATAATATTAAAATAAAACTTAAAAAAAAAAAAAATAGACAAAGCTCTGGGACTGAAATCCAATTGAAAAATGAGAATTCTGAGATTCAGATCTTCCCATTATGGCAGCACAGATTTAGTGCTATCTGATAGCACTAAACCACACACATGGTTACTTGATTTTAAATACATGCCTTCTTTATTTATAGAAATTCAGCCAGTAGTTCAATATTTCCTCCATGGAAAAAAAAAAAAAAAGGAAATGTTTGCTGGATTCTGGTTAGGCAAATTGACTTAAGTTTTTAAGCTCCATGAATAACTGATAGCTGTGTAATTCTGCTGCTCCAGCCTCATCTCAGGCACTCAGTTTACACCACTTCGGTCACCATCAGGGTGCTTAGAACTCATTCCCCAAGTGGTAACATTAGTAACTTGACTCCATCCAAAGTTCTGAATTTAATTTACATCCAGCATCTTGACACCTAAACTACAGTCTCTTTTACACAGGTTAGAGCTTTTTAAGAAACAAAGCCTGCAACAAGCAGATGGAGATGCAGCCACGACCAAGAGCCAGCCAGCAATTCCCTAATTTGCAGTGACTTGCAATGAAATCAGTGCTTTCCAATATAACAACCCGGCTGTAAGAATTAAAACTTTATTGCTGATGACATAAAGCTATTAGATGATTAGGCATTTTATTTTAAAAGGGAAAAAAATGTGGATTTTTTTTTTTTTGTAATGGGAGTTAAGCGAGAAATCCTAGTTCAGTTTCCTTCATAGTAAAATGTCCAGGCACAGACACACAGCATATCTGAGAGACCCTTTCTGAAACTAAAGTGAGTTCCATGTGCACTCATTTATGTTTTTATAATTTATGTAGTAAATCTAGTCCTCTTGTGCTTTTATTTTCAGGAAGAATGACTATCTATTATCTACACACATTAAAACCAAGCAGATCTCTGCACACGCTCATACAAATCTTTCAGGACTCTAAAAGGACCGCGTCTGCATTTTCCTGCTGTCAGAGTTAAGCACAGTGCTGCCCCAGTGATAAACGAGACTATTTCTGACTTCACTTCCACATTCTGCGGTGCAAGGTGCTGCTTCACTTTTAACATTAGATTTGGTGAATCAAAATGCACAGCTTTTGTAGTCTTGCGCCATTCTACAAAATATAACCTAGCTACAAATCTTACCTGTGTATCAGAATCCACACCCTAGCCCCTACAAACTGTACCAACAAGATTTTATGTATGGGAGTATTCGATACCTGCCTAAGGGCCTGTGTTCCCCACAACTGCTGCTGCCGCTGTGTGAAATCCAAGGGTTGTGCCTGAGCCCCAAGTGTGCCAACAGCCCACGTCAACAAGACGCTTCTGTGGAGTCTGCATCGGAAAAATACGCACTGGCTCAATGGCATTCCTGGGGACTTTTCACATAAGGGTAGAAGATTAATTTTTTGTTGAAGAATGAACCACAGCCAGTACAATTTTAAAAAACCCAACAAACTCTATTTTGTTCAATGAGAGAAAAAAAAAGATCTATTATGGAAACAGGATAAACAAATTAAAACAATGATGACTCATATGACAGCCTGCAGAGTTCATTTAAAACACAAGATTCCCTTTGACATGAATGGACACTTCTTTAAATATGACTGAATAAATTTTACACAAGAGAAGAAGCACCTAGAATAGCTTCCCACCTTCACTGGCACATGTCCCTTATGGTTTAAACCTTCCAAATCCATTACTGTTTCTCTCCTTCTGTCTCCCCAAAACTTTTCCTTTCAATTTACTTCTTCCATTTTACCTGGATTTCATTTCTAAGGGTTTAATTTTTTTTTTTGCACTCTTCTTTGTCCCTCATGTTCATACTTTTGAGTGTTAATTATTTGGTATGGAGATGCCAATCTGAACTGAGCTTGAAACCACTTTGGGGCTTATATATTCTTGTAATTGCTTCATAACTGGAATATATGGCTCATCACCCTTTATGCCAATAGTTGCAACATCGTTTCTCTGGTCTTTACCACGGCAATTTTTTTTTCTTTCATATCCGTCCAGATTGCTGCTGCAAAGACCTTTTTCCCACCCCTTTACTTTGAACATGCCAACTCTATGTATCCCTTATTAGTTCTCTCTTTCCCAGTGAAAAGTTGCTTTTTTTTTCATTTCCAAATCCCTTGGTTACCAACCTACCCTCCACCTCCCTGCCACGTTGTCAGCAGCAACAAAAATCAGCTCCAGACCAGTGTCCCGGTCAGCCTGAGGCTCTCTGGTACCTCTGGGCAGCCCTCTGGGCTCACGCCGTGGGAGCGAGTGGCGGCCCAGGAGATGTGCCACCCTCCGTGGCCCCGGCACTTGCCGTGAGCCTTCCNTGGTACCTCCGGGCAGCCCTCTGGGCAACACGCGGGCGCTCAGTTCACTCACGCCGCGGGAGCGAGTGGCGGCCCAGGAGATGTGCCACCCTCCGTGGCCCCGGCACTTGCCGTGAGCCTTCCTCCAACCATGAGCTCCTAGCTTCCTTTTCTAGAAACTTTTATTAATCCCCCCAGGCACAGCCTTGCATTTTTTTAATATTGAATTTCATTCCTTTGCCATTACTTCAGTACTCAACGCTCATCCAGTCTTTTTATTCTGTATGATATCCAGGTCCTCTCCTTTACTGACAACGTCTCCAAGCCCTGCGTCACAGCAGTACTTGTTCTGCTTGGGTTGCAGGCACTAAGGAAAGCCCTAAGCAAAACCAGGACCGTATGGAGCTTTACCTACCTCCACAGGCAGCCTTCCCCAGGCCAACACCTTCTTTTCCCACACCATTCTGGCTCTTCCCACTTCAGCAGACCCCCTTTTTTTAACCATGGTGAAGAAAACCCACCTGCCCTGCTCCCAGAAGAGTCCCCTGCATCAGCTGTATTTCCCGAGCAGTCACAACGCAGCACAAAGTCAATGCACATCTTAGTTAGTTAAACACATCCACTTTGCCCAAAATTGCTCTCAGTTGGCATGGGATGAGACTTTCTGAAAGTTTTTGAGAAACATCTTCCTTACAGTGTAAGTGATGTTAACATTATGGAATTATTTAAGCCATATTTTACATGTCTGCTGAGTATCACCCCTTTAACAGAGGAATTCTGCGTGTGTCCCAAAGAACTGAGAAGGCCTCTGTGGCCCTGCATGCCATCCCACCCTAATTACGCTCATTATTAGGAAGCAGCATTATGTGGAGCTTCTGGTGTTCCTAAAAGAGATTTCAGGAATGCCACAGCAAAAATGGATGCGTTTGTTTACTTGATTGATGCCGCAATCTATGATTACAAGTCTGTCTACTGTTGCTTTCACAGGAAATAATTTCAATAACTTCACTCTGGGTGTTGCTTAACTTCCAGCACCAACTCCACTCAGAACTCATACACGATTTATCTGGTGGCCAGCATGCGTGGGAGGAAAGATCGAGGAGTCTGACAAAACTTTTCACTCCCTGTAACTTTTAGGCCATCACATGCTGAAATCTAGACTGTTACACTCAAAAAGCCTGTGTGTAAATCCTCAGCCAATGCAAACTATTAATATTGAGCTAAGTGAGTGCAAAACGAAAGCGATTAGACGCATCCTTTTTTTTTTTTTTTTTTTTTGAGTTTATACGCACATGTTTTACTAGCTCTAAATGTTAACCCAGCCGATTACATCATACCAACACAGTAAAAATGACTCCAAGGTAACCTAGGAAACTGTTTTTGCTAAATAACAACCGAGTCCCTTCATTTAATCTGAATTCACCCAAGATGCGAGTCCAGTTTAATCTCACTCCGCAGACATCCCATGCCGTAATCCCCCGGTGGCCACGGAGCCGGGCCGGACGCGCCTGCCGTCGGACGCGGGGCGCAGCCTCGCGGGTCCCCAGCGAGGCCACCGCCGACGAGGGGTCTCGTCCGCCCCGCTCGCCCTTCCTGGCGGCCTGCCAGCAGCCCTGACTCTGGCCAGCCTCGGAGGACAGTCTACAGCCCAGTTCCTTGATAATCGTTAGTAGTAGTAGTAGTGGTTTGCTTAGTATTTTCTAACTTTTTTTTTTTTGTCTTAGTTTTGCTTTGGTGTTCAGCGTCAGCTATTCACTAACTCTGGCCTGTTCAGATATAACGAAAGGGCAGTGGCAGCCTTCATAGTCGTCATCCAACTGACACTGTATTCCCTGGACTGGCTGTAGGATTTATATCCCTCTGTATTTTGGAGACTGATTCATGAAATCACTATTCAGTTTAATCTGATTCCTTAGCTGGTCATCACTGCCACAGTACTCAATCAAAAAACCAAAATACTAAATATTTGAAATAACTGTCAAAAGAAACAGAAGCTTCAGGTGCCCCAAAGCAGCATTAGGGATTTATTCAAATAGCAATCAATGAGGTCAATGTGAAGCAGGAGCAGAATATAGAATCACAGAATCATTATGATTGGAAAAGATCTTTAAGACCATCAAGTCCAACCCATCACCACCATGCCTATTAAACCATGCCTACAAAACCATACTAAATCATAGTCTAGGATGTGACTGTTGTGCCTACCTGATAGGTTTAGGACACTCATATGTAGGTGGACATATCTCAGAAACACGCACCTAAATACCAAGCATTAGCGTACAGGAAAATGACAATGTATAGTCTAAATGTCACTACATAAATATTAAAAAAAAAAAAACTGACTTAAAATATTATTACTGGATGAATGATATTACAATCTATGTTTACTGTTGCATCTTCATTTTCATTCTACCGCCCTTTTTAGCCACTTTTAAAACCCTCCAAAATGTTCCCTTTTTAGGCAGGAATACTGCAAGCCTGCTCTCTGCCAGATAATGAATATTTTAAAAAATATTTCCTTAAACCATTTTCTCTGTCTTTTATAGGGACAGTCAAAACTGCAAAATGTTTAACAGTCAGAAACCCTGGGAACTGCAAGTTGAACTCTGCCACAAAAACAGTCCACTATAAAAATGCTTTAGAGGGTATTGATAAGAAATGCATTTCATTCGGTGAAGCTTTTCAAAGTTTTGTGCCATTTAGACCCATTTTGCTTTCCACAACTTTTCTTGCTAAGGTTATAAATCACGCACCTAAGCAAAACAAGACTCTATATTCATTTCAGCTAACCTGGCTCCCATAAAAAATTTACAGGAACAAAGGAAAAGGTCTGTAATGTGCAGAGTGGTGGTGAATGCAGAAAGGCGCATGGAGCGGGACAGTGTGATGTACCAGCTGGAGCACAGCTCAGCTAATTCACAAGAAATGTTTTCGTATAATAGCTTTCTGTTCTGTCTTCTTCACACATATATTTGATCTAATCTGTTGGCTCTCCTAGCCTACAATCCCAATTTTATTCTTCCTGTTCTCACTCACTCAGCCCACTCCAGGCTGCATCTGTGACCTCCGTGGTCCTTCTGTTCCCTTCCACCCCATCTCTTTCCTTCCAATAAAAATACCAGCCCCTTGAAGTCTCATTCTTCTTTTTCCTCATGAAAAGGTCCCAGCTGAGTTCACGAAGCCACCACTCCTCTTTCTTCAAATCCCACCCAACTCACATCCTTCATATTGCTGGTCTCCATGGAGCTAATAAGCAGCAAAACCAGCACAAGCGACCATCTGAGTTACCTTCTCTTGCTAAACATATTTCCATATGCTTTCTCTCCTCCATACAAATCTACTTTTGCTCAGCTGTGTTGCAAACAATTCTCTCGTTGGGAAATAACCAGGCCCAAGATATCTTTACCTTTACAAACTTCTTTAAGAAACATGGTTTTAGCATGTGCCAAGTAAGATGGTAGCAGATGGTAAATGGACAGGAGTGTCAAAAGGGAATTAAAAAAAGACCCTCTTTTTAATCAAAATAGCCATAATGCACGAGAAACATCGTATCTTTTACAGTCCAAACTGTTGCTACAAATGTTTTTCAAACATTTACCACAAGGTGCCAGCAGTTCTTTAATGCTTTTTTTTATTTTCAATTCCTGCTGTATACATTCAAAGCACTGATGTGATGAGGCAAATACTTGAAACAGCGAAAACAGAGGTGGTATTAGTGCCAGGATTGGAAACAGTTCATGGAGAACAGGATGCCAGTTACATATCAGTACCTCAAAAAAAAGTGGGGGGGAGGTTTGGTCTATGGATCTAGTTATTTGTATAGTTTTTTTAGTTATTTGTATAGTTTTAGCAAGCCAATCTGTGGGGTTATTTTTTTGGGTTTTTTTTTTGTTTTTTATTGAAACCCAGACTTGTCTGCTAGTTCACCCTATAGCGAGGATACTCTGCTACCACTGTCCGCTTTCCCTACAAAAATTAGAGGGAGAGGGTTAATCCCCTTACATAGTGTAGTTGCAACTACCCTCTTCAGCAGACAGCCCCGACACGTGTCAGGGGACTCGCGCAGCTCTGCTGTAAGGCAGCAGCTCTCCAGGGTCTGGCCTGGAAGGAGCCAGCGAGGTGCGTTATGCAAAGCAAGCTCTCATTTGTAAATCCACTCATAATATCTGTTAGACCTTATTGCAGGCAAATGGAATTGCATCTTCATCAATATTAGCTGAATAGTGCTGATCCTGGAACTCACTATTGGTAGATTTAAACAACCATGTTGATGAAGATTTACTGGCATTTATGTATGAAAAACAGACTCGCAACAGTGAAATCAGAATAATTCAGTCCTAAAACACTAGGACTTAAAAGAGGCTGCCTTCCCAGTTCCCTTTCTATTTTATTACATTTTCTAATCATATAGCTATAACATGAAAGGTTATTATAAAAATGACCTGAAACTATCCATACATGTTACATGCACTCCATTAAGCCTTAATATTTTATACATATGCAGCTCTTTCGACTCAGCAAGGGTCACAAAGCAATTTACAAACAATATATGCAGGACTAACTTGAGACGTTTAATGCAATATGGTCTCCCTTCGCAGAGACACATGACTAAACATCCCCAATGAGTAATGTGGCTACCAGCCATGACAGCCTCAGGCTGTGATCTGGTCTGCTCTCACAGGCAAAGCAGGGTTGGTCCTGGCCAAATGCGCTTGGGAGCCCTCCAAGGAAATCCCAGGGTGCTTCAGGAAGCGGTGCCGGTGATTCAGGAGGTGGCACGCTTCCCCGGAGCCGGCCCCGAACCAAGGACTGCAAGGGAGAAGCTGCTCCGTGCAGCGCCATCAACCAAGGGGGCTTCAGGCAGGCACACAGGGCTCGTTTGTCACCCTGCCATGACTGATTAGCAATGCTATGGATTTTGCAATTCAACAATAAAGAAATAAAAAGCAAAACCGTGATGCCAAGCAGCCCTCCCCCTGCAAACTACAGCTCCTTCAGTTGGGGCTCTAAAGGAATTTATTTCTAGTTTTTGAGTTGCGAATGTCTTGTTTCAAATGGGAACCACGTGTAACTGCTGCTGGGCTGCTCCTTGGTCCTCACCAATACCAAGGGAAATTTTCTCCAAATTTTTTCCTCTTCTCTCCACATTTTTAAATATGAAGTGTGCTTATGGGGTTCTTCAGGTGTGTGAATGCTTTCTTTTGCCTTAATATTAATAGGCCTGACCTGAAGTACCACTGTGCTCCTGAGTAATGATGGGCCAGTCAAACAGCAGCCCAGGACAGTCAGAGCACTTAAAGGTCTGGAAAAGATCAAGGATGGCAGACTGAGCAGGTTGCTTAGTTTATAGAAGGCAATGCAGAAGGAAGTATAATACTTACAAATATGCAAGAGTAGCAAATACTGAAGATCTAGGAAATAATATGTTTCTCCTCATCCTTCTTGAACAGGGGAAAAAAAGAAAAAGAAAGGAACTTAAATTTTCATCATGGAAGAGTCAGGCTGGACTTTAAGGAAAATCTTGCTTAAAAATTTCTGCAATTAACCTCTGATGTAGCGTGGCTGGGATGTGTGCCTTGCATGACTGGAGATTTTTAAAAACACATTTGAGATATTTCTGTCAGGAATGATGTAGATACTACTTAATCCTGCTTTAGGCAGAGGGTTGGATATATACTTTAAGTCCTCTCTAGTCATGTAGCTCAATGAGTACGTATTTTTTTATGATTTTTAAATGATTTACTGTTTTGGCATTATAGATTTCTTCCTGTATGATAGGAAAATAATAACAACACACACAAACAAAAATCCTAAAACATGTGGTACTTGATATATTTTTAAAAATGTGATTTTATGGGAATATCAGCTGGAATTAGCTTTCTGGAAGGATTTTATGCAAAATGAATTCTGTGGTCTTGCCCACTGATTTTTGCAGTGGTCATCAAGACAGAGCCACAACTAGGATTTCTTTCCTTGAAGAGTCACAGGGAAAAACAGAGTGAACATCTTCACATCTGAGTCACCAAGCAATGACAAGACAGATGAAGAATTTACCTAGATTTGGAGAAATGTTGGATCATTTTCTTTTTGCTTAAAGAGAGGAGGAAAAAAGGAGAGAGAAGGTGGAAGGAAAAAAAAAGGATGCCATGTCCTGACTCATAGACATGACCTCAACAAACATCCCAACTTTTGCAAGAGGCTTCCCCATCAATTACACCTGCTTAGCTGCTAACTTCTAGAAAGTTTGAGACTCCCCATGAAGCAAAAGTTAAGGTGCAGGTATTAGAGGATAATCCTTTCAGTTCATCGGGCCATCCATGGTTGTCTGATTGCTCCCCATGCTCAGAGGAGAAAGACCTAACTTGTGGTAGTAAACACACAGGAACAAGATATTCCCGTTCCTTTCAAAACTTCCTTTTCTACTTCAGGAGAACAACACAGCCTCTCATTTTTTGCTCGGCGACCTGTGTCAAACCAGAAAAGTTAGCAGATTAAATATCTTAGAAACTTTAAAATGTATCTTTTCTGTGATTTAGGAGAACAGTTCAAAACAGTTCAATTCAAAGATAAGATAGCACAAATCTTCTAATTGCCCTTGACAGTTTGCAGTCAAACAATCAGATTCGTTAAAGAAATATCACTGGAGAAGAAACAGTTTATTCTTCAAGGGATGGCTCTTAACTGAGATTTACAGTTCAGGCAGATTACAAGCTTTACTTTCTTCACAAAAAGAAACTAAGAATGAAGCCCTTCTAACCAAACTATTCAAACAATTCAAGAGCTTAAAGAAAGAAACGTCTCTCCTCTTCTTGGCTAGACAGATTTGATACCTTAATGACTGCAGCATGCTAACAGCTGTGGGAAAACTGACATTAAAAAAATAACCAGCCCAGAAACATGGCCTGTGTACAAGATCTTTGAGCTCTTATGTTTTATTAGCAATTTGGATTCATTACTGTTTTAAGGAGGAAGGGAGGGAGGTAGATGTTCCTGCGAGCTGTTTCTCTAAATGTATTAAGCAGAGATTTCCAAGCACGATTTAATGTAACACAACCCAAACCTCAAAACTGGATAATGGGTGAGATGTCACCATTTATCCCTTCATTGAAATTCATTCCTTAGCACAACAGGTCACAGCACGTATTTGAGGGATCTTCCTTATGAAAATGAGATAACCTCCTTTCATCCCCAAGCATTCTCTGGTCTTGCTCTTTCTTCCCCC
This sequence comes from Crypturellus undulatus, assembly GCA_013389825.1. Classification (NCBI taxonomy): domain Eukaryota; kingdom Metazoa; phylum Chordata; class Aves; order Tinamiformes; family Tinamidae; genus Crypturellus; species Crypturellus undulatus. The sequence goes on from VWPW01015192.1 coordinate 319,788, forward strand.
GCACTTTCAGCCTCGTGCGAGGCTGCAGCTCACAGTTACCACACCGTCACCTTTCTTTTGAATTACGATGCTCGGAAAGAGTGCTGTAGTATTTAATAGCCTGAGATCACAGGCTCTACTGACACGATAACTTAGCCAGGTTCTGGCTCTCCTTCAGTGTGCTCATTATTTGTACATGGGCTATGACATCTGAGGAGAATATGTTATCACAAAAGTTCTCTTTTCTCCTGGTGTTTGTTCTTCCACTGTGTTTCTCTCTCTTACCTGACAGGTTCTCAACTGGGCTTTCAATTTTCTCAGAAAGGAAGCACTAGCACAGATTTGGGAGGTCCACTTCACTAATCTTATAGGAATCCTAAGGTGTCCTTTAAGGGCTTGTCCTTTTTGGGCCTTTGAAAACAAACACTGAAAACTGGAGATGACTTATGTTCTGAAGCTCAACACCCATCTCCTGATTATGCCATGAGAAATCCCTCAGATTCTGCGTTCAGGCTTCTCCAGTCTCAACCATTCAGACCTCAGCAAGGAGAAACAAACGCACATGATGAGCACTCAGAAATATTACACAGGGAGACATAGATAAAATATTTTTTAGTGGAAAGTTTTCGGAGACTAGTTCTGCTTCATTACAGCCATAATGAAACTGCCCTTTTGAGAGGAATATAAGGTGGTCAATGCAAGCTGAGGCACAAAATATACTTCTTTTGCCCGTATAAACTCTTAGACTCCAATCTGGTTACATTCAAAAGGGTTTGTCATTTTGTTTTAATATCTAGCTTCCTTTCCGAGGTCCCTCCCTCACTAGGACAGAGCTGAACCACACAGTGAGATTTTATTATTGGAATATGTTATGAGTTCATGCTTTCCCAAGCAGGAAAGCCAGCAATTTACTCTTTAAGTAAGTCAAGTCATACAGCTGTCTAATGCAGAAAAATCCTCCTCTTTTAATAGAGATTTACATCCTTACCATGGGTATTATATCCTGCTGTGCTGGTCAGGGAAGACTTTATGGACAGTCACAGTTCTGATCTGGCAATGTGAAGGATGTCCTAAGAGGGAGACTTTTTGTGTACGTGTTCTCATTCCCTCAGTTGAATGTATTTTCCTAAATCAGAAATGATTGCTCTTCTGACTTCAAGGAGTGTCCCAAATTAGACAAAGGAGATAAGATCTGACATATGGACTGTTATTTTAAATCTTCCACCTTGGCTTCCAATTAGCAGGAAACAGCGCTTCCCAGCAGCCTCCCCCCAACCCTCCATCACACACCTGGCCAGCTTCTGCTTCAGGATGCTACAGAGCAAAAAAACAGATGATTTTAATTTGGCATCAACTTCACAGCCCCTTGGAGGAAGGCTATAAGCCCTGTTGACTGGCACTGCAAATTGTATGTCCCCTCCTTGCAAACGGAAGACATTTCTGCTTCATTAATAGCTAGAGAGACCTTAAGTATCATGCTCAAAGTGCTATAATCTCCCTGTGCTCTCACCTTTTAAAATCACTGTTAGTGGTTGGCCTCTGGCAACACAACAGTGTTTTAACTCAAACTTCCATGCAATAAATAGCTCAAATTTCCTTTAAAGGAGCACATACACACAACAGTCGATGGGTGCACAGAAGTTTTATGCATCTAGCAGTTTTTACATATTCCACTGTTGTTCATTTAAGGCCGACCAAGTGGTCCTCAGGGGATGGCATGCACAAGCATAACATTATAAGTGTTAATAGGAAACGGATCTGAACAAAGAACCGCACTTCCCCATTATATTGTGTTTCTGCTTCAGTACATCATGTTAGCTTCCTTCACAGCTAGCTGCTTTGCTTGTTGTGTGTGTATCATTTGCTCATAACTTTCCTTTTTTCAGTCTATTCTGTATGTATATATGTGCATGAGGAATTCTTGCTTAATTTTTAGTGTAAAGGATTTATCTCACAACATGCTTTGGAAATTTTGTTACATAAAATGGGTAAAAACTCAAAGATGACAATGGAAAAATGTGCCCTGTGCTGCTGTACAAAGGACTGCCACTTCCTGCTTTCTGCATAGGCAAATGTATTTACACAGGACTAAAAGCTGCACAAGACTGACAAATTGATGACTACAGTTTGACAGATGATGTCTCAAAGAAAAAGAAAAAAAGGAATCCTTTCCCTCTATTTGTTCATTTTTAAAGAAATAGGGACCACCCCTTCCCACTGCACTCTTCACTGGGTGAAGCTGGCAGCATGACACAATCATCGCAATTACTTTCTCCCAAACACACACCATGTTCATGTGCAACTCGGGAGAGGGAAGGGTAGTCCCCATTCCCAAAGATCCTATAATTAAAAACCAGTTGTACCACCACACTTTCATAGGGCTTCAGCTGACTTTTAGATTCCAGTATTTAAGACACTGATATAGAGGGCCTTCAAAGGCAGATTTACTTCAGCCTCCAAAAAAGCTCCACCAGCGAGGAGAAGCCCTGAGTTCTTCAAAGCAACTTTCCATCTCTCAGGCCCGAGATATATTTTCCCCCTAGGTTCCTTGCCTTTAAAGAACTATTTCCTAAAGGAGGCATAACTCCTTTCAGGATGACAGCTTGCAAAATCACTTTAGGGTACAGTTTCCCTTTTAAGGAAAGAGCGTAGCCACTCCTTTATCCCTAGAATATGTACATCTCATCCCCCCCGGCAACAGTTCTCATCACGAGCGTTTCCCATTCCTCAGATATGCTCCTGAGAGAAATCCCAGCCATGTCAATCAGCCGCCTGCATGCACAGACTAAGCAGAAACATTTGTGGTGCTTTCAGAAAACAGCATGGGAAAGGCTATGCGGTTATCCAAAAAGATACTGCGTTCAGGGGGAAAAAAGCATTTCACCCACATAGTCCACTGGACACCAACTCTGTGTGATCTTTAAAGAACTCATGCACTTAATAATAATAGTGTGGATGGTGCACAGCTAAAAATATTTTATAAACTGGGGTCAGGGGTGGCGCAATTTGAAAAACTAGAACTTCTGTTGTTTCTCAATAAAGGCCCTTCACTATATAAAGAATAAGCAGCCAAAGAGCAGGAAGTTAGTGGAAGGAGCTGGTAGTCACTATCATTCCTCCTTGCTGAAGGACCAGGTAAGATAACTAGGGAAGGTGATACAGGATGCAGTCTATTCCTTCATTTGCTGGCATTAAAACCTAGACTATAATGGTGATGTGCTAAACCCAGGGCTATAACATGAGTGAATTCAGCCTGTCCTCATCTGCAAACTACACCATAATCTCACCAAGGACACTTGATCTGGAATTGAGCTATAAAAACAATCTTCAAAGCAAAGAATTAGAGGGACTCTGGCAAAACAATACCATACAGTTAGCAAGTAATACATTCAGAAAAATAAGAAAACTTAATACAGTTAATTTATTGCATTTTTGGAGGACCTCTATTATATGGTCCATCATAAAAAAAAAAAAGTCACCAAGTTTTTAAGAAGAAAATAAGAGGTCAAATTCTATGTTATTTAACATTCTCTTTAAGTCCTATTGACAAAAGACACTGATGACACATCCGGAAAGTGCATCATTGCAAAGTTTGATTTGTTAGCTTTACATCCTGGGCATTACAGAACCAACATCCTTTCTCAAAGTCCTCTGAACTTCACATATTCCTCAGACACAGCATTACAAATTCTCAAAGAGATTTTCACCTTACAGGATATAACACAGACTAAATTAGGCATAAAAACTCACTCATACATTCTCAACAGGCTTCAGCACCGTGTTTAAAATTCTGCCCAAAGCTTTGATAACTGTTATCAGACATGATATATATAACAATGACATTTTAGGAAAGAGCTGTACGGAAGAAATGCAATTACAAAAAAAAAGCTGTGTTATACTCAGTGTATTTTCAGGCCTGAGATTTCTTTGACTTGCATATTTTTTAAGTCAAAAATGCTTTTTACCCAGATGTCTCTGAAAGAAGTATGTCATCTGTGTGACACCTGAGGCATAGACTACTCTTTTCAAAAGGATCTCCGGTGGCAAACGCAACTATGTAAGCATGTAACTACAGCCACACATATGTACGTATCCTAATAATTACCAGTGAGCCCTGTCTGTTCTGTACAGACTATACTTATGCTACAGGGTCCTTAAGATGGGGGGTCATCTATATCATATATCTTCTACCATATTAATACAACTAATGGTATCCAGTTCATTAGTATTAATTTACTTTAAATTAGCTAATGAGAACTCCCATGTTTTAAGCACAGCACTCTGGTGTCTAGTTTGGGCCTTCTCAATCTACTCAGAAATTCAGTGACTATTTTTGAATACATGTGTTCTCTGATGAAAAGCACAGGCCTACTAGGATTTTATTTTTTCCTTTATTATCTCTCATGAAAGTTGATTTTCCCATACTCGCGGCCACTATCTATGCCCCTTTTACCTCCAGTTGCAAGGCAGCTGTCAGCTTCTTCCCTAGCCCCAGAATGGAGACTTGATATGGCCTTCGAATTACCTCTTGTTTTAATCAGCCTGGAGTCTGAGAAACCCAGCCGGAGTCCTCCTGGGAGCACTCTGAGCTGCTCTGGGGGCCACTGGGCTAGACCGCATCTAGCTGTCTATCTGATACCGTCTTCTACATTTCTGTGTGAATCAGCGTAGACGTGCTCTTTTTGGGGCATGTCAGAGCCCTTCAGCACAGCTGTGAGATCTGAATGATCTTTCATAAAGAAGATACAGAGTGGGTAAAAAAATAAAAAAAAAAACTACATACACACACATGCACACACACGCACGCTGCAAAAAGCACTCAGGGACCAAAAATGGCAAGGGAGGCACATTTGAAAAGTGTTTCCAAATGAGTTATGTACAGAAATTGGCAGCCACTGTTATCTATCCTGCAAAAAAATTCTGTTGCAGACTCTGAAATCTGACTTACTTCTGCTCTCCCAGTAGAGGAGATGATCAATATATCTCAGACCGGGGAAGCATGAGGTTGGACAGCTGCCTGCACAGACGCTGCCAAGCCAGAAAGTTGGCATCACCTTATATTATTTCATTAGCAGTAATTACTGCTCGTGCTCAAGCTGCATATGACATGGTCTTGTCCATGTACCTTATTTTGTGTCTATTCATTAGAGAGGTGATAGGTGCAGAGTGAATGATGTCAGCAGGAGCTGATTTAAAAGCACGACAGAGCTATAAGCCAGGCTATTATACCTGCTCAGTAAACAGCTCGGAAATTATAACTAGCAGTTGATCATTCTGCTCAATCGGTGTTCAGTGTGTGCAAACAAAGAGATTTACAAACATAATAAACCAATATAAACATCCTCCGGAATATTTCACTGCAGGGTTTTATGACTGCACTGGTAGCTATGCCAGCACACATCCAACCAGCCACTTAGTGTGGCCGATTGGCTCCACTGTGTTACACAGGAGACTGGCTAGCCAGAATTTCGCAAAATAAATTATTCAAGTAAAACCTTGGAGCCTCCAATGACAACAAACTGCCCCACCATAACTGCAAAATGAGATAAATGCACTGACCAAACCAGACCTCCAGGTGCTCAGGGTAGCATAGTAAGGATATGAACGTAGGCTCTGTTTTATATCATTTCCTTATTAATCGGGCAAGCTGTATTTGAAGATCAATGTTCCAGCAATCCATCCTAGTCATTTATTCTGCAGTTGCCAAATATGTTGCACTACAATTATGGAGAATCCGTATAAAGTAGAAAGAGGTGGTGAATGTTTATCAGTACATAATGCACACACCCATGAGCTTCATATGCTCTGGTAGCGAAAAGCCATGTCATAAAATGACAGCAAAGAAATGGCTTATACATGGCAAAACCACTCAGATTGGTCTATATGTGAGTATTTTAAGGTTACAAGCTACACTAATCTAAGACTTGAATTTGGGATGAGATCGCTCCAAGCAATTCTGATGTTAAATACGGTCAGATCACCATATACCCGCAGTAAGTCCACACTGCACTGGCTGTGGCTCACCACTGATGCCTGGTTCATGTGGAACTACCTCGCTCAGGCTCTGTAAATGACAGCAAGGCGCTTGGTACGGACTGCTTGCCAACTTCCACGCTGCAGAGCCTACTGAAATAATCGGAGTTCAGCCAGTTAGCTGAAAGTAACATGAACTGCAGAATGGATGCTCCCGGCGTGCAGATATAGTCATAGTTGGATAACAGCTGCAAATATTGGAAAAGCAAATGCTGCAATCATCAAAACTCATATCCTAAAAAATCTAGTTAATGAACCCAGATATGATGGCCAACTAACTCCAACTAAGGCCAGCTAAGTGTTCAGTCCCATGGAAATCGCAGCACATGAGTCCATGATATCATCATGTTTCATTAGGTCCTGCACTGCTGTGCTAGATCCCATTTTTGGCTTAGTGGCCTCTGAGGAAAACCCAACTGCTCAGTGTTAACAATTCAGCCGGTAGCAGCCGACCCTCTGAGTCAAAACTGGCTGAGTGTCAATTGACTACAAATCAAATCCCTGTATTGGTATTAGGATTTCTTTGGCAAGTCCTTGCTTTTGAAGTCCACACAACTTAGAATGGCAAGTAAGCACTCCCCTATCATTTTCCTAAGACGAAGAATTAACACTTTATTCTCAGAACTAAGTACTATTTCAGATTACTTTTTCTCTTCATACAATCCCCCACAGGTAAATTAGGTACACCACTCCTTTTAACCCCAGCTCTTAAACCAGTGATGGTGAGTGGCCTAGCTGCTGCTCCCCACAAGTCACACTAGACTTGTTCCTGCAATGCTGCATACAGGAAAGGACTGAAGGTGAGGCACGGAAAGCAAAAGAAGGTCTGCAAAGGGAGAGAACAGCTCAAACCTAGCCATGGCATCCCCCACTGCTCTGCAAAATTAGTATGCAAGAGTTGCAGATGGTGTTTTTCTGCAAGGTTCCTTCACCACCACCCTAAGCTTGCCTCGACCCGAACCAGGGCAGACTACTGGGAGAAAAGGAAGAGCTAGCTTTCCTCTCGGTGTCATGCCATGGGCTAGGCACCCCACCAGCAACCAAATATGAGGTTTTTACCTGTGGGATTGAAAGGCAACAGTTCAAGTAGCAAGGCCAGCTACCTGACTGCCCTAAAGTGCAAAAGGAAGAAAGGTGACACTCAATAAAAGCCTAAAAGAATAAAGCCTAAGAGGGAACGATGCCATAATCTACCCTGAAATGCATCTTTGTGAGAAGTATAAATCTTCTGTAAGAAGCCTAATTGTGTTAACATCATGTGTAATCGATTGGGTCAGATCTCCACCCGTTGCATTAATAAATACAGGCTCTCTAATTAGTCATATTAGTGCGAGAACAGATTGAACTCAGTTAATAGTGCTGAGGTAACAACTAGTTGTGCATTTTCATTTATACTTCTCTGTATGCACGTTTTTTCTTGTTTTTTAACTCAAGACAGCAATGATATTTTTCGGGAATTCAATAAAACATCTCAAAATATGTTCTTTTTTAAATCTGAATGCTTTTGTCTCTATAGCTTAGTTTTTGGACACTGAGCAGCATTTGCTGTCTAAGTCACATAACTCTGTCCTTTCTAAATAAGCATGTTTTCTTCAGTTCATAAATAATGTGAAGGGACATGGGATGGCTCAGAGCCTTAAAAATGCATGGGTCTGTGAGAGGAGCAGAAGAAGGGAGAGAAGGGCTTTTGTCTTATGATAAATTAAATTAATTGGATTCGTGGACTAAAGCACAGTAATAGAAAAGAGATGTGCAAAGATGTCAAATATATGCAGAACTCAAATCCTTACTCTGTTCTGGATTCAAATAAAACATCCCTTTGCTCTGTTAGCCATAACTGGGAGTAGTTATCAGTGCCTACACTGACTGAATGAACAACAGAACTGCAGGGAAATCCCACTCCCAAGAAGTCATACAAACATGTGAGCAAAATCCTTCTGAAGTATTTCAGAATTAAAGGTTCCTGGCACCTTCCAACTAGACTTACTAAATGAGGAGAAAAAGTGATTTCAAAAAGGCATTAAACAGGATTGTATCAGAAGGGTTGTGTTTGATCAAAAATACTTCACAGGGTGGGAGTTTAAAAGACAAATGGTAATGGAGCAATTAAGCCATATAAAGATGTTTTACGTAGATAAGCAGGCAGGATAGTTAATGTTTGCTATATAAACATCGTGACCAACAATACACGAAGTAGGGTTAAATGATTGCCTGTCTTTATTTCAGAGGGCTTTGGTTTACAGCTTCCCAGACAAAGCTTGATTTTGTCTTAAATAATGTGATCATTAAAAAAAGCTGGCCTTTTTCCTAAATTTTTTAAGCAGATTCCAAATCCACAGATATATCATAGCACTTTTTTTTGTGAAGGTGTTGATTGATTTTCTAAGCACATTAATCATTTCGTTCTTTTCCTCTAGTTTAGTCACAGAAATACTTTACAGAATCAATGCAGAAAAGAAAAAATCAAAGTTCAACAGGATTTGAAGGATCTTGGGAACAGAAGTGATATATATATCTTCCGTTCCCAAGATTTTTATATATATATATATAAAATATATATTAAAAATAGCCAGTAGGCTATTTATTTTCATCTGTAGAAAGATATTTTTTACAGGTTAAATTAGCTTGTGGGTGTGTTTCCTACTGTTACCTAAATTCAATAGAAGTACTCTCAGAAGCAAAATTTTAAAAAGCCATAAAATGAAATGGAAGTGCTGTGGAATTAATGTGTTTCTTCATTCACAAAATTTATATGCCTATATAATTTCATGAAAAACAAAATGTATAGCATATTTTTCTTCTCTAATAATAAAGTAAAATAATAAACAACATAAAATTGTTAATCGTTTTTTAGTATACAGAGTGCCAATTATTTCTTTTCCTCATTTCTATTGTTAAAACTGAAAAATATAAAGTTACAATACTTGGTGTTTTGAGAACACTGTGTGCTACTCACCACTGAATTTGATTTGATGCATATAATAATAAGCTTGTTTCACAGAGGCTTAATGTTACTCAAACAAATACCATAATTGAAGTTAATGAACAAAACAAAACTGCATCAAATTCACAGGCTCAATTTCACAAACTTTAACATCCTGGTGAGTTGTCTGTGCAAGTGAGTAAATGAAGCATTTGGATTTCAAGAAATTCATCTGGTGCTCATGGAAAGATGTTAATTGGAAAATAAACGTATTTAACTTGCACAGGACACATTACCCCTCTTTCTTAGATTTTATATATATATATATGACATGGCAGACAAGGTTGCATTGTGTCATACTTCCCAAGCTGGTCTTAAAAGATCTTGGGGATCCAGGCACAAGACATAAAGTGGGGCCTAAGATACATAAATAGAAAGAGATATGAAAACAAAACAAAAGAAAAGAATAACAATTTTAAGCAAGTTACTTGGATGTGTTTGATGCATAATGTTAATGGCAACGGATAGAGGGTTTTACACCTGGCAGCACAGCAACAGTCTCTTCACAAGTCAGTGTGCTGCTCCACAGCAAGTACGATGCCTTACATCTGCCACGGCCCTAGAAAACCAGCTTAGCTGACATCCTTTGAGCTCATTCCACATTAGGTCTTCTTCTTTATGCATGTCCTCTAGACCACCACAGTTCAGCTTCATTTCTATCAAAAATATATCAAAAATCCTTCTTCCAATCGCTACTGACCAAAGCCATGCCGCACTAAATAACATTCCCTAGGTCTCTCTGGATGCCTAGATGAAAACCAGCTAACTTTTCTTTGTGGAAAGGCAGAACACGATAGCAGGCTTGATCCTTCCTTACTTCAAACAGCCTCCAAAGCCTCTAAAACCAGCCCTGCAATCTCCGTGGCCTATTTGGATGCAACAGCTGCTGGACGATCTGAGCCATGTGTGGCAGGAAAGTCTCTTCCCACTTCCTTGCTGATAGAGGAGATGGATTGCAAAACCGCACAAAAGGAGAGTAGCGTCCTCTCTAAAGGACAACTTGGTGTTAGTTTAAGCGTTCTCATCTCGGTGCCCTCCTTCCTGATGGGGTTTTAAAGCAGAAGTGACAGTTTGCTGACAGGCAGCAGTCCATTTCCTTACCAGTGTGGCAGCCCTCTGCCTGCTTGCTCAGCTTGCTCTGTGACTTCCACCCTATTCTCTCTGTTTTCCTGTTTTTTATGGAAACATGCAGGGCATACAACGCTAGCCACGCACAGGTTATAGCTATGATTTCCTTGAGGGAACAGACAACTATTAATTTGAGGGACAGCATTGAAAGTAAAGGCTCCTGCAGGTTTAAAAAACATATCTGACCATCTCAAGGCTCAACTGTACCAGAAAAATCCCCGCAGTGAAGGAGAGATTCACACTGCGATTTGAGAAGCGGCCTTCCAAGAGGGAACATCTGCGGAGTGAGGCCCAGCTCCTACTGCTGCTCACCTCTTTTGGACATCCCCGCTTCCAAGGGAAGAGGAAACAGGAGGATTTGGCCTGTCCTCGCTATAAGGTCGCAGCCGGCTCTTCAGCAGACGTCCCCAGGCGCAGGATGGCTCCTTACGCGCTGCTCCGCACCCTTGTAAGGCCAGGCGGAGGCTGGCCCTTAGCTGAGGATTAGTGGCACTTAAAAATAGAAGCTGGGGCATACAAGCAGCCTGCGTAATAACTACTGGATTCCAGCGTGCAAAGAAAGTGTCAGCTGGCAGTGCTGAAGCTTGGCTGTATGGACAAGAAAGGTGTTGGAATGTCAATCCAAGCACCGTCTCCCGTCATGGCCTGTCGACGATCACAGCTGGCAGCTCTGGAGGTACTACTGTAAATGGCACGAAGCACTGTAAATGGCACTAGGGACTGCCATTTATAATGTCCTGGCCTTACAAAATGCCAAGCTGCTCTGTGGTATCAGGGATACGCTAGTAATCCTCCATGACGGCATGCATTTAAATATCTTTTTGATGGAAAGATGAAAACCATTACAAAAAGCTGATACAAGTTGCACCATAGCAGCAACTGTGAATAACACCCCAATATTAATTATCAATAATATTTACAGATTCACTGCAGTGCAGGATGCCTTCAAGGCAAATAGTCACCCTACTTTTTTTTTATCTTATACTAACGTAACACCATTGGTTTCAGAGGAGTTCCTCCAGGCACATATCAGTGTGTTTATTATTACTTACATTATAGTAATGTCTACAGGTCACAAACCATGAAGACATGAAAGAAATATTCCCAACTTCTGACCCAAAGCAAGAGAGAACATCTGGCTCTCTGACCCTACCCTCGGGATTCAATAATCTAGAAGCCAGAGATCAAACTGGGGTCAGTACCAGGAGCTAACAATACTTAAAAAGTAAATAATCTATTTACACAGTATGGATACTTACTTGGCTTATTCTGAGGTTTTAGAAACAAGTGCACTATGTCAATATGCTATTCCAGATTTTTTGTTTAAATTTAAAATATTCTGGGATAGTAAAGTGCACTTTGTTTCAAAATGAAAATAAACATTCCCCAGGATAACAAAAATGCATCTGGAAGTAGGTAGCTTGATCTGAGTTTTGCTCTTGCTAAAAATGGATGAATAGATATTTGTAGAAAATGAGCATGAAAATACAGTATTCCAACAAGCAACAATGCAAGGGATTTCTCAAGTAATTCTGTTCTCTTTTCTGACCTTAGTGGCTAAGCCATTAAAAAGCACTTGTATTCAGGTTTCTGTGTTAGAATTCGAAGGAACATTTCAGGTCTACATTATTAAATATGATAACAGACACACTTTATCTGTACCACTAGAGGGGAAGTAATGTTGAGTTCAACAATTAGCAGAACCTTGTCCCCTACAGGCAGTTTGGTCTAATACTCTTTGGTTACTTGTGATTCATGGATAAGATTTAGCACTAATAGTACCCTTTGAATGAAAACAAAGTAAATTTTCTCCATAATTCATGCATTTTATGTCATGCTGGAGAGGCAGTAGCACCAGGAAATACTGTGAGGATGGCAACTGACACTCTACTCTTCAGAGGTTACAGCTGCATTTCAACTGATACTGTTCTCTTTTCATCTATCACCCAGGTCTTGCATGGGCTAGGGAGCTTACAGGAAGTCCAAGAAAACTCTTGACTCACCATAAGCCATGTGTTGCACAGCAACATCAAAACACGTAACGTGGAATGGTTGATCTAAATGCTGTGATCTCAGTATGCAACAATAATTGAAAACTTTTTGGGGCAGTATATTCTCAGGCGAACCAATCCTCAAAGCTTTCTAAGCTTCCTAAGGTTGAACACAGCTAACTTTCCATGGTCACAAAAAGGAAAAAAGTGACACAAAGAGCTATCAAGCACCAAAATGTATCTGCAGCAGGCAGAAGAGTTTTCTTCCTTTTTTTTTAATCTGCTATTTCATATTACTTTGGGCTGAAATCACATTGGTCTGCAAGGACAGGGGTGGCTAGTAGTTTAACAGATGACCTTAAAAAGGGTATGTATTTTAAGAAAAGGTGATCCAACAAGTGCCAATAATTCTTGCTCTTTCACTGAAAGGTTTTTCCGAGGATCTCACTGTCCAGTTCAAATTGCCTCACTGGCATTTGTGCAAGGAAGGTATAATTTCATAGACTAGATACTCAGGGTTGAGGAGAACACTTTCCTGTCAACATGTCTTAAAGACATAATCCCCTTCCTATTAGGAATAGCTTTCTAAGATCTGTGAGTTACTTAAGACTGACTAAAATGACTTGTAAATAACCTCCAACTAAAGATACTTACAGGGACATTGCATCAACATAGGGTCCTTCTTACAAATGAATCACAAAATATTTTGGAGGCATTAAAGACATTACTGACTGCAGTTTTACAAAACTCAATCTTCTTCTCAATCTTTACCCGATAAATTCATGAAGTCTTTTCCAAGAAGGGGTCTTCAAAGTAACCTGTCATAGTGTCTCAGTCCTTTGAAAGATGATATATAAATATCATTATTATGTAACTGCTCCTTCAAATCTGGACAGCACTCAAAAAGATATGAAGAGTAATTAGCTCATCTCTGAGTCCAGCTAATCTCTTGGGAGAAATCCTAAGTAACCCAAAGCCCTAGAGACCATTCTGGGCATTTTCAACTTGAGAGAATTAAATTCACATCTAATTTAAGTGCCTAATTGTTCCATTAGGAGATAATTATTGTTAGGCTTCTGAACAAGGTGTTTGTTTCCATAACTGTTATACCTGGGAAACTCTCAAATCATATTAAAAGTTTCAGATTCAGAAAAGCCCTTTGTAAACCAAACAGTAAAATAGAATTTCAGCATGACCTATAAAAAATGAAATGAAATAAAAACCACAAGTCAGTAAAAGCATGATTCTGTTGTGCCAAGCTGTATGTTAGTATTAGTAACAGCTTCTCACTTTCTGGAGTTTTAATTATGACTCAGGGGACTGGGAAAAAGAGAGGGTAGGAGGGAACGTAACCTTTAATAGCCTCACTGGTTGCTGTCCCTACCTTTACTGCTGTTGAACTAAAAATCTCCACAGGCTAAAATTCCTTACATTGCAAATAAAATAGTTTTTCCCTGTTTTTTATCAGCTCAGGTCCCACAAGGATCTGACAGCCGGTTTATGTCAATGAACAAGAGTTATTGTTTTCAGATATTTTCCTCTCTGCAAAAAATAGTGAGGAACTGAAAGCAAATGTTACTAATAACAAACAGAAGGCCCAAGGTTGGGGGTTCTACTATAACTGCATTTGGGGGTAAAACATATGGTACAAATAGGTTTGTGGAAGACGCTATTCCACTGTACTTCTTTATTGAAGTCATTCATCCATGTCACTGCTGCTAGACCCACCACCATGAATCTGAAGTGATGTGCCCAGGCTGTCTAAACATCCAAGATCTCTTGGATCTAGAATGGGAAAGAGAGTGGAGTTTAAAGGCTATATCTGAAGAAGAAGATAATACTGTGTTTTCCCTCTGCCATGATATGTAATTCACAGAAGGTCTGTAGAACGGGAAAAAACACTTAGGCCTCATTCTGTGTGACGCTTTCTCTAAGGTAAGGCTTTCAAAACCTGACTTCAGATTTTGTCCTAGGAAATTAAACAGACATGTGCCTAAAGCATCACAGATTTAAGTCCTCTACCAGATCTCACAACTTAGAGCAACCTCCTCTGTTGCCTGTTGACCTTGTGAGTTACCATTTTACCAATCTCTTTAGTTTGTGGATGAACAAGGTCAGGGGGTTCATTGGACTTCCTTTGTCCCTTGGGGAAATGTGTCCACAAGTCATGATAGAGTGATGATCTTCAAGCAGGTACTCACTCTTATGTGGTGGATGTAATATAGTTTAAAAGTAAGTTGTAGGCCTTGAGGATGTGTTCAAATCTTATCAGAATCGTCACCCAGTCAACACTATCACTTTGAAAGATGTCCCCAGTTATTCCTAATTCTTTTCTCAGAGGATTAGAGTTTCAACATCTTGTGAAACCTTGAGGATCCAGAAAACAATAGGAGATGACACAATCTTTGGCCAGGGAGAAATCTAGAGGTAAAATTCCTATTGATTTTCAATGTATATAAACCTTTATGTATTTTCAGCACTTTTCCATAAAAAGTTCAGAATAAATTAATGTTTTCACCATTCTTAGATAGCATTCAGCCTATAGATTAAAGTAAGGAAGCACACAGCATAAAAAATAACAAGAAAGAAGTTGCATTTTATTTAATTTTTAACTGCTGCATAAAAGGTCTTTATTCACCCATTCATTCTAACATTCTAATGATAACATGTTAAGGAAATAAAAAAGAAAGAGTGAAAGAGAGAAAGAGAGAGAGAGGACTCTAGGGATCTCTATTTGCCAGCATTAGAAGATAAAGATGTGACAGTTAACTTCAAATATACTAGTATTATGTCACTGAAATGAAATCATTTCTTGGTTTCTGCAGTGTTAAGCATTTTGGAGGAGGGAGGATATTGCAAAATTGTTTCGCAATTGTTCAATAAATCTAAAAATATATCTTTGTTTCCTTATTTTGTTTAAAGAGACAGCATTGAATGTTTCATTTCAAAGATTTTGTTTTTAATTAAGAGCAAAAAGATGTAATTGTTGTAATGAAAATGTTCAGTATGTATGGAAAGGTTTCCATTGATATAATAAAGAAAAAGATGTATTTGCATGTTGTTCTCTGAACAGCATAAAGCTGAGGTGATAGAACTGGCTGTAGGGAAAAATCCCGAAGTGCTGCCCAGGAACTCCGGTCAGTCCAATAGGAACAGAGCGCTACCTTATAAATAAAATCAAGACCAGTTCCATACTGTTAGTGAAAAAAAAAAACCAAAGATTAAGCAGACCATATAAGCAATGCAAAAGACTTGACATTGGATAAAAAAAAGAAAAAAAAAGACATTTCTACTAACAAAGGTGTAGATTTCTTTCTCGGCCTTCTCAACTCTATCTCTGCTAGCCAGCTGAACAGTCCTGTTTATTGCCATCGCTCTGAGAGCAGCATGTTTCAGTGTAAGTGGAAGTGTCAGTCAGTGTGTGGCACCGCGGATCAAAGCCCTGCCTCGGCCTATGATGTACCTTCTCATCTCTCCTCCTCGGGCCTTCCAGTCTGAGATGGAACAGGAGCGAGCAGTCAGCTTCAAACAGATGTTGGAAAATGTCTGGCAGGAACAAGCTCCCCTCAGGAGCAGTCAGATTATGTGGAAGAGCATCTGTTAACTTTCATTTGAAAGTCTCCGCACTGGAGAGCCGCAACACACAGGGAAGGAAAAAATAATAACAGTAATAGAAAAGATGGAGAAAAGAATGAAAAGAATTGTTTTTTTTTATTTATTGATTGATCTGCTCATATTTTCTATTTTTTCAATATTCAGCATATGAAATTTGCATCTATTTAATTTGAAAATGAATGGGTGCTTCTAACAAATAAAAACAGGCCCCAGAAGTATTCATAGGGCTCTATGTATATCACAAATTGAGAGGGCTTTTGTCTTCAAGTATAAAAATTCTGGTAAATCTTCTACTTTCATTTACCAAACAGGGTTAAAATCTTATTTTTTGTCAAGAACTAGCCAATGTCATGTAAGTACATGTGTTAAAGACACAGGCTCTTCTGTAGCATACCAGAAGTTCAGAGTACTTGCTTAAAGGTTCTTCCCTGCATATGCTTCCCAACAGGTATTTGGTGTGGACCCCATTAATTAGGATCACACACAAACTGATAGCCTAATTCTGGACCACAAATCCACACTGCATTGCTGGCATTCTATTCCTCTTACACACCTCCTTGCTCTTCTATCTTTCTGCTTTTGTTTTTTAAAAAATTTTAAATTTCTTCTGTCCACTTCTTTTGTTGCTGATCCTTATCCAGATTTGAAGAGGTGTTTCTGGTTTCTAATCAGGCATATATGATAACTCCTTAGGACACTTGAATCAATAGCAATTGTATGATAGATAAGGACGTAATCTATAAATCTGTTTTATTTTGCTTCATGGACTCTCATCAATACCATCGCTCCATGCTAATCAGGCTGAGGGAGGTGTAGTAAAGGGTTTTAGTAAAGGAGGTGTAGAAAACCAAACTTTAACGGGAATAAAATGACAAAGACATAGGGGTTTTTTGGCCACCATAAACATGGTCCTAGCACTTCCTTTCAATCAAGAATTCATCCTAGCATTAGCCAGACTGTTCAGCTGCAGACATCAATGTCCTGTCATTAGTCAACGTCAGGAAATATTCACCATTTGTTACCCAATCTGCAAAGACAGGAAGTAAAGGAAATGGAAAAGCAGAGGAAGGGAGGAGGTTCTGCACTTTTAGTAGGGGATATAAAATAGCGAGAACATTACTGCGCTCCTTGTTCAATCTAGTCATCTAGGGACTTCCAGAGAAACAAAGATGTTTATCTTATTTTGTGGAAATAAACAGAATTCTGTTTATTCTGTCTCCAGAGACAGAGTTTGAAGACAAATTTTGACCTGAAGACAGCATAAAGAAAACTCTAGAGTCAGTAAATGAAAGCTTCCAAATACTCAACACCCAAGACCACAGCTAAACTTACAGAGAGGGATACAGCTAAAAAACCTAACAAAATAAGTAGAAAGACTCCCATTCACTTCAACAGGCTATGGATTGAAGCCACCACTGCCACCTTAAAAGTTGTCCATAGACTGAAGATGTTAAAGAATTCCTCTAAGCAAGTTCCAAAGATTATTAGTGATGCCTTAGAAATACATTACAGACAAAAAAAAAATCACAGATACTATAAAATGGAGCACTGCAAAATGCACAGATAGAAATGAAGCTTGAAGTCACACACAGATAGTAACTGAATTTTGACCACTAGAGTCTAGGAATGGCCAAAGAATTCATGAGATGACTCTCCTCTCTCCCCCACTTTCATTCCTATCCTGCACAGTCTAGCACTCAAACTACTGGCAACTCTGTAACTGTGTTAACCTATCTCAAACTTCAAGGAGCTTGCCTTGCTCATTTATTTCTCACATCCTTTTAAGATCATTGCCCCTGTTTAGAGCAAAATTTTCTACAGTTGCTGGCTTACAGCCTTGACCACCCTAAAGCTCAGATTTTCTTGCAACTTAAAAATTAGTGTATTAAAAAGCGCAACAAGGAAGAAAGGTGATCGCAATACAGGCGGCAACTGCAGTATCAAGGAAGCTTTAGTCATCTAAAAGAGGGGCTGAGTTGCTTGTTGGGGGCTATCAGCTCCTAATTTTAATTGTGTGGAAGAAAGGAGGCAATGGGGGTAGACCTGATCGAAAGGCAAGGTTGATTGAGAAGGATCCCTGGAAGTAACTGCCCACAGAGCACACATCTGAAACTCTGCCTCAAGAATTTAAACAAGTCTGACTTGCAGAGGTGTGAGCAATTTCAGCAGAGCTCAAGGAAATCTGCAGGTGTTCACCTCCTCTAAACAGAGGGTCCCTAAATAGATTTGGGAACCCAGTGTGTAGGTGCTCACACTTTTAAAGTGAAACATCAGGAACTGGAAAAGGAATAAAATAGCTCCTGTCAAGCTAAACTGTTGATTCAAATTCAGCTTGGATCAGTAACAGCAGATTGATAACCTAATTTAAATAAAATGTTATAATAGGAATTAATTAGATTCTCTTGTTGGGATACGCAAAAAGAAAAAAAAAACTGAAAGTCTAGCTGAAAGCCTAGCCCTTACAATTGCACAGAGCATCGGCAGCAAGCTACAGGGATAGCCTGAGGTCAACCCTAGCTTAGCCAAAATTCCTGATGGGTTATCCGGGGAGTACACGGTGCGTGAGGTGCAAGTGCTTCGTTCCAGCCTCACTGACTGCTTGCCAGAATGTGGCAGCCCCAGCACAGCCCTGTGTGCAAACATTCGGGTAGTTAATAGCAAGGCAACTAGGAGGGAATCATTTCTGCAAAATCCAAAGGGACTACAAAAGTCCAATCTGCAAGAACGCAAATCCCTGTGTGCTCTCCCTCTCATTCTTTGAAGAAAATCCATAAGCAATTTTTTTTTGTATTTAGCTTCCTTTGTTTTCTAAGAAACATCTAAGGAAAACAAATTCTTTCGAAGTTTTATTTATCAAATGAATTTGTGTTTGCATTTCTGCTCGGGAGGAAAAAGCATGGGTAGATTTTGTTTCCCCCTTTCCTTCCTTATTTATTTCTTTAAAAAACAAAACAAAAAGCTTTTGCAAACTCAAACATAATAAAAAAAATCTTAAAAAGATATCCACAAAAAGTTTGCTGAAGAAAGCCTGTGTTAACGTCTACCAAAGACTATTACCTACCTTGCACACTCCTCATAGAGCAATTTTGTCTTTCAAATTGATTCCTCTTTTGAAGATTCAAGTGACCTGGATTGAAGGGTAAGTGAGTAAGCAGAGCAATGCCACCCGTGCCACGTAACAAGTGCATCTTCAATCTCCACTTGATAGCCAAGGCAAATCTGCGCATCACTGACTGGCTAAGCTTGCCAAGAATGAGAATGCAGGCTAACCATTAGCTAACGCTAAGGGCTGCTTTGTAGACACCTATTTCTTGAAGATGAAACCCATCTAGACAAGCTGCTGCTCTGAAAATCATTTCATCTTTTTGGCTTGTAGCTGTGAGAAACACTGTTCGTGAGCATTCACCAACAGGCGCTAGAGGAAGAATTCACTGTATGGGTTATATTTTCAGATGCTCCCACCCCCTTTTTTTTTCTTTTCATTCCTTTTTTTTTTTCTTTCTTTCTATGATTCTTTTATTTACCATTTACAGCAAGTTTAGAATCTTGAGTGTCTCCCTAGTCTTAAAAAACTGCTCATAGGTCAAGATTAAAGCAATAGTTTCCACAAGAAGTGGTAAACTTAGCTTGGTTTACTGTTATCCCCATTCCACATTGAGAAGAACATTGTGAACATGAACTTGTGAGAATAATCGTTAGGTATGCTGCCAGGATACAAGAATTCCAACCTTACTTTTTACTTTTGCAGGAACTTTAATTGTAATTAATATGGTACGGACTAAAAACATAATCTATGGGGCTGAGTGAAAAGAACAACAAACACAATATCCATATTGCTCTTCCAGAAGAGCAGTAATACTCAATACTGCTACAGCATTCCACTTGAACAGTATGCAAGGCTTGACAGTATGCAGGCACTACATCAAAATGTAGTGGTCTCAGTCACTGGCTCAATATTGTTCTAGCATTTGCCCACTATTCAGGCAAAAATGGCCTCAGAAATTCTCAACTAAAATAGAATGAGCGTCACAGGGATGTATTCAGGGTTGTTGCTTTTTTAAATACATGTGCACAAGGTTTTTCCCTCCAGTAGCTCTACAGCCCGGCATGGTAGTTGCATTGGCAGTATGGAATACAGCAGACAGAAACATATGACCACATGTTAGCATCTGGATGGGGTTTAGCTCAATCTTTGAGTCCACAGTGAGGCCAGGGATTCCCTCCTGTTTCACAGTAACAGTGTTCTGTTACTTTATTATGGATGATAACATTTTCTTATTTTTTAATGTCATGTTATGTACCCTTTTCCCTTTATTATGGATGATAACATTTTCTTATTTTTTAATGTCATGTTATGTTCCTAATCATAAAAGGACAAAAATTAGAGAAAAAATGCAGAAAAATAAGGGGAATATACAGTTTACACACAAAGCAGAAGTGATGATACACCAATATGAGCTATTATTTGCAGTAATTCATGTCTTTCCAAAACCCCCAAAATTGCATGTGACTTACAAAAGAAGAGACACATTGATTTACTGGTTCCTTTTGGGAGGGCTGCCTGAGCACAGGATGCATCTGCTGTGCTCCCAGCCTTTCCATTTTGGAGGATTTTGATGCAATATACAGTGCCTTGATACTTGGCCTGAAATACACTACTTGTCTGCTTGTGCTAAAACTAAAGAAATCCGTCTTCCAAACCAGCACAGTCTGCTAGACATTGAACGACTCCTCCATGAAAATGTGGTTTTGATCCTAATTCCTAAACCATTCAGCCATCGCCCCCTTCAGAAATGAAATTTTGATAGGGTCCAACAGGAGCAGAATCTTCCACCTGCAGTAAATGTTCCCTTGAAGTAGAATTGCAAAAAGGATTAAATGCAAACATCTCCATGATTGCACTGATCTGTGTGGGTATGTTTGCTTGTGCTTATGGAGCTTCTTGCATGCTATACATTAAGCTTCCCTGCTTTTATATCAAGATTGCTATAATGAATTGTCAACTTCTCTGTGAACAATACTGTTAAAATCACTTTAGCTTTCCTCTGTTCCCTCCACGGACTAGGGGAATTTTAACTACATTTCAATAGTTATCATTTTAATTTTAAAAAGTGTGCAAGAGCATACTTATTTGTAAGTGACCCTGCACCACATCTTCTTTTTGTACTTTTTCCCATTCATTAAAAAAAAGACCCTGCAGAAAAACAGCACACAGAAGCTCATATGCCTCACGGGACATGGAAGTGTCTCCATTTGGCCGTTTCCTGTCGAAGCAGCTCACAGAAAGTTTGCTGAAGGATGCGACAGCCATTCAAAGGACATGAAACCACTGTCAGAGGGTCCTTATATTACGGGTCAAGTTGAAAGGCTATTCCCTTAGGCAGCATATTTCAGTTTAGAGCCATCTCTTGATAGAAACAAATGCTGCCTATAGAATTTGTCTTTAAGATTCTAAAAATAAATTGATCTATAAGTGACTGTACTCTTAACACAATGAGTCACATCGAGGAGTAAGAGCCATTTTTAGGCTATGAAGTAAACTTTACTCTGAATTAAAGGCTTAATCCATACAGGAAGAAATTAACTTTCAGGTCTTCTTGACGTAATAACTTGAGGACACAGAGGAGAAGGAGGAAGGACAAAGACATCCTTAAGTGATGCTCAACATCTGAGCAATGTGTTGCTCTTTTGTGAGGAAAATGCTGCAATAGTAGAAAAAGTGAATAATGAAGATAATTAAGNGCGTAACAACTTGAGGACACAGAGGAGGAGGAAGGACAAAGACATCCTTAAGTGATGCTCAACATCTGAGCAATGTGTTGCTCTTTTGTGAGGAAAATGCTGCAATAGTAGAAAAAGTGAATAATGAAGATAATTAAGAGTAATAACTAATACAGCAAAAGTCCTTTAAAGGCAGCTAGAGCTGAGGATGCAGGGATGAATGGAGGCAGAGATGCTCTGGTAAGTGTTTGGGGTTTGGCCCAGGGCTATATGTTCAAGGCAGGAGCTATGAGAGATGCCAGGGGACAATCGCTTCAGTTTTGACAGAAGTCTATGGCTCTTCATCGTCATTTTTGTTTTCTTGGCCTTTAGACTGTGACAGATTTGCCATTCCTGTCTTAAATAATTCTCAGTTAAAATAGGCAGCATGGTAAATGTGCATAGGCAGCAAAGGTGAGCATGATTTCAAGAATACAAAGAGGTTAGCAGAAAACATACAATCATCTGGTGCATATCTGCAGAATCTTACAGCTGTTTCCAGTTTTTCCACAGCAGTGGTTCAGTACAAGGAACAGAAATCAGGCATTCTCATTTGTACCACCTACATGGGCACTGTAGCTGATAAAATCACCTTAACCAGTGCTAGAGGCAATAGTTCTTCAGCTCTATCAATTAATAACTGGACATGAAAACTCATGACACTTGAGACCTTGTGCCACTTCTTGTTTCCAGAACACACCAAAAATCTTTGTTTCTCATAACTTAGTATTTACTGTTGTTGTAGAACATTACACAGCACACTTGATTACCAAAAAAAAGTGATTATTGTGCATGATTCTCAGTGAAAAGGGACTAGATCATTTGGGTTCACTTTGCAGAACTGCATGTACTTTCAAAATCCAAAAGACTACATTAATTCTACTATGATATTCTTTGTATTACAAGATACAAACATCTGTAATTTACCCACAACTGATGATGACACAGTAGCTACTAAGATGTTGTCTTAAAATTAATAAAACCAAAAGTGCCCACTTACAAGGAAATGCGTAATTTCTCAGTAAGGCTATTAGAAAGCTCATGCAGAAGAGCCAGAGTCCTGTACGTATGTGGTCCGTAGGCTTAAATGCCTACAGTACTGGAGTATTTTTCCAAGAATATAAACTGGCATTGTATTACGTGCAATTGCAGAGTGGTAAACAAATACTTAGAAAATCACAGGGGAGAGAGGGACCAAAAGAGAAAACAAAAGCAAGCTCGCAACACCAACTTGGTTCAGGGTGAAATATCTTTCTCCCTAGAACAGTTCTCCATCAGGAGGTGATTTTACCGCACTGTTAAGTAATTACATCCCGAAAGAGGTTTGCCAGAAGAACCAACTGGGTTAGATGGGCCATCAGGATTTTATTTTAATGTAGTCTAAATCTGCCAAGTTTTTGCAGGATAATTCAGCATTGTGCTGCTGGGAGCATAATCTAAGAATAAATTTAAGCATAATTACACAACTGGAAGTTGAATACTTTACTGCGAATTAAACTGTACCTACTCTAACAATTATTAAAGCTCTTAAATTGTACAGAAATGAGTTGAAAAGTATGATAACATATAAAATTTAATAAATAATTTATCTCAGAATACAGAAAGTTTTATAGGCCAGATTTTCATACACATTTAGGTACCTTTATGAACCCAAAATGGTGTAAATGGGACAGTAATATAACACTATAGGTGAATTTAAAAATCCTGTAGAAGCATCACTAGTCACTATTAAACGCTACAGTTCTTTTGATCAGGGGTTTCGTAAGAAATACTTTTATTATATCAGGTGCAGATTGCCCTTCTTTGGTACATTTATTGACGCACAGTCTAATTCTTTTATGGGCTTATTTTTACAAGAGAAATTTTAATTTAACTTTTGAAGCACGTTGTTAAAAAAAATCATACTTTTTGTTGTTACAGCTGTGACGTCCAACAGCCATCTAGAACACAACTAACATTAGTTCACTTGCACAGAGGACAATGATTGAAACACTCAGCTTTTAGGAACTATCATGAAATGCGTTGAGAGCAGATATGACACTGGTAGCTGGCATTAAGATTTTGTTCATATTTGACACCCAATAGAGTCAGATAATTCCAGCAGTTTGGCTGATTTCCTTGTACGACGCTAAAGCAGAAGGCCAGTTTGTTAATAGTTTATTGGCTTCATTCACTTGCACAAAGCGGCCATCCAGAATTCCCTGCACATCCTGAAGTTAAAGCACGTGTGAAGTTTTAATGCTTCTTGTAGTCACAAAAAGGCCCTTTGAGCACTGAGTAGTGCCAACAAAAGAATGCTAATACTGGAAAGCATTTCCTAAGCAGTAATTTCTCAGGGCCTCTGATCTGCAGAAGAGATGGCCATAGTGACATTCTGCCGGCACTGAACAAGGGCATCCCTCAATATGCTATAAACCCGTACGAGCTCACGCAGATTTTGAATATCACCTCCAAATCACACCAGTGGAGACATCTCAAGCTCCCATAATGTGAAGCCCCTTACAGCGCAAAGGCTGTGCCCCTCAGCTCCCGCTTTGTAACTGTATTGTATTTGTAGCTTTGCAACATATTGCTTCCTAAAAAACATCTTGCAGACTCCTGTCACTAAGTGTTAACAGAGACTGTTGACAGCAACTCCAGAGCGCCGTGTTTGGAAAGGTCATGTGCACCAGACACATGACCAGGCCAGCCAGAGGCAAACCAGGATGGCACCTCCAACTGCCAACTACTGGCAACGTCAGTAGTGTTCAGGGACAGCCCGTTGGACAGGTGCCATGCTGCTCTCCAGGTGAGACTGAATTACAATTCAATGAAATACAATACATATATATATATACAGAAGAAGAAAAAATACCTAATTCTCGTTTCCAGATTAGACAATTTCTCATTAAATTAGTGTAAAGCATAGAATGTAACTCTCCTTGTCTGGTTGCAGGAGTTGGAGCAACCACCAAAATGTACAAATGTTATTTTAATACTTACAATGGCATAGGCCAGCTAGAATCATATAGAGTGGAACTAGGTTTTACTGCCCGGTGTGTTAAAAGCCTTAATCTCCCATACAGCGTTAAGCAATTTGCCACAGAAATAGAATTAACAATAAAGTAGAGGCCACTTTTTCTGGCATTAGGTGTAAATTTCCCTAAAAATACAGACTGTGCATCTTTGGTAGGGAAAAATAGTGTGAGCAAGGTTTTTCTCAGGTCTACACCCATGGGTTTTCTTGCTGTGTGAGCATACTGACGTGATACATCCCTTCTCAATGTTTCTTCTCTCCAGTTGATATAAGAGCAGCCTTGGAAACACAGCCCGACCAGTATGACCAGCTGCTTCAGGAATTCATATCCATGAATTCTTTGTGGAGTTTTTTGTCTGATTTTCAGGGACAGATACTTTCATGGATATGACGAAAATGGGCATGCAAACACAACTGGAAAGATATTATAGGTAGACTGTAACCCAAGATTTGAATTGTAGCATTCACTGCTCCCCCATCCTCCTCTCTCCACACACACTCCCAAAGGAAAACACACATAACTTCTAACGCAAACTTTATAATTTGGCTTGGCCTCTAGGAACCTGAACACTCTGGATCAGAAGACAGTCTGGGTCATCATGAAACTACTAGCCACCCAGGGAGAAACGTTACGCCACAGTGTGTGTCTCAAACCATAAAAGAGAAATGCAGTTATTCCACTCAAAAATCTGTCTTCCTGCTATATCTGCCCAGCTGCCACATAGTAAAGCTCAACAAAGATTAAGTGTGTAGGTTGTGTCTACACTAAGCGCTTGTGCAGTTTTCTGTCCCACCAAATCAGGTTCTGAGTTCATACCAGACAGGCCCTTCCTATTAATGCTCACACGCACTTCACCAAATCCACGTGGGAAGGATACCCCTATGACAGGTTAGCTCTTCACCGTGCTGAACGCATGACTCCCTGCTCGTGCAGAAAGACGGAATTCAAAAGCAGACTGTAGTGTTTGGCCCATAATAACCCCCCGAGCAAGCAGCGTGCTCATGATAAAGGAAAGCACCAGCACCAAGCACAGCCCTGAAGTGGAGGAGAAGCTGGAAGGGATGAGCACCAGGATAATCCCCATGTCAAGGGGGTCCTGGGAGGGCACACAACCAGGCTGGTGTCGGGCAAAGCTAAAAAGTCTTCACCAGGACCCAGCACTTGGTGAGCAGTATCCAACTGCTGGCAGCACTGGGATCCTGTGGAGCCCACCCAGGCTTAAGCAGGAAGAAAACACTTGGAAAATACCTTTTCCGTGTCCATCTTGAATTCGGTCTTTAGCTTTAGCCTATCTGGACTATGGCTAAACTTCCCCTCCCTTTCCTCTGTGATCTTGTGAAATAAAGGTAATAACTCAGGGAGGGCCATGACCAGAATAACTTGGAGGAAAAAAAAAATCAGTCAGTTAATGCAAAACTTCTCAGAAAGTCTGCACAGAAGCTGAGCAAATAGCGAGCTTTAGGCTGCAGCAAGTCTTTACTCAGTATTCGCAAATATGGGGAAGTGATCATTATTTATAAAAATCCCATAAAAGGTATCCATTTTTTTTTACTCTGTAAATGAGTAATGGCTTGATCATTTAGCACCCATGAGTCATAAGTTTTCTCTTGTAAAGAGGATAAGATCAAATCCCATGGCAACATGTTCAGTCACATTTAAGTCTTAACTGTGTGTTTTTCCTCTCTTCCTCTGCCTTCCACGTTTATAGGCTTCTCTGCCCCATACTGTTCTCTAACATACAAGGACATGGTTTCATTAAGATTACATGAAAATACAGATCTTGTTTTCTTAAGTGGGCCTAGGGCAAAGATGCTAGGGAAAAAAAAAATCCCTGGAGTCAAATTAGCCAAAATACTCACTGTCCTGCTGAATTTTTATGCAGTCATGTTGAGCACTGTCACAGGTAATAGGAACACTTATACATCAAATCTTTTGGGATTTTTTTTTTTTTTTTTGCCATTTCTCTTCTTTCCCACCGCACCCTTCACCACGAGAGAAGGGAGAACTGCCTGCAGGCTTTCATCACGATGCAGGACACATAGGCTGCTAGTGGGATAATCTGTGTCTGGAAGGTACTAAAAGAAATCTTGAGTAAAAACATTTCGGATTTCATTGCTCCCTTACTATGCCTATGCTTTGGGGAAGAACAACCAACAGACACATTTTTCAATGCCATTTAAGCGAAGTTGAACACACAAATCCCATTAACAATAATGGGATTTGTGTACATAATTCTGAATAGTTTGAACACTCTCCCATGAAGTTTCTCCCAACCCCTCAAGAAGCAGGAACAATTCTACTTTATTTAAACATAATCTCACTGACAGGTAATTTTGTGACACAAAATTTATTGCTGGCTTGTCCATTGAGGGCATGTTTCACCATTAATGTTTCCTTTTAAAAACTCCAGCATACATTAAATGCTCATACCAAGCTTCCTGGTGTTTTCCTTGGAAAATCTTGCTTTCTGTGGTATTTCACGTTATCCGAATCCCTCTTTACTCACCCCTCCTCTTCTTCGAATAGTCAGGACACCCTTGAAAATGAAATATTTGATCTCCAAAGACCCTACTGGTAAAATATTTTTTTTAAATAAACCCTTTACAGTATTCACCTATTACCTCAGACATTCATGCGGTATAAATTTTGAGTAAACGTCTACCAGCTTGCAATTGATCAAGTGAGCTAGAGGCCATGAATTTAACGTGACTAGTCCAGCGCACTGCCTCCTACAACCTACCAGTTGCCGCTAGACTTCAGTGCAGTCATTAAGAGGGAGGCCCACAGGCCGCTGGTCCTGAGCCTCAGAGGCTACCTGTGCCGTCTGCAGAGCTGGCCCTGGCTTTCAGCCCTTCGGTAACACAAGTGGCTTTAGCTCATGCGCATTTATGGCAATGAGTCATGTGGAGATCTCAGACATACCTTTGAGATGGTGAATTGCTGAAACAGGTCGTGCTATCAATTAACATGAAAAACAAAGTAATTTCCTACCTATGAGCAAGCGAGGGGACGGGGAGAAGGAAATTAAAGATGCCATTATGTCACATGACCCAACAGGAGTGGAGCACAGCTATTGCACACACCACAGTCATAACACATTAGACAGGCGCAAGCTACGACTTGAAAACTCAAGTTTAACATACATCATCATTACCTTAGAGGGAAGGCTCTCGAGTTCTAATAAGAAAAGTATCTGATGAGATGAAAAGTTAAGAATAGGACCTACGTAGCTAAGATAAAATATGGAGGGTGTTTTTGTGGCCACAGAGCTGGGAAGGGTTTCAACGAATACGGCTTGCACTGACACTCAGCCAAAGATGTCCGGTGCTACACTGAGGCAAAACAACCAAAACAGGGTAAGATTGTGCACTCCCCAACTGCCGCAGGGCTCGTGCTGCTGCTCCCGAGGCACTGCACCACAGTCGTTCATAAGAAACGCCTAGATTAATTGCTATCAGCACTTTCAAATTTAGAAATATAACTTTTGCATAAAGGAGTTCTACTGGTTGCATTAAGAAACTGGGGGCATAAGCCATTGGCTCAACAATTAAAAAAGGATGGTGAGGTGAAGATGGCATGTCATGAGGAAGGGCTTCTCATCACCTGCAGAGAGGACAGCTCAACAAGCAGCAAGGAAAACAGGGATTTTCCTAGACATACACCTAGGAAAGAACACAGAAGAACACTCTCTTTGAGAGCACCATCAGAAGAAAATAATCACATATTCTAGAGTATAACCAAGACCCTGAACAGTCGGAGAGCCTCGTTCCCCACTGCCAGCCACTTTGAGAGGAGAGATGGCCACGAAGGCCTCCTGCAGGGTTGTCCCATCTCCTCCTTGCTGCACTGCTGGTGCTGCTCCGCAAGGCTGGTGGGAAAGGCTGTCATCCTGTCCCTGTGCCTCTGCTCCTGCTGCCTCCAGATTGCTGGAGCACAGACAGAGCCCGCAGCCAAGGGACGATATGGGCCAAATGAGCAGCAATTTGCACTGAAGAAATAATTTAACCTGTTTGCTGTTGGGACTTAGAGCACTGCTGATGGCCTGACCAACAGCTGAGCTTCTGTCCCTCGGAAATGCCAGCACAAGCTTTGCGGGCATCAGGGCTGGGTACAGTTGACTTTTTGCTAGACTAGAGTCAAGGGAAATCCTTCCATTAACATGAATGGAGCCATGGCTAAATCCATAATTTATCAGAAAGACATAAAGCTGAGTAAACAAGTAAAATACACGATGCTTTATAACAAGGTGTTTTCCCCTTGGGGAGAAAATTTTTCCAGATTCAAACACTTCACAGTAATGTACAATTCTGTAGTAAATACCACCTGAGGATCTCAACTGTGGAGCCTGCTGCCCAACCAGCCTTCCAGAAATTGCCATTTACACCACTCTAAATGAGTTCTAGGAGGCGGACTCTGGAAAATCACACCGTATTTCCATTCTATATCATCTTGATCATCTCCATCATCACCGCAAGGCTATTAGTGCATGCACACATGTACGCCGAAGCACACAAGCACACACACACACACACACACACATGCAGAGGAATAAGTAGGGCAATGGAAAATACATTCCGTCTTCGCTCACTTATTCCATACACAGGCTAATTTCTAAACCACGGGGGAGCAAAAGTTCTATAAAGCCCTCTTATCCTACAACTAAATACCCCTGCTAACGAAGACTTAGCAGCACAGCCATCACTATCAAAAGCACTAACTTTTAGATTAGTAGCAGTTGGCAACTCAAGTCGTCCATTTTTCATTTTAAGGAAACCTTTTTAAGACTGCTCTCTTATTTTCAGGAGGACTATAAATGCACTTCTCATGTTTTGATTTTATTTACTCTGCCCTGGGGATTTTGGTCCCTCTTTGCAAGCAATAAATTTTTCTTTAAATCTTTTCTTGTTAATAATATATTCCAAAATGAATCAGACAAGGAGAGCAAGAACGCAGGCCTCCTCTCAAAGCGTTTCGGCCAAGGGTCACTGCTACACCGTGTTTGTAGTCAAGCTGTGGTCACTAAGCAGGGTGCTAATGACCGCTGCAAAAATGGGAAGCCGCGTGTGTCAAAACACAGCTTTCTCCATGCCTTCCACACCCACTCCTTCCACACCAGGCCACCTTCCCCTTACCAGCCTGACAGACTGCCCCATATAAATTAGTAAAGAGGAAGGCAAGACAGAAAGGAAGACAGAAAGCAAGAGACACAACGGCAGCTTTTAAAATCGTTGCTGTAAAGGATTTATCTGAAGGTCTGAAGGGACAGCACTCAGTGCTTGACAGAATGAGTTATGGCGACTAGCGGGGGACGGAGGAGNTGGGAAGCCACGTGTGTCAAAGCACAGCTTTCTCCATGCCACCCCCTCCTTCCACACCAGGCCACCTTCCCCTTACCAGCCTGACAGACTGCCCCATATAAATTAGTAAAGAGGAAGGCAAGACAGAAAGGAAGACAGAAAGCAAGAGACACAACGGCAGCTTTTAAAATCGTTGCTGTAAAGGATTTATCTGAAGGTCTGAAGGGACAGCACTCAGTGCTTGACAGAATGAGTTATGGCGACTAGCGGGGGATGGAGGAGGAGGCGGAGGAGCAGGGAAA
This sequence comes from Crypturellus undulatus, assembly GCA_013389825.1. Taxonomy (NCBI): domain Eukaryota; kingdom Metazoa; phylum Chordata; class Aves; order Tinamiformes; family Tinamidae; genus Crypturellus; species Crypturellus undulatus. The sequence goes on from VWPW01015192.1 coordinate 349,893, forward strand.
GCAGCCTGGGAGGAGAAAACCTCCAAAGTCTCGTGTTTAAAATGCTCTTGGAGGATTTCCAACTGCCAGTTCAGAACAATGTTGACATTTAGCCTTTTCTAATCGGTGCTGTCCGTCACCCAGGGCTGAGATTCCTGCCGTATGACGGAGCCCTCCCGCAATTGGCAGCGCCGTCCTCCCTCGCTGTTGTTCCTCAGTGCCCACCACCACCTCCCACCACCACCCAACCTGGCACCCGTGTCAGACCCCGCTAATTTTAACTCCACAACAGCAGGCTGGGCCATGGGTTGGGGCCAATATATACAAGGGGTTTATAGCGCAGCAAGAACAGCTGCCTGCGAGATACCAAAATACCTCTGATGCACCTTAATCTGCTAAAAGCTCAATGGCTCCTGCCAGACTGCAAGAAAAGGTGAGAAAACCCTCATTTTAACACCAGCTCTGTTTAAAGAAATTTAAAAGGTGCCATAAAATGAAATATCTCACATGACAACAAACTAAGGCTTTAGAGGGGGTTGAATTCAGATACAGGATCCCTTTTTGACCAAAGTGCTGTTGTAGAAACTTACAGTTTTACTTATTTATCCATTTCTGGTTTTGAGCAGAGGTAGAAATGATAGAAAAAGATATTTAATTGCTATGAAGAACTGTGCTCAGTATTTACAAATCACTTTCAACACTGTCAAATCTCTGACGAGTTCAGTCTCTTTTGCTGTGCAAAAGCACAGAGCAAAGTTGAGCTATGTCACATTTTCTCCAGCATCACAGACTAAAACAAGATTTTGGTACCACTTTTGCCCTAAGATATCGTCTGTTCAGAAGCATCAAGACTAGAAAAGGTCAGAGATCACTGTGGAGCTGGTCCTGACAGAGTTGGACCAGGTCCGTTGCACGGTGATAGCCTGCCTTATCTATCACAAAACCCAGGGCAGTTCAGGGGGAGGAAGGTGTCCACAGCAGCAGGCAACGCACTCTGCAGCAGCTGCCTGTCATCGTGGACACTCATCAGGGACACTCCAGTCCCCCTGGCATGACAGGACAAGTTTCTTTGCAGTGGGAGGCTGAAGATTTTGCTCTCTTCATCTTAATGGCAGACACCTTTCTTAAAGGAGGTCCTTAGCAGCTGACTGGTTTAAATTATGTTGTCCAGTCCCATTAATTTCAGCTGAGTTAAGTTTGTTAATGTGGAAGATGATGAGAGTACATATGTGTTGAAGTAGCTAAATGCGGGATTAGGATTATGGCTCGGTGGGCACAAGTAAATTAATTTTCAGAAGTTATTTAGGAATATATTTGACTTACTTGCAGTGAAATATAAATAAATAAGCACTCCGTTAAATCATCACCAAACTCCTCTCAAGAATATCCTTCAAAACAGTGCTAGGAAGGGCTTCAGGCAATGAGACTACTCATAGGTATGCTTATACATCTACTTAAATCCTTGCAAAACAGTAGGATGTCTTTCTGAGGCAGCAAGTTACTTCAGCTTGGGTTTCACTCACTAAATAACTGCTGCAAAGTCAGCAGGACTAGGTATCATGTGAGGTTTGTGAATCCTAAGTATTTGCAGCATCCTGAAGCAGCCTATTTCAGCTTTATCAGATCTGAACACGGACCTCACTCTGAGAAAGTCTGGAGAGAAAACAAAAAGCTGTGAAGTATAACTACCTACAGCTTCAACATTAGGTTGACTTAATCCTTACAGCTGGGGTCCTTTTTCTGACAAGTCCCAGCCAATGACAATATTGTTTTGAAATCTTTGCAAGCAGGATATAAACCAAAAGAGAATAGGTTCAGTTACAGATTTCAAGGCAATACCATGGGCACTGTTAAGGCTATAAAATGGTGTTAAATGGGCAATGGTAGAGAACATGAGAGAATTAAGTACCATTTAATAAAATTTCCAAGATTCATCTTCCGTTTACTGCCCTTCTTCCCCCCCCCGCAGAAAAATAATTTCTGCTTAGGATAACATGTGGTTTAATTCCTATATTCTCCTTTCTTCTCACTTTCATACCTACCCACCCTTAAAGAAGCACCAAGGACAAAACATAAGAAGAAAACTATGTTAAGGGCACCTGGAAAAAATCTATATCCAGATTTCAACTAAAGAGGAAGGACAGACATGAACGGAGAGGAAAAGCAGAGGAGGTTGGGGGAAATCAGTCTACAACAAGATGAAAAAATATAAGAAAAACCTTAACTATGTCAGGATTGATAAACAATGTTCTCCAACAGTGACACAGCCCAGAAAATTCCGTTTCCTGTGCTGCACAGAGCTGCACAGTTGGAAAAGAGACTGATGTGGAGAAAACAGAGTATGGCAGCTCTTCTGAGCTGAGAAGCATTGATTTATTCAGAAAAAAAAATGTATTTTTAAGGTGCACTGCATTTTACTCTCACAAAAGTGAATAGCCACAGTACATTTGATTGTGGTGAGTTGCTTTGCAGGAAAGGCTTGCAGGATGTAGGGTGTAACAGAAGTCTTAGCTATACTGAAATTAATAAAAGTTTTGCCAAGAGCTTTACTGGGACTAAGTATTAGCAGGAGATGACTTCCAAACCATTTCTTCAATTAAATGTTGAGGTGTTTATTAAGTCTACATGAGTTATCCTCCCAACTCTCTGTACCAGTTTTATTAACACATAGATTCCACTAGCAGAGTACTAATTTATATCCCAGCCAAATGCAGGGTACTTTCTTAGCGCATTGCTCCATGAACGCCATACACAGGGTCCTTTGCTTTTCAAGACTTTTCCGAAGCTGAGGGGTGGAAGTCATTTGCCATGTGTTCACTCACAGGCTCTTTCTCCCTCCCACCCATCCCCAAAGGCCCTATGACTCTCACACTAACTCTCCTTCCAGCCAAGGAAGACCGGACACGGGTCCCCCAGCGAGGTGTCAGCCCAGCTAGACAGTCCCTCCCTGTCCAGAGGGGCAGAGCTTCAGAATTACTTTCGTGTTTTTTTATTATTATTATTCATTCAAAGGGCACTTTTTAAAGCAGGGCCACCACTTTTTCCATTCTATCATCTCCTGTGCTGCAATTGCAGCAGCAACAGAACGGAAGCCCCCAGTTTCTGTGCGAGCCGTTCGCATCCGTGCAGGCAGCAGACGGGCTTCCAGGTGTGTGGCACAGACCCTGACCGTAGATAGCATTATTTACACTCTTGTTCACCCCTAGAAGCAATTTGCCGCAGTTAGAAACAAAGGAATAGATACACATCCTGCCCTTGTAGGTACGCGAGGGATTAAGAGGCACCCACATTTACAAAGCATGTGTAGTTAAGTGCTGGTGAAAGCAAACATCCAGGCATCAGCCTTTGCCCCGGCACAGCTTTGTGGAGACAGCTCCCACCACAGGGAGAGTGAACCTTCCTGGAAGGCCCAAACCACCCCTATTGACTGTCATCCTGCAACCTCAACGTTAGGGTAAACCATTCAACATACTCATCTCCACCATCCATCTGTAGCAGTTCATTCACTTCAGCCACTTGCTGAACAGATGTGAAAAGCTACAGGAGCAGAGCTGGAAAGTGGCCGTAGCAGTGAGATAGACATTAAGCAGACAGCTGAATGCTGTCAGGATGGCAAGAGACCCTCTCCATCTCTCTCTTACCACCTCTTCAGCTTGAACGTCTAGCACTGTTACCACGAGCCCCTCATTGGTTTTTGCTCTGACCATACCAGCTCTGGAATTGAAGGGTTACCTGTGATTCGAAAGCTCCATTTGCAAAGAAAACTTGAACTACTAGCCCCCTTGGACAGGAAAAACTCTGAAAGCCTGACTCAGAATACCCCCACAGGAGCAAAAAACACATGTCACACAAAAGGAACTTTTTTTTTTTTTTTTTTTTAATAGCTCAGCCTGAATCTTGATTGGAGTCAGGAATAGATGAGCCCTCCAATGTAAAAAAAAAAAAATGCATTGCAATTAAGTAAGTTTGCTATATACAAGTCCCTAGTGTGATAAAAAGATACACCTATCAACTAGAGCAAATACGAGATTGGAAACAGTCCTGTATATGCACAAGCAACTAATCTACTTTGGCGAGGTAGCCAGACTTCGGAGCCAAACAACTTTTGTGGGTTACAGTGATGCTTCCAGCAGATCCCGCAGTGCCCCTCTGACAGCACCTGAGGCCGGTCAGACAGTAACAGGAGACAAAACTTTTGGTCCAGCAGATTTCAAGTGCGGTGTAGCTTAACTTTCTGTAGAAACCGATCGTAAGTCTGAACGCCTAAGGGCATATTGTAGAAGCTTCCTCTTTTGATTAACTCATGCCACCAAGATAAGACAGTTAAAATAGCAAAATGTCTGCTACCCTAACCCTCTACCACCCAGAGATGAGGAAAAGCAGAAGACTCTGTCAAGTTCTTAGACACCAGACACTGAAAATACAGAAAAAAAAATCAATGGTATGATAATAGGAACAAGACAAAATCCATACAAGAAGAGATTAAATCAAGTAGGTGTTGGATGATGGCAAGAAAGCAACATCAGAAATGATTAAAGTGCAAGCCTGGGACCCAGAAGAGCTCTCCATCTTCTTGTTGACTGTTGATTCCTTTATGATCTTAAGTGAGCAATGTTGCAAGCAAGTTAGATACTTTCGGAGCAGAAACTGTACAGGTTCTTGTGGTAACATTTGGTGTAATTAAATATGAGGATTTTTTTCTGAATATATAGTTCCTTGCCACAGAAATAAAGAATAATGCTATGCAATAATGTCTAGCATAAAGCATCATTAATTTGATGGAAGCTCAAAAATACTGCATAAGGTGCTTTAAACTGAGAAAAATCAGAATGCTTTTACTAGATTTTCTCCCAGGCAAAACAATCATTTTCAGAAAAAGAAATTAGAGATAATTTTCGAAGATATATTTATGAGAGTTAATTATCAAAGATATATTTCAAAAAGGTAATAGAATACTCATACACACAAGAAATATAAGTAATTAAAAGTAATTTTGTTCAACTTTTCAAAATCAAGACAAAATTAGAGTTAATAAACATTAAGATTTATTTCAAAGGAGTTCAACATACTAAAATACAGGAAGATTTACATTTTTTCCTCTCTTTTCTTCTTCTTCAATTAAAATAAAGTCCCATTGAATCAGATTTTCATAAATCCTGCAAACACTGTTTACTTTTGAAAAAGTACGGTGCTTCACTTTTTCTTTTCTCATTCCACGTAGTCAATTCTATTATAGTAACCCTAGGACAGTTAAATCAGCACTCTATTCTTTGCACAATACGAGGGAAAAAAAAAAAAAGGTCTAAATCAGGAGAAGTAAAAGCCTAAAAGCTTCTCCCTTGCCCTCAGACCTTTTGTGACATGCTTTGTTTCTGTTTCTTTAAAAGGTATTCATTCAGTCACCATTTTTTTTTGTGTTTGTTTTCCTCTATTCTAGGTTGTGCAAGCTGTCTTAGCGGCAGATAGAGTATGAGGAAGCTTTCCATCCTAATCCCTTTCCATTACTGAAATTTATGAAATACTGCCAAAAGGCACATTGCCCGCAAGAAAGTAAATAAAATGAAAGAAAAACATTTCACCAACCAATTCTTGACCATGGGGACATCAGAAAGGCACAGGCAAGGGTGACAGTACAACAGCAAATGTTGGGAGCACATTCATTCAGGTGATTAGAAGAAGCATTTTAAGAAAGAACAGAATTAAGGTTTCCCCAGGCCTCAGAACAAGCTTTTTTTACCTTCCTCGTCAAGGGAGGCGACCACTGGATTCTATAGGAATCTCTCCATTGCCTTTAATGGACAGTCTATAACAGCCTCTGCGGGTCCCCGAGAAGTGCTGGGCCCGCTCTCCTATCAGCAGACCTGAGCTTCTGGGTAGGCTGTGAGAGTCTGAAGATGTGGGGGACTCAATCCGTGACGCCATTATCTGAAAATATCCAGCGTCTTTGAGCGGGGACAAAACTGAATACAAGCACCGGACTGCCCAGCGGCCATTCAAAGTGAAAACCTTTCCAAAATAAATTCCACCTGGTGCACATTCTAGGCTGCTAGAACAGATTGCTCCAAGAACATTTCATCTCTTTTTTTTTCTTTTTTTTTTCTTTTTTTAACAAGCTATTAACAACAGATGAAGAATAACACCTTTCCAACAATTAATGCAGCCTGAGGCCTAACCAGTAAATCATTATTTCCAAAAAGTCCTATTGAGAGCAAGGCTACGGTAACCTTTCAAAGCTGCCCCCACATCCGACAACAACAATAAAACGCTGCGCTATTTTTCTTACCTCATAAAGTTGTCATCTCAACACAGCTACACATCTTAGCTGCCACCCAGCCCGTAAACATCCTTCTGTGGGGAAGGTTATCGAAAAGGTCACTGAGAAGCAGCTCAGAAATTATCTAGAGTATTATCTAGAGCCCTCAGATTTCCTGGAGCCTTTGCAGTCTGGTTTAAGACGTGGTTATGTTACAAAGACAGGTATTTCTTGGCCATTTCTAGCCTCCCTGATTTATTAGCTTCTGCTAATGGAGAAAGACTAAGTGTTCGATCTAATCTGATCCGCCAGGCACGCTGGCTGTCAGAGCGCTGTTGCTGGTCGCACAGGCTCTTTTCCTGGGGCGTCCTCCAGGATAGCGCAGGGCTCTGACAAGGAGGGCAGATTCACTAGTGGCAATTCTGTGTCTTTTGCAGCCTCTAGTATTAAGCATCGAACACCAGGGTGCCCATGCTGGAACAGGCCTAAGCACTCCCTAACAGGAGGTCCTAACAGGGGCTGCTGACTGCCACCCCCTGCTTCCTTTGAGCACGCACAACACACCGTCCCCTCTCCTCCATACTCGCATGCAGTTGGGAGACCCATAGTGAGGTTTTGCTGACAGTGAAACGGAGATTATGCAAAATACGGATGTCTTGACAGGATTCAGAAATGAAGGGGCAAAGTCAGCTCCGCCTGGAGAGCTTTTGCTATTTAGAAGCTCTGTGTTCCCAGATTCTAGGTCTGCTTAAAGATTCCTCCCTTTGGACAGCCAAGTGTCTGCACCTCATCAACAGACAGTGGAAACGAATCCCAAATCCTGGAGCAGGATCCTGTTCACATCTATTTAACCCTTTGTCGGCGCTACGCTCTTTTCACCGGGCATCCTCCTGCTACGCAGTGATGCTGGGATTGCTGGTGCCAGAGAATCAATCTTGTTGCTAGTTCCTCTCTTGTCAGAGCGACCTGGTTGACTCTCATCTCCGGGTCAGTTAGTCAAGAGGTTCAAGTTCCTCCCCAGGGTTTGGGCTGAGTCTCAGTGCTGCCCGTGCACCTTCACCCCAGGAGAGAAGAAATACGCTGCACTGGTACAAATCCTCAAGTTCCAGTAAGACATGGAAGCGAGGTCCCTCCTGCCTTCTCCAAACACAGTGCGGGTAGGAATTACTGACCTCTTTATACATTAGGTTTTTCCTTTTTATTAGTATTATTTTTTCCAATGGATTATAAACCTGGTCTCCTGCAGGGCCCTCCCTGGGGACTTCTGAAAGCCCCTATCTGCATGTCAGCTAGTGCTGCATGTGGAATGACACTGCCAGAGATCACGAGAGATGCAATATTGCTGTCTAGCACTTGGCTTTGTTAAGCACACTATTTTTTTAAGTAGGGAAAAAAAGACAATGCAAAGAAAAAAAAAAACTCAAGAGGTGAAAAAAAAAAAAGAGAGAAAGCTTCAAGGGAACACAATACCCGACAGCTTAGTTTGGATTCTGTGAACTCGTAACCCTGCAAGCTCAGTGTACGGGGTGTAGAAGCTCAGGGCTGGCAGCTGCACTTCACTCCTTCCAGACCCCGGGAAGGCGGGAGCACTCGTGCCCCACAGCGAGGCCGGGGGACGGGAGGGCGGTGGGGCCGCCTCCCGCACTACTGTCCCAGGAGGGGTTCGGCTCCCTGCCCGCCCCAGGCCTCCCTGCGGAGGCCGAGGATGCCTGGGAGGAGGGAAGAGTGATGAGCCCCAACTCCTTCTCGCTTGATGGGAGGGATAATTAGAAAGGGAAGGAGGGGGAAAAATGCAGGAGGTGTTTTCTTTGGGCTTTCCCTGGAACTGCCCCTTGCCTTGGTTAAGTGGAAACTTTTGGAGTTCATCTCGGCCTCGCATCCATTCCTTCTCCGCACTTGGGAAAGCAGCAGAGCGGGTAAGGATGGAAAAGCACCAGGGCTCAAGTGTTTCCAAATGTTTCGCAGTCATAGGCATTTATCGTTTCTCACCCTCCACCCTTTCACCACTCCCTCCACATAAAATCAGACATCTGAGCTCAGGCAAGAAGGAAGCCTCCTTTTCCTTTCGTAGAAACCCACATGTCCCAGTCCACTCTTTCCAAAGCATCTCACACAGGATACCTTGCCCTAAGGTAATGTCAGAGAGGAGGAGAAAGAGATGCAGTTCAAAGATTTCCCAGAGAGCCGGGTAAACCATGCCGTAGCAATTGCTGGGCTCACATGTGTACAAAGTTTTAGCCTCAAGTGAAAGGAAGGATTAGCAAAACCATTCTCTCACCGTGCCCCCCGCCTTTGATACAAAAACAGCAGTTACTTTCCGCTGCACTCTGTGCAAAACGAAGCTGAAATTTGATATTTAAATTATCCCCAAGGATGCATCTGTTGAAAAAGAAGGCATGAGCCAGATCCTCCCTCATGCTTGTTCTTTGTCACAGTCTTGAATTTTGGATCATTTTAAGGAGGAAGGGAGCGCACTAATTCCTAACACTGTCAGTGTTTCAATGAGCGCTGCTATCAATCATTTACGTTCTCGCTATTTCTTATTACATTTGGATAAGCAAAATTGCCAATAGTTCAACAAAGTCAACCCGCAGAAAAAAAAAACAATAGAATTGACTGTGGCCCATTGTCTGTTTCTGAGCAGTACAGAAATAGTAAAACAGCATGATCGTGTGAGAAGGGATCGGGCTGAGAAAGAGCCGTAGCGCAACTGGGGCACAGCTTATAAATCCAGCGTGCAGTGCCACTTTGCTGCTGGCCACTTGAATGGCTAGTTGTGTGGCCTTGTCATTTAAGTGCCCTGGGCCTGAATCCAACCTCACTTCCACTATTCTATCTGCTTTACATGGATCCTGCAAAGTGTCATTTGTTTATGTATCAGTGCAAGCATAAAGCAGACTTTAGAACCTTTTATTACGGGGATTATTTTCCGAAAGAAAATCACTGCCACAACCTGCTTTACAAAACGTGTATTTTCTTCTTTCAAAGCGAGTTTATTGCTTGTCCTTATATCACCAATAAAGAGAACAATATTGGAATAGCTATTAGATTTTCATATGCAAGATCTCAAGAAAAACAAAAAAAGAGAGAAAATAAGAGCTCCACAAAGACGCCACAGCTGGGTGCCTGAACTAGGGTACTCAGCGCGACAGTGTTGCCAGCTTGTGATTTCCTCACGTATCTCACAACTTGGGGTATTTTCAGTAAAATCCCAGCTCCCACATTTCTGCACCTGCAGGAAGTGTTCCTCTCCCACTTTCTGGACATTTCAAACCCTTGCAATCAAAGAAACAGCTTGAAAACATGACCCAGCATTTCACAATTTGAACAATTTTTTTTATTATTTATTTTAACTGGGAAATGAAGGAATGAAATATTTCTGGGAATGAAATACTGCTCCCTTGGAATCATGGAGAGCATCCTGAAGAGCCTGCCAAGCTCGGTATGTAACAAAAGGGAGAGAGGGGGGAGGATGTCCCCTTGCAGCTCTCCTCCCTCCCCAAGCCTGGGTCCTCATAAAGCAGAACTGTGTCTCTGCATCTGTGCACATGGAGACTTCCTGCCAGTCCCACCGCGTCCGAGAAGCAGCAGCGGCCACCCAGGCTCCCGGCAGTAACGTCCCGGAGAAAAAAGAGACCCCGACCACTTGTCTTCACTGAGCAGTAACCTGGCCACTGCTTAGGAACAGTGAGAAAAGGGGCATTTCCTTAAACAAAACAGATCTTTTCTGACATTCTTAACCGAACTAAAACAAAGAGAATCAGCACAGATCTTCTCTGCGTGATCATTTACTTCTAGAAAGCAAGCAAGCACCCAAGCACAGATCCGCACCGATCTGCAAGCTGTGCCCCTTTCAGGGCAGGGGACAGTTCTCAACGCTGGCTACTTGATGGGTCCCATGTAGTCCCCAGAACATCTCTGGATGATGCCCAACCTTAGGTTTCTGTCAGGCCAAACTGACAGCCTGTGTCTGAACAGGATCTGGGCCACATTACCACAAATGCTTGTGAGAGAGGAGGGTGGCAAAGACAACCGCGCAGCCAGCTTTGCATAAGGAAGAGTGAGGAAAGCTCTTAGAGAGACACATCAGGCCAGCTGCTGGGGGAAGAGGAGCCATCCACTCCGGATAGCAGTTGAGCCAGGAAGCGGCACTTGGTTGTTGATAGCCAGGAGGCTCCGTGCCAAAAGCAGAATGGCATGAGGTTTGTGTTTAAGTGTCTCGGAGATACCAGAAAAGGGATGGAGCCCAAGAAAGCTTTTCCTCCAAAACAGAATATGATGTGCACAGGAGCTGTAGGCCTGATCCTTTTTCCTTAAGGCCAGAAATTACTCCTGAAGCCCTGGAAAATTGTTGTTACAGAGCAAACAGTGCAAAAATTGATCTGCTGAATGATACTGGTATCAGCCCTTTCATTCTCTTTGGAGGTAAATTTTATCCTTCTCCTGAAGTCAGATGCACTATCTGGGCATGTTTAGTATGGTTTGCCTTCAACCAGATACTCTGAAGGCTTCAGGACTTTAACTCAGTGTCTCTTTGGGCAGCAGAGAGAGAAATAAGCGAAGCCAGTTTTGATCTGCTCCTGTTGTACGTCTACTTGTTCCACACATAAGACCTACCTAATGTCAGTAGAGAGCATTGGCAAATGAAAACTACACAAGCATCTATTTGTATCATGAAAAAGGATTGCAAATAAAACTCTTATTTTCTTATCCTCACATATTTGTGCTCTTATTGTGCCAAGTATTTTAAATGTCAGCTCCTCAGAATTATGTCAGAGCTCTATGACCAATCCCCAAACTATGTGCATCAATGGGAATATCAGCAGTTCTGCAGCACATCCAAACTTACCCTGAAACACTGCAAATAAAAGACTGAGGGTTTAGAATTGCTTTTTAAACCAAACATTTATTTTAAAAGATAAGAGAGTGGCTATTGTGGTGCTAAAAGCTGAGAACAAAATTACTTTATATATGGTAGTTTTTAAATACATCACTCATATTTCTTTAAGAGGGGAAAAAATTGGCTGTAGTTGCAATCAGTCTTAATTCATTCTTTATTGCTGCTCTGGTTCTGTGTTATTTGAGCTGGTTTAACTGTTAAAAGCGTTTCAAATGTTCACATGGTCTGCATTAGGTTACAGAATAAAAGTAAGTACGGCCCACCAAATGTAACTTTCTGAAATGCAAACCACATGAAGTTGATTCCTTTGTGGTACAACTTTAATTGGGTTCAGAGGTCTCTCAGTCTTACCTGTCTATCTGCTCTCCGATGGCCCGACCTGATAAGGCTAATACAAAGAATCTGAGAATGTGATCCAAGCTGATTACTCCCTGCTACAGCACCCAGCTTTATTCCAGACAGTACCAGCCCTTTGGCCTAGATCGTGTTCGGGCTGCAAGTTTGAACCCTAGAGCCGGTATTGAACTGGCAGTGGAAATGTCACAACCCACAGTAAAAGATCGTGTCCCCCTGCAGTCCTGCAAAGCCAGAGAAGCAGGGAGGGAGAACGCGTCTGTGAGCAACTCCGAGTGCTCGTGTATCCCAAAACATGCACATGCGTGTGTGCCTGTAGGTTCACACCATCCCATCCACACAGGGAATGCATCCACCACACGCCAAACAAGACAGAAGTATCTGCAAACAGAAGCTAGAGCAAAGCCTGAAGTCTTCAGGGATGGACCTTCTGCTGATTTCAGATTTTCTTTTCCTTCCTTTTGACAATACCTGAGGTTGCCTTAATGCCAATGACTCATCGTTTACACACCGACTCTGCTCTCTGTTGTACCAGCTCGTGCCATATGCCCTTTTGGAGTGAACTGACATTTCTGCTGCTTCCTATCCAGAAATCTGCATTGTGCCTCAGCACCAGCAAGGAAAGCATTGAACTACAGGAGCTCCTGAGCCCACCTTGTCTCCTGCAATCCAGCCTGCAAACAATGGCCTGCACCAGCGTTTGGGAGCCGATCTGCTAAATTTCTGAGAAGAAAAGTAGGAGAATGGGAGAGGCAGTGTACCTCCTTCCATACAAAGCTTCTTGCTAAGAAAGAAGCATTTCAACAACACGAATACCAGAAGTTCCAGTTTGCTTTTCTGTTTTGCAGATGTATACTGTGATGTTGAAAAAGTAGCATAAAAAAGATATTCACAGTGCTCACAGTTCTTTGAAGAACACACCACAGAAAGGAACACTCAGCAGACCCAATAAGAGGTAAATAATATAAGCCAATATTGAAAATTACTTGACTGAAACTTCTACTGCAATTCATGATTTTCACTTACAGAAGCAAATCGTTAGCAGGTAAAAAAATGACAAGACACCATCTAGTTCAGGCAAATTACATTCTGTTTTCCCCACCAGAAGACTAAAAAAAAATCTGACTTTCAAAACTACTGTTGTGAATTGTTTCAGATTAATATTCTTCATCCTAATCCCCCAGAGCTGTTGCTGCTTTTGTCATCTTTCTGTAGGTCATTACAGAATACGGTTCTTTACTGGCAGAGCTGTTCTCTTGAGTAATTTCCAGTGGTGAATGTAGGTGTACTAATAAATGAGGTTCTTTAATTTGTTCCTTTTTTTTTGGAAATAAATAGTATTCACAATATAACTTTTAGCCCTTCACCCATCATATATCTAACAAGGGAAGGCCTGCAAACAAGGTGGGAGGATTTCTATTTTCCTGTTCAAATATTGAACAAGCAGAGGAGCACGAAGGAAAGGTATACGGCAGTGGTAGGCTTTTATTGTCAAGATGGAATTGTTCGTTTGGCCTTGAGTCATATGCACGGTCCTCCAGGACATAATCTTACTGTTTCCCAATTTGGTCATAAGGAAAATTGAAAATTTCCAAGGATCTTGCCTCCAAAACAAAAATTAGTATTTTTCCTTTGAGGTTTGGGATGTGGTTTTGCTTTTGTTCTCAAAGCCCATTTTCTTTTATGTGTCCATTTTTGCTTCTCTCTGCATTTATGGGTTCGACTAGGGTCCAATATTGATTTTAACATTTGCTTTATAAGAGTTAGGGCCCCACAACCCTTGATGTTACACTAACATGCAACAAAAAGATTGCAGCTACTAGGCTGCGTAGAGAAAAAGACCAGACTGGAAGGGACCCCGGCTTTCTCCATAGAGAAATACTCTTTCACTTGATGGCTTCTGGAATGAACTTTGCTTATTATGTTTTATATAGATTTTGAACAAATCCTTTGAGTCACAAATTTCTTATTGGAACAACAGAACTATATAGAGGCCAGGGGAAAATTTGGAAGCAAGTATGGATTTTCTTCCTGTCATGGAGCCCAGAATCCGTATCTTTCCCCACATCCATTTAGTAGGGCATAAAGGGAACTCACTCACTGCTTTCTTCCAACTTTCTCTGCTACTTCACAGTAGAAATATTATCCTGCTTCCTATTTCATTTCCCTGTAGGTTACAAACAACTTAGACATTCTAGATCTCTTTTTTATGCGGGCCTGCAATGCACAACAGAGAAAATAGGAGTCAAAATAGGCTAAAATGAAAATTAATTGTAAAGAGGTAAAGTTTCGCATAGGAGTCTTCCATTTGGCATAGGTACTAACTAGCTCTGATTTTAAATATCATCTACTGATCACCTATCTTCAATACAGGGTTAGTTTAATATGTATGCCATGCAGCTTTAGGCAAACAAACCCATTTGAACCTTGTGAGTTCTGTGAAAGATAAAACTTCAAATTTGGTCTCATTTCTTTTATGTTTTCTATTCCTGTGCAATTCTTTAAATGTTTTATCAGTGTTTCAGCCAGAGACAGCTGTCCTTAACAGCCTGTTAACAGACCTTTTTGTTTGGCTGAATATCTGCATACCTTCAGCTCACTTTCATAACACTCACTGATACCTGCTGCCTCAAAAACCTGCATCAGCAACTCACAGCAATAATCAATCAATGATGTCCAGCACACCCAAAGGGAGATTCTTCCAGGCACTTCAAGTCCACAGATCCTCTCTCTGGGGGCTATTTCCAGCAGTAACACAAGAGTACACATGGAGAGCACAAGCTTGACCCATGAAGGCATTAGGGGAGCTTCCTGCATTTCGCTCTGCCTAGGTATACAGCACGACAACATTATCACTGGGATCCGACCATCTCCCAAGAACCTTTCTGTGCAACGGAGGGACAGTACTACTGCGTATTGCAGGCAAAGGGACATATCTGCCAGAAAAGGGACATGGGTATTCAGCTACAGACAGCGTTAGTTTCCTGATGGCCATTCTTTGAGTTCAGATGACTCCCAGGCAGCACCTTGCAGCTGAAGAAGAGCCAGGTGGTGCTTTCCAGACGACAAATGCAGCAGCCTATCTACAATGTGACAAGCAGCATCTGGCATAAGGGGAAGGCGACACCACAACAAGCAAGGTGGTGTTGGGAATACACCCAGCTACAGGTGTAAGGGTGGATGGTGGCAACAGCCTGAGCTTAAAGTCCAACCAGTTGCGGTTTGATCAATATGAAATCTCATTTCATTATTCTTTAAAGAACTTCCCATGATGTTCTGCTTATATACTTTTGGGGTCATCTTGCTTTCAAAGGTGGGTTTGTCATGTTTTTGTCTTGGAAGTCACAGACATTCCGGGGAGAAAAATAACGGATACGTCTAAACAGATCCTGATATATGCCAGTCCTCTATGAAAGAGTTTAATGCCAGGACAGCTGAGAAGCAGAGCATTGAAAATGAACACTGAACAGTCTTCACAGAAAATTATGAATTCCTCAAGATGTATAAAAAATGTCAGACTGGACTTGAACCATGTTACTTTATGGAATGGTATCTCTGACTGTTAAATGTACATAATCAATCTCTAAATGCCAATGAGATGAACAAATGGTTCAAAACAAGTACTCCATTCAGGATTAACATATCTGACTCCTTACCAGCTCTAGAAAATTGTAAGCTGTTTGAGAAAACAGCTCTTTTCTTGATCTCTAATGAATACCAAAAATAACCATTTTCTGGGCAAAATCTTATGATTAGAAGGAGTAAAAGCCTGGTAGAAGATTAGACTATTTGATGCAGTCTTTTTTTTAATCTCACCAAAAACAGCAAGAGATGGGGAGAAAGAAGAATACAAAGATGCAAGCAAAGGATAGAGAACAACACATGCAACTTCTGTGAGCATAATTTCCTCTTACATCTTATGTGTATACACTCTATATCTATACTGTGTTTCATTTTTTAGGATTAGGATAAGCAAAATATTAGTGAGTCCTTACATTTTTATAGCACTGAGTAGTCTGTTATAGTTAAAGAAGTTAAAGATAAGGTAACATCATATGAAAAAAAATCTCCAGGAGGCATGTACAGCTCTCTAAAGACTTTCAAATAAGCTAGAGATTCAAATTCCACTTATTTGGAGACTGGTCCACTGAAAACTTTTTACTACCTCACCAAGGTTTTATGGCCCCTATCAGAACAGCTGCGATTCACTTCGCTTGCAGCAGAGGAAGCTGGTAATAGCTCAAAGATTGCCCCCTTCGTTTCGTAAACTAATTAGGAGTTGGATTCTGCAACTGGACTAACACAACTCCCTTTTTTTTTTTAATTGGCAAAGTTCCACTTCATTGATGTGAGCTCAGAATAAAGGTCTCTGTTGGCAGAGCACAGATGCTTGTAGCAGCAAATGTTTCTAAGGCACGTTCTTTAACCTCTCTCTTCCAAGGAATATTCTTCCCACGTTCATCAAAATGAGCAATTTTGACTCTACCGGCAGGTTCTATCTAATCACCAATTCCTTATCCATCTCATTAATTTGTTACTAAACTACACTAAGAGAACTTATAATTATGATTTATTACATGGAATTTGTGCTAAAAGTTCTCCATAATGACAGATTTTCCCCCTCTACATCAAGTATCTTTTCAGCTGCTCATAAGAAGACATTTTGGTAATACTGTCATCTTAGATTTACCTATACTTTATATATAAATTATGTTGTGTTTTTTCAAATGCATATTTGGCTTGTCCATAGTATAACCAAAGCCATATACAAGGCTTACATGGGACCATAACATATCATTGATTTCCAAATTCAACTCATAATTTCAGTTAATGGGGAGGCATGCTCTTACAGATGGTAAAACAGGATCCATACACCTTATGCTTAGTCTATAACTCTTCTGTTTTCCCCAGGAACTTCTCTCTGAACTATAACCATTGCTTCTCAATCAAGTGCCAGATTAAAAAACATCATGAATGTTTCACTAATTGTATTTACATCTCTTTGAAATTATTTAAAAATACACTGGTGAGACAAGCCATGTAAAACCAAGGTGGTTTCTGTTCACATCAATGCCAACTCCTTTGTTGAAACAGATACAACTACAATGTCTTAGTAAGCGATGAATTATTTCTTATATCAGAGTTCTTTATACATAAAGCTCTTTCTTTGTTTTGCAGTCACTCATTGTAACTACAGTGCTGCCACCACGAAGCATTTAAGCACTGCTCTGAAACGGGATGGCACAGGGCAGCATCTCAAAGCTTCCTCACTCTCTGGAACCTGCAAATTCTTCACATAGATTATGAAAACAGGAAAGAAAAAAATAAAAATAAAGAAACCTCACACCAAACAAGGTCTAAATTGTTTCAGTTAGTATTTTACGGTGCTTAGGTACCTGTCAAACAGGCTGACACTTGGATAAAACACATACTGGAATCAGGCATCAAGGCACGTTAAGCAAAAAACGGTGATGAAGAGCAGAGCTGTGCGATTCAGCTGTGCACAGCTCTAATGAACATTTCTGGTCTAGGCTACACCAAGCCCACAGCAACTCTAAGATCTTCTTACATCCGAAAATGATTTTACATCTGTTTTAGTTCAAAGAGTCACATAAATCAGAAGCTTTGACTATAAATTTTGATGACACTTTTAAAGACGATTTATACATTGTATATAATAGATATATACTGGATGTATGTAACCACTAAAATTAAGCAATCAATGCTGTATTTTGCAAGTTCTGTGTATATCACTTAAGCCCTACTTATGGTTCACTTTGATGCAAAAGCTGACCTATACATCTGAAGGCTCAGTATTTCTGTTCAGAGACAGAAATAAGAGCAGCACACTATTCTGACTTCGCTTTCCTCTTGTCCTTGGGTGGGACAAGCTTTCTAGAACAGAAACTTCGTGTTTCATGGCTTAGAAAATGATTATGTAAGAGCTGCTTGAGTCATCCCTGTCATCCCTGCCTTCCTGAAACAACTACAGAGAGAGTGTGACAGCTAGTGAAATGGAAAAGAAAGTTTCTCTTGAGAAGAAAAGGCAACAATTCTAATAAAAGTCAGTGTCCAGGGAACCACACAATATGCATGAGACTTTGTTGTTGTTATTATTGTTTTTCTTGTAAGGAATAAGCAACATCTCTAATATACTTAAGACTTTGGTTAAGCAGAAAATACCAGTGTGTCTAACAAGCATGTGCCTTTCAGGATAAGAGTTGCCTTCAAAAGTCAGATAAGAAACACACTAAGCTGTTTCCATTCCTGGTTGACAGACTACTTATTACATAGCTAATGATCTTCCTTTCAGTTCCATGAAAGTCATTTTGATATATCTGAGCACTTCCAATCTTTCCCTGGACCTTACAGCAAGAAACAGTTTTTGGAAAGGCATGGGAGTATGTATGTGGTTTGGGGTGCTAGAGAGATTATCACCCCATCATACAGTGGTTGAAATGCCAACTTGAGCTGCTATTTTTTCTTTTTCTTGCCAACTCATCGGTGTAGTGGGGGACTGAATCAGCAGCTCCTGAGCACATCAGTGCAAATAACAGGAACAGCTGAGGCACAGACAGAACTTTCAAAGGTCACACGTAGACCAGCACAGCTCAGTGTGTAGAGGAACACACACATCCTGGTAATAGCTAGCGAAAAGGGGAGAAACGGCTTCAGAGGCTGCCTTTCCTCCCACATCACCCCACTTACTAGCCTTATTCTGCAAGACAATTTGGTTTCGAGAATGGTCCATTCATAATAACTTCCTAAGCAATCCACCCGAGCTGGTGGCTGCTGTTCCCATGTGGCTTGATGGGATTCCACGTTAAGGTTGGCTGAAGTCAGTCTAGCAGAACAAACTACAGAAAACATGTCAAAAAAGCAGTCACATTAAACAGCAAAAAAAGCTAAAACTTTGAGTATAAAGACAGAAGAAAAATAATTGGACAGAATGTCATTGTCAGATGTTTTCCCTTCCCATCTCTCCCTTTTCCTGCCCTCCTGCTGATCTAATACATATTCTTAAACTCTGCACAATAAAAGCTGGGGGATGGACCTGATAAAGTGACAAAGGGGTCAGCTGATACCTCTCAGTGAATGTTTCTTCTCCCCTCATCTCACACCACTCTGCGGCATGGCAGCTCAAATAGATGAGCTGGAACAAAGGCTGTTCTCCCAGGTTTCCTAGGAAGGGAACTAGTCTTTGAATTTAATAAAAGTCCATGACACACATTCCTGCAGTTCTCTGGGAGCTTTAAGAAAGACATGTAGAGATTCACAAAGCTCTGAGGGAGTTAGCAGTCTATTCCAGTGCCTTTGAGAACCAGGTGCATTACAGAAGGATTCCTGCATCTGAAGTTTACAGAAGACTTCTCTGTGTCCTTGAGCTGTGAAAGACGACAGTCGAAACCTATAAGAACCCAAGCAGTGGGTGCACTTGCAGCTTGTTGCAAGGTTGTAGGTAGCTTGTTTCTCCCTGTGGTTGTGGAAGTCCTGTGGTTGTCAGAGAGGAGCCATGTCCTTCCGCCACCTCAAGTCTCTCAGAGAGAGATGATTTTCATTTTCCAAATGAAAATAAGGACTCCAAATAAGGAGTCTGCTCTTCATTGCCTCCCTGAACCCAGTACATGCGGTCTGCATAACCGTCCCGTTTCACATGCCCCTCAGTTCGGAAAGCATCTGATCCAAGGAAAAGATGATAAGCTGGAAAGAGAGATGTATGACAGCAGGAGAGGGAAAAGAGATGACCTGGAAGGAAATGCATAGGTGTTAAAATCAGTGCTGCACGTAGAGACTGAAAGGCTGTCCTCCCAGTGGTACTAGGATTCATCTGTACATAAAGGCACCAGAGCCATCTTTCAAACCTCTCTCATTGCCATCTTCTACCTGCTTGCATTTCACCAAATGTGGTTGCAATCTTCTTCCTTCTGATGCTGTGCCAGAAGACCATCTTATCTTGATTAAAATTCTCGACCACACTTTGAAAGCAGATGATCTGTATCACATGGCTAGTATTGTATGTCCACTTTGGAGTCTGAGTTCACTGAAAGTGGACTCACATCTCTTTATTCAGTACAGCGTTAAGAAGTTGCTGGATCTGTGACAACCTGAATCTTTCGTGTTCCCATTCAGATATGGAGTGTACCAGTGAGTTTCCCATTGGAATAATTGCTAGTTGTTATGTCTGCTATTAGCTTTAAAAACAGCAGCAGTTACTTTCACCAGGAGAACCAAGCTGCAGCCACCTAAGGACTCTTTGCTGGCCTAAAAAACTGTATCTTACCCACGCAAAGACATGCCCAGATAAAGCAATCACTGTCCTGTATTGACACTAATTTGTCTGACCATAATTTTCACATTCACTGCTGAATACTCTATTAGTGAAAAAAATGGAGTTATTAAAAAAAGAAAGAGGAGACAAGAGCAGCTATTGTACACCCTAAGTCAGAGGCCTGTGCCTTGAGATGATGCAGCTTATCTGCCTTTCCATACCTTTGATGAATGTGTGTCTTATATCATTTTTCTCCTCTTCCTCCATATGCCTTACTGCTTTTCTTCCATGTAACTTATCTCCAAACGAGGTGCCATTAATCAGCCAGAGACACCCTTCACTGTTAAGTGTTCCTCAACTGATTTTTCATCAGCGCAAGTAGTTACTAGTTACTGCATTCCTCCCACATGCTAAAGACCTTGGGGGCAGCGAGGGGCAAGGGGGCTAGAGATGGCCTTGCTACATAAATACTTCCTGCAACCTCTGCAGCAACCCGTCAGTTTGCCCTGGTAATAATATTGCTCTTTGTTCTCAGTCAGGACAAGGTGGGACTGCACCCCAGCTTATTTTTTAAGTAACTACCCCCCATGCTCTTCCCTTTTTTTTTTCTGATTAAACTGGCTGGATGCCTGTTCAGTAGTAGCTGGAGTTTAATACCTGAAACAACGTGCATGTATGTGCTGTGCCAGTAAGGCTTGCCCAACAACGCACATTCTGCCATGATTTCCTATCCCTTCTGTTAATATTTAATTGTATTTGCAAGACCCCACAGCCTGAGTGGGGGATAGAAAAAAAAAGAAGGGGGACAGAAGCAGGAAAGAGAGAGATAAAGGGAAGAAAAGAGGAGGAAATGGCATCGCTCAGGAATGTGAGCTGCTGTGAACTCGCCCGCTCCTCACCACGAAACGCAGCGTGCGCCGGCACAGGTGGGTCCTGCTCACAGGAGCGCTGCCCACAAGCAGGGTCTAAACAGAGACTTTCACTGCTGCTCTCTTGTTTTCCTTGGAGAAAGGCCATCTCAAGCATTTGCAGGTGGCTTGGCCATAGCCTGACACTAAAATATTTGCGGTTGCGATAAAAATCAGAATATTCCTACAGGATGGTTCTTTCTAACCTTCAGGGCTTGGTCTTGCTGCTGTGGAGCTCAGCGAGAGTTTCACCCATTTCACACTCTGCTGCTTTTACTGCTCACTAAAACACATATTCTCTGGCACAACTTTCCCTGCTAAGGCCTCGTGTACCCTTTGGGGCAATTTTGGATGTTTTAAAAACAGGTGGAGCCCAACCCCAAACCACTGATTTGAGCACCTCAGAATTTGGGCTAATTAAAAAGCTGAACTTTCACAGCTTTGTAAGGCCAGACCAAAACCACCAAACTTTGTAGAGCTTGTAAATATGCTCTGAATCTTCTGGTTATAACCCATCTGGTTTTATCTCCAATTGCCTAATATTGAAACCCTATTGCAGTCTGTATCCCTCAGGAACGATGCTTGGACATCATTCTGAGCACATTTAGAAGGATAAAAAGAAGATAAATGGAAATGACAAGGTATGCTCTTTGAATAAATAAACAGGGAAAAGAGTGCAGGAAAAGCAGGCAAACAACAGGATGCTCAACACTTTGGCAAGCAGATAAAGTCCAAAATGCAGCAATTATCTACTAGGACACACTACGGAAAAAAAAAGCAAAACTTCCTAGGCAGAGGGAAGAATGGGGAGCAGAGGGGGTCACCACACGAGCCTCATTCACACACCAGCTCACACGGAGGCTGAACTGCTGACAATTGCCTCCCAAGAGAGCCGCTTTAGACTCAGACTTAGGAGACATTTGTGTGAATCAGTCACATGGGAGCATTAAGATATGTCATGACACAGTTTCCCAAATGAGACCCTCACCCCTGAGTAGGAAATCGGCCTTTTTATCCCAAATCCCTCTAACTTTGGAGATTCTAATCATCATGGCCCTGGACCAACACAAACCTAAAACCTGACTGACAGGGTCTTGCAAAACCACATGCAGTTTTTCCTCATTATATAGAAACAATTGTTTGGAAGCCAAGTACAGTCGCAAATAAAACACCTCACCGCTGATTATTAAAAGTTGTTTGGGGGATAGCTTTTAATTAGAATCATAATTACCACTAGACCTATTAAGCCACAATTTGAATAGGCAGTTTAATCACCCTTAGCCTAAATAATGACATTAACTGCTTCATTTTTTACAACTGAAAAATAGTTTCTTCCTCCGAGTTTCTGTCTTCAAAGAGAAGGAGATGTATGTAAGAAGACAACTTTAAAAGTTATAAAAAAGCTTTCTTGGGAGGACAAAATAGGTTTGAGGGACAGAGTTCTCATTCTACATGTAGGTGTGGAGCACTCTGAGGCCCAGACCACCCTGGCCATCCAGGGCACTTGCAGATGGAGAGCTGAGCTCTGTACTCTGCCCCAGCCACCAAGATCCCTGAAAGAAAACTCAGCAGTAACTGGATTTTGAGCTTTCAGTGCCAGGACTTCACTTTCCAGTTTGACTTTAAAGAAATTGCAAGTTGCTCATCAATTATTTACACAGTGACTAGAGACAGAGACTGCTTTTGTACTTATCATGTAATGGATATGACCAAATTACAAATAAGAGATAATAAATCTAAACTGCTGTTTCACTCTCTGCCCATTGGTTCAAGTTTTATCCATATGTTTTCATCCATAAAAAAATCAAATTCTTAGAGCTATGGCACAAAAAGTCATACCCTCAAACCATCTGGGCAGTTTCTGTATAATTAAAAACAAGTTTTTGTGATTTATGAGGACCTCATATTGGCTTCAAGGAGCCAATATGCTTTTGTGCAGTTCTTCAAATATGAACATACATACAACTGGCATTTAAGCCAATACAACAAGCATCCACACTGTCAATTTGTGGGAATAAACACGGATCCATCAGCACAAACTGAGCAATTGTTCTCAGACATATCTGTGCCAAACTCCATTATCTAGATAGTCTTCTTATTTTGCCTTCAACCATTTCTCAGATGTAGAGTACTTAAGAAACAGATTACTCCTACTGAGAGCTCCAAATTCACGCTGAAGAAAGTGAAAGGGTCACCTCCAAAAATACTGGGTCTTTCTTCCTAGAACTGCTTTAGAAGCAACATTAACAATGTAAACAGATAAAAACAAAGCACTGCAAGGGAAAGCAGGACTTCCCTGTAAGCACAAAACTCTGCCCCTGCTAAACCAAGTGACAGATCTGGAACAGCTCTCGTATCCTGGCCATTTTCCCCCAAAGTGCAGCTTGAATAATAGGGGTTCCTGCTGCCTAGTGACAAGATCAAGTTATTCCACAACATTAAAAACCAAGAGGCCCACATCTAGTTCTAGTGGCACTAGAAATAGGGAGAAATGAAGAAAAGGCCTTACCCAATCTGTCGGTTCGTAGAAGGTGCTTGCGTGATGACAGAACTGGACTGTGGCGACGGCATGGCCTGCTGGATCACCACGCTGGTGTCGTGGTTGGGCATCCGCGCACTGGTGAGCTGGTGAGCGCCCGCGCCGGCCATGGCGCCTCCCACGGGGTTATGCATGGAGATATTCTGTGAAGGGAAGAGAAATGGGGGAAAGTGAGAAGGGAAGTCTTACTTTGGTTTGGTGTTCTGTAGGACTACGATTGGAAATCTGAAAGTATCAACATCATGAAAAGTTCATGGCTCTTGGCAAATCCCAAGTCAATAGATCTTGTTGTAACCAACATTAAGAACGAATGAAAAATAACTATTTACTTTTACAGAGCAATATAAATGGAAAAAATACCTGCAAGTTGACTAATCACTCTTCTGTGATTCTGACTTGTGATTTATAATGGGGACATTTAGCACGTATTCTGACTGAATATGATATATATTTTGTTTGAAAATGACTTCTGGAGTGAGTGCATGGCACTTTGATTTACTGTGCGGGTTGTTTACTGTGTACTAGGTCTGCTCAGACTGACAAGCAAATCAAGTTTTATAGTCCCAGAGTAACAAACACTGCATGGTACGTCACAAAACAGCCATTTCTGTTGGCCTCCATACATTCTTTATAACAATATTATGCTAGAGTCCTAGAACAATAGCATTATATTTTCAGATATATAGCCTATTCTTCAGGTAACTTGGACTCCTACGAAAGTTCTTTAAAAAACAGTTCACACATAACTTACATGTGCAGATTGTAGAAAACAGCAGTCAAGGGAAAGGAAGACACAGGGGGAAAGCCGTGGAAGATGATGACAATACTAAGGAGGGAATTCCAAAATAGAATTTCTCTTGTATTATCCCTACACATACAATACACATTGTTGCTAAACCACAGAGTTTGGCTTGGCCTGGATGTAAAAATAAACAAAAACCCAAAGCCAGAGATAACCTGCAGTGTATACAAGGAAAGCTACGGTAACCCTGAGAGCATTATTTTTCCTATCAAGGACCAACCTGTGGATTGCTAGCAAGAAGAGGGCAAAAAAAAACCCCTTTACATCCATATTCTAACATCAAGACTCAGGCAAAGCATCTTCCATGACCACTTCAGAACTGCAAATAAAGTTCAGTTTCCTGCCAAATTCCAATTTATAACCCTATTTATTTAGGAAAAATGGAAAACACAAGGAAAACATATAGGCAAAGCTGTTAAGAAAACTTGAAAGGAATTCCATCCTCTGCTCAAAACTGGAGGTGAGGAGATCAGACAATATTCTACAGTGAACACAGGGAGAATTTATTCAGTTGCCACTTTTACAAAAACTACAAAACTTCAGTATAGTGAAGATGGAGTAAACAACAGTGCTGGTGCCGCTGCTAAATACTGATGTTCTTCCTCAGACAGAGAACGTTCAATGTGATAAAACCTCTGATACTGCATTCATTCCCTTTTTTGAATCCAGATATAAAAGAAAGCTTCCACCTAAACTAAAACAAGAATAAATGCCTTGATGACATTTTTCTTGGAAAAGAGCCAGTAAAAGAGGACTCAAGTAGAGGTTCTTAGCTATCATCCCCCACTCTACAAATTCTTATATATTTCAGATGATTTCTCAGGCTACTGTGCACACAGGGATTTCTCCTGTCCCTCTTGCAGGAGTTGTTCCAGTTTTTGTAAACAGACAAAGAAGCAGAGCGGCTGAGGACAGCCTCAGGGTTGGGCCACTCACACCATATGTAGAAGACCCAGCTTTGAATTCCCCTTCCAGTAAATACTTTACACAGCATGAGTCAGGTCCATCAGGAGAAGAGTCAGTATTTACTTGGGAGCGTGGATTGCGAGAGGAAGCCAGGCCAAAGACTAATGGTAATTTTTCATACCCCAGTCGTACCATTAGGCTCTTGTAAGAGTAACCACCTCAGATACGTGGAATTTTTTTTCCACAAGAATTTCTCTCTGACTTAGCACTTTCCTGTCTCTTCTTCAGTGTATTAGCATTTTCTATTCAAAAATTGTTTTGTTAAAAGGATATATATATATATATATATATNGAAAAAATGTTTTGTTAAAAGTATTTATATATATAGCCAGATCTATACAGAGTTCATAGCTTGTTTTGGTCAGTATAGCATATTGCAAAACCATGTCTAATTTCTGTCCCTCATCAAGCAAATCTTCAACACTAGCACTTGTCCAAATTTTGACTGGCTTTCTTTGAAGCAGCAGAACTTCTTAAAGATTTAACATCAGATTCTTGTGGTCATGGATTCAATGCTTCCATTTTCTTCTCCTCCTTTTCTTTCCCTTTTTCTCTAAAGCTCTCTAAGATATAAATAGTTTGAGTTATGATGGGTTTGAAAATTTTTGATGGCATATGAGACATTAAAATTGCAACTGCTACTTTACACGCATAGACATGTAATGCTGACTCAAAATTTTAACCCTTTCAAGTAAACTGCACATTTTCAGTGAAATGTAGAAANGGAGGTGAGGAGATCAGACAATATTCTACAGTGAACACAGGGAGAATTTATTCAGTTGCCACTTTTACAAAAACTACAAAACTTCAGTATAGTGAAGATGGAGTAAACAACAGTGCTGGTGCCGCTGCTAAATACTGATGTTCTTCCTCAGACAGAGAACGTTCAATGTGATAAAACCTCTGATACTGCATTCATTCCCTTTTTTGAATCCAGATATAAAAGAAAGCTTCCACCTAAACTAAAACAAGAATAAATGCCTTGATGACATTTTTCTTGGAAAAGAGCCAGTAAAAGAGGACTCAAGTAGAGGTTCTTAGCTATCATCCCCCACTCTACAAATTCTTATATATTTCAGATGATTTCTCAGGCTACTGTGCACACAGGGATTTCTCCTGTCCCTCTTGCAGGAGTTGTTCCAGTTTTTGTAAACAGACAAAGAAGCAGAGCGGCTGAGGACAGCCTCAGGGTTGGGCCACTCACACCATATGTAGAAGACCCAGCTTTGAATTCCCCTTCCAGTAAATACTTTACACAGCATGAGTCAGGTCCATCAGGAGAAGAGTCAGTATTTACTTGGGAGCGTGGATTGCGAGAGGAAGCCAGGCCAAAGACTAATGGTAATTTTTCATACCCCAGTCGTACCATTAGGCTCTTGTAAGAGTAACCACCTCAGATACGTGGAATTTTTTTTCCACAAGAATTTCTCTCTGACTTAGCACTTTCCTGTCTCTTCTTCAGTGTATTAGCATTTTCTATTCAAAAATTGTTTTGTTAAAAGGATATATATATATATATATATATATATATAGCCAGATCTATTTAGAGTTCATAGCTTGTTTTGGTCAGTATAGCATATTGCAAAACCATGTCTAATTTCTGTCCCTCATCAAGCAAATCTTCAACACTAGCACTTGTCCAAATTTTGACTGGCTTTCTTTGAAGCAGCAGAACTTCTTAAAGATTTAACATCAGATTCTTGTGGTCATGGATTCAATGCTTCCATTTTCTTCTCCTCCTTTTCTTTCCCTTTTTCTCTAAAGCTCTCTAAGATATAAATAGTTTGAGTTATGATGGGTTTGAAAATTTTTGATGGCATATGAGACATTAAAATTGCAACTGCTACTTTACACGCATAGACATGTAATGCTGACTCAAAATTTTAACCCTTTCAAGTAAACTGCACATTTTCAGTGAAATGTAGAAAGAAGGATGAACGCATTATGCATGGAAAGCAAAGTCAAAAGGAGAACTTGTCACTCAGCTGTCCATTCTTTCCAGTAATGCAAGTGCTCTTATTGGGCAGGAGTTACACATGTACAGAAAGCTGCCAAGATAAAGCCTAAGATTTCCCAACAAGAGGTCAAATTCAGCATGACTCTCACATTCATAATAAAAGGATTTTGCAATCTCAGAATAATCTGCACTGGTGCGATGCTTAGGAATTTACAGAGAAGATAAAGGAATTTCATACCTAAATGGCAATGCCTATGCTTTGAAAGATGGCAGGAGGATAGGGCACAGTAAGTCTGACTCCAAGTCAGATTTTGTCCCATGCATCATGACATGTAGCACGACCCAGTGCCACCAGCATGGCAAAACTAGGTTTGCTGCAGATACAACACAGATGCTCTTCACAACTCCTCAAATGACCTTGCTATGCTGAGCTCAAACCCGATCCAAAACGCATCTGGATATGATATTAAAGAGCTCCTTGCAGAGTCGACCTCAAAGGACTCCAGGCTCTTCTAAAAGAAAATTCAGCAACAGTAAACTGACTGAAATGGAGACGGACACTTTATAACTGAATTGTTACTTGGCTAGGATGCTTCCAGCTCTGTTTCTGTGGAGTTTTCCGTGTTTGCACCAGGGATCCATGAAGAACTTCTCACATGGAGTCCCCCTTTCATCCTCCTGTGGCTCCTGAGCTGATGGTTATGAGGAATTGTTACAAGGTGGGGGATCCCAGCGCACCAGCCCAGAGGGGTTAAAGGCAAACTTCGACTCTACTGGCAAAGCCCTCCCACCGCTTTTAACACTGCTGAGCCCTGAATCACATCCACATTCTGAGAGAGATTTTTCTCAGAAACCTTCAGAACTGCCCCCCAGCATTCAGAGAGAGCACTCGGAGTGGTTATTAGTATTCACTTTGTAACAACTGGGCTTAAGTGTCCACACAAGGGGAGAGCTACCCAAACACAGAGATACGAAAGACCTCCTCTGTCCTTAAGATCCATACACAGGAATTTCTTTCTCTAAGGCTAAGTTTTATTCCCCTCCAAAATTCCCAGTCACACATACTGGAGAGGAAAATAGGATTATATCCTATATGATATGGAAGAAATCTTATAGAAATAACCCCTACTGGGCTCAAACTATGCTTTCCAGCAGTATTTAACACTCATGCAAAAATATACATACATACAGGCAGACTGCTGTTAAATCAAGGTGTTCATTCTCTGCCTCTCCAATTGCAAGAAAAAAGGGGGTAGATCAACATCAGATTGTCCTCTGACCACCCTCCCCTTTTAACAACAGTCAGGAAACTTTGGAGAGAACATGCAAGTATTTTTCTCCCCCATGCAGCTTTTTAACCTTGGGTGAGCAACATCTTTTTTTTTTTCTTTTCTTTTTTTTCTTCTTTTTCTAAAGGTTAAAAGCTTCTGGAGGTCATTCCTCCGTGTCCTGGTGGAGAGGATTACACATCCCTGCGAGGGAACACACACACACCCTGTTGGCAAGCGCAGCAGAGGAACGAGGGCTCCAGAGACACAGGCAAAATACACCCTATGACTCGAGGCAGTCACTGTCTCCCAGTGAAACACCCGTCCACATCACACACCACCTCCACCACACAGCCCTCCGAGCACAGGCCAAGCATGGAGATGCACCTATCCACTCACTGTAGCATACTGAGTTTCAGGTAGGGTTTGTTTGTGTTTTTAAACTATCAATCATCAGAGCTAGTTTCTGAGCCAAAGATAACTGAAATGCTCCTAATATTATTTTTTGTCGCTGTTGTTGTTTTGTTTTGTTTTGTCTAGAAGGTTTTAGGAAAACTGCTAATGCCAGTTTTATACGAACTGATGAATGACTTATTCAGGATTGCTCTGGGTGAGCCTTTTAGGATTGCAACTGATAACTAAATGTACATAAAATATACGACCATTTGGCAGAATATTATGTAACTTTTAAAGTCAGAAAGTATTTGCCATGAAAAAAGAAAATAATCCAATTCATTTAAACACAAATGCAAACACTTTTTTGTTTTCTGCAAAAAGTTGTTTAACTGTGTTTTCCCAAACAGCAACTTTAAGCATTTTGGAAGCAATTCAAGGAAACAGGCATTAACTTTAAAAAGAAATATTTAAATGAGACACTATCAAAGACACTACAAGCCTTTAGATGTGATACAGCCTGCCCTCTCAATTAATATGTTTTATTAAGAAGAAATATTCTAAGCTGTCTCCCTTTCACATGTCCTTTTGACATCCAAAAGCAACAACAACAACAAAGGCGTTTATAATCTACAATCTTATAAAAGACTCTACAGACACACAGCATTCAGGACAACCAATAAACAAATTTAAGTGACAGCAAAGTGCAAACTTCTAAAAAGCATAGCATAGCATCTTGATGATGGAGATCGTAGCTCCACAAAACACAGACAGACATGAGTGCCAACCCATCTATGGCATGTTCCTCAGATGCACCTGAAGATCAAACAACTGAAGAACCTGCTAGCTTAAAACCTTAGAAGCCACTATTATAAAGAAAATTGCAGGCTAACTGTGGCAAATAATAGCTGTATCATTCAAAATTATTTTAATGGTGTATAATCTCTTATCAAAACTCTTCAGCCTCTACCAAATCTCTCATGCCAGAAGAGGAAGATCATCTGAAAGCACAAGTTACCAAATCCCCCACAAGCAGCCCAAGTCTCCTTTTCAAAGCACTGTGTAGGAAAAGCAATCTCACACCATGCCAGCACAACTGTCTCATCCATTTCCAGTGCCCCACATCTGCCATAAGCACAGAATTAACTTCTGCACCTTCACTGTCCATACAACACCAGCAGATGTAACAGAGGAACCATGGAAAAAAAATAGATTAAAAAATGAGTCAGATTGCTAATGTTACTGGAAGATTATAGGAAAAAAAGTCTTTTGCAAAAATTTAAATTAAAAAAAAAAGGTCATTAAGCAGGAGAGAATAAACTTGATGGAAATTGAAATGCAGTACATTTAAAAATTGTAACATCTGTATAGGGATGAGAAAAAAAATGAGAAAAAAAAACAGGCAGAAAAAATGGCAGAGAAACGAACTGTTGAAAAATGTGTAGTAACATTAAGCCCAGGGACAAAGCACTAAGAAGATCTTACAGCAGACTGGTAAAATCCATTTAATTCCCTTACTTAGTGAGAGATATGAAGTCACTGGAAGAGGCTGACACAAAATTACAGAAGTGATGCCAAAGGATCTATTTGAGGATCTGTTTCTCAAAGCATTTCACTTAACAGCCTGATGATAAAAATGGCACATTAAACAAAACAAAAAAAAGCCATGACAGATCCCAGAAGGAAGAAGGAGCCTTCTCCCCTCCCAAGCCTCTCCAATCCTTCCCCAAAACAGATTGCTACACACGTGATGCCGGAGACCCAAGGCCTGCAGCCGTGAGCATGAGAGAGATATCTGACTTCTTGAACTCTGGGCTCCGTTCCTCAGTCAAATGTTATCAACCTGATCTCCTTAGCGGTAAAAACTTACAGAAAAACTAAACTCTTTCCTCAGAAATGACAGGTAATGATAGGCAGATGGGGAGAGAAGGAAAACACTGCTCTCGCTGCAATCACAAAGCTTTGAATCTGCACTTATCAGTCCCGGCCGCTGGTTTCCAATTTTTTGGATCACAGACCCCTGTCAGCCCTCCGAATTTCTCGGCGAGCCCTCTGTACTCTTATCATAAACTGTGTAATTGAGGCAAGCTGGCTGCGCAGACCAGCTGCGCACAACTTAGCACAGCCCCGCGACCACCAGTGCTGCACAGACCACAGCCTGCTGCTGCCCGGATCCGCGTCGGAGCACTGCCACCACCGCCTCTCCACAAAGACGTTAACATCTCCAGAGGTAGCCATGCAATTCAGTAACCCCAATCCTCCTTTTGCTCTAAATATCTTAAGAACTTTGGAGCTTAAGTCTCACAGAAACACCTATGTGGCCAATTACTTGTGTAATTACTTGTGTCAGGTTTGTGTACTGGCACTGGCTGGAGCTTTCTAAATTTTTTCCTAAATGGCTGTATTGGAACCTGTAAAAGTACTCCCTTTTTGTTTTAATTTAGGATGAATTAATCTAAACATATATATATATATATATATATATATATATACTTATAAGATAGCTGCTACTAGAAAGATATAAAAAAAAAACTTTAAAAAATCTTCAAAACCAATCTTTTTATTCTCTTTTTTCTTTTAATAGGTCTTGTTATGTTATCAGGAGGACTTTTGGAGATATGCTGAGTGACTCAATTGACATCTGAACCCGTTAATCCTCAGAAAATGATGTGGTGCTGCTAAGGACCATGGCACGAGATGCAGGACAGGCATGAGAGGTGCTAAGCCAGGTATAAGCCACCTCGAGACAGCAGCAGTCACCACCATAACTTGAAGCCCGATGGGTTCATTGAGGCCCTACTAGCCTAGAGCAGCGTGTAAAGCGGTGGTTGGTGTGATCAGAGGTTGCAGAGTGTGTGGATGTGTGTGGGGGTAGAGAAACCTCAGACCAAGGCAGAAAAATTACTTGGATACTCATTCCACAGGGTAGGACATAAAGCAGGAGACAGGACAGGACAAGGTGTTACCAGCTCCTTATTCCTTCCTGCCCATTCAAGACCAGCTCCAACATTGTTCTTCCAGCCAAACCTACTTGGGCAATTTTAATCAAATCAGCAAGTAACGCTGAAATGTTGAAATGAGCCATTTCACTGCATTAATTATTCATTGAAAAGAAAGCAATATGGACCAGTTCCATCAAGGGCACAGTCACCTCCTCTGGGCTCTTCCTTGCACCTTTTGGAGAAATTTCATACGAACTTATTTCAGGGGCGCACTAAGCCTCCCTGCCTGTGCTCCACTGTAGCCATTGTTTCAAGCAAATGCTCTCTGACTCCTCTGATACTATGGACAAAATGCAGGAGATTTAGAATTTTTGTCTTTTATCTTAATTTTTTGTGACATGATCTAATTACAGGCATTTAGTGATGCCCTCTAATTACCAGCAGAAATGAATACTGAAAGATGACCCTTGTATTCCAGGATTCCTTCCCCTCTTCCCCCACTACCCTCTTCATGCCCTTTTTGGCATGTCTGCCCAGACTAGGCTTTAGACATATGGAGCCTTCTTTACATACACAGCGTGCAATATATGGTGTGTACCAGATGTGCCCATGATAATCCATTTGCGAGAGGAAAGGGAGGCAGAAAAGGAGAGCAATAGGAAATGTAATGAACATATTTTCAAGGAGCAGGGAATTTTGTAAGCCTAGTCTCACCAGATTTTAAAAGGAAATAGCTTCTCTATGGGAAAAGATGACCTCAGATTGCATGCTTATGTCTTGAAGTTTCCTACAGATATGTCGCCTTTTCCTCAGGGTTACTGGTTCCATACACGAGCCATTGCCCAAGACAGCCATTTCAACAACACAGCACAAAGAGCTGCTTCTATTCCAGTAAATGTCAGTCACACTAAGTGTGCAGAGCCCAGTGTGGGTCATGCCGGGTGTTTTGCACTGCTACCACCACGCTGCGTCCAACCGGGAGGCTGCAAAGGAAGGGAAGCACAAGTGGCTCTACACAGTTTTTGTCATACTCTATGCAAAAACCATGAACTGATTATTTCTTTTCTTCCAAGTTGCCTATTGTGACATTTATAAACAGGAACCTGGCAGCATGTCAATGGTGCAAACTGATTTCCTTTTCTAAATACAATTTTAAAAAGCAAATAAACAAGGTTATGCCTGCTAATGAAACATTATATGCCATGCTGGAGCTAGGTTTTCTCAAATGTTATTCTCTAGAGCAGATGGAACACCAATAAACACAAAACAACAAACCCTTTGACAAAGAGCAAAAGAGCATATTTATAAGAAAATACATTCTCCATAAAGCTGCATCTAAGGAGAAACTGGCTTCTATCTATAACATTATCTTAGGGACCCAATGAGGGTCTCATTAGACTGCCGTAAACACAAGAGCTTGCCATGAATTTCAAACGGAGCTACTAAGGGCTAGTAAGAAACTTTAAAAGGAAGAAAAAGACTTGCTAGAATACTCACTAGGTGTAATTCCTAGAGGCCTCAGCTGAAATCAAGGCCTTATTGTGCTAAGATCTGTATAGACACATTGATGGACTAAACTTGCCCACAAGCCTTAGAGTCCAAAGACAAAGCAAGGGAAGGGGAATGAGGAAAAAGAGAAAGTAACTGATTTGTGTAGCCAAAAGTCAGGACTCAATGGAAATGCCCTTTTCTCCCAGTCTGGTGCCTTATCTATTATTTTGCACTATTTTTGTGCATCAAATATTTATCTGTGAATTTGGAAAACTGATAAACTGCTTTTTAAAATAGTATTTTAAGCTCCACTCCACAGTTTCTTCCAGGACTATCATTTCACTTCTGTAAAGCAGACAGAATGCACGTGCAAAGTGGGTGCTCAAAGAACCTCCTCAAAGTAGGTGCATGTCAGCTCTTGCAGGACAAGCAATTAAGACATGCAAAAGCAGCTGCCAGATCTGGAGGCCAGTCAGAGGGTAGTTGAAAACCTGGCCTTCCTTTCTTTATTGTAAGGAGTTTGTTTTTATCCATCCTGAAACAGAAAGCAGGGGGTCGGGGGAGAGGGAGGGGGCGGCAGTCCTCCAGGAATTGCTTTAAACAAGCCTTTGATACTGCTAACCGAAGGCACTAGGCTTTTCAGTGTTAGGCAAACCATTTATAATCTGTTAATAGCAAGTTCACAGAGACAGCATTTGGGCATTTAAATTTGTTAAATTTTATCTAAAGCTTCTTTCAAATTTGATTTCACTGGCCTAAGTTATCGGCGGCGTGCATGAGTTACAGCAATGGCTGCTTGACTGCACTCAGTGACCAGAAGATCTTTTAGACAGA
Source organism: Crypturellus undulatus (assembly GCA_013389825.1). Classification (NCBI taxonomy): domain Eukaryota; kingdom Metazoa; phylum Chordata; class Aves; order Tinamiformes; family Tinamidae; genus Crypturellus; species Crypturellus undulatus. The sequence goes on from VWPW01015192.1 coordinate 383,748, forward strand.
GTAGTTGGTAAAGGAGCACAAGGATGATAGCAACAAAACACCCAGTGAATTTCTTTTCAGGCAGTTTCAAGCAGAAAACCAGAAGGCTTAACTTTTCTGCTAAGAAGTCAAGTGGAAATGCTGCTACCCTGGTAATAAAATGCACATCCTAAATATTCTTTTAGCGCTCACCCACTGCAGCAGCTCTGTTGGGCCTCGCCAGCTAATACAACATGGGGACTGTGCTCTAAAATGCTTGAAAGGGTCCAGGAGTCAGGCTAAGAGTGGTCTCATAAAACTCCCAGACCATTTGCCATTTACAAGAGCGCATGGGTCTAAACCACGGGCTGCACTGGCACGTGAACCGCTAGGAAGCAAATGGTTCTGATCAGTGCAAAGCCTATAGGGAACCCCAGAACATCAAACTGCAAGGCAGTTAATTCACCAAACCTCCTGGGAAGGAACCGCAAGGGCAAGCATGAAGTTTGAAGCATCCACATTCGTTTCAATCATTTTTGGACTGATGTTTTGGGAGAAACGAGTTAGTTGGTCCTATACGTTAGACTTGAAAGACTTTAGAGAAGTTTGCTCATCAGCTGGAAGTATTCAGAGCGAACTAATAATCTGTGTAGTCCTAAGTAGTTTAAAATGTTGGCATTCAGGAAGGAAATCAGACTGCCTATTTAGAAAGCAAATAAGCTAAATACCCTTCTTCTAGCTAAGAAAAGTTCATTTTCAGTAGGTATAGCACAGATTATGGACAGTCAAACAGATACTACAAGAAACTGTGCTAGTATTACCTGAAACTCCAACAAGGGAACTAAGGTACTGGTGCCTAAGTGGCACTAAGGGGATCCAGCTGCTCTGCTCCTGCCTCTCAGTGCCATCGCTTCAGCAGTTACCATCTGCAGACAGGCACGAAGAACAACTTACAATGGGAAAAGAACAAGCATATTCTGAAAAAATGAAACCAATAGGATCCTCCTCCTGATACACTGCAGCAAAAGAAAAATAGAGTCAACTGGCCACAGTCCGAGGCAAGCAACTTGAGCCTTAAAGCAGAGTTTTCAGGGGATTGCCAGAAGAAGAGCTTCTGGAAATAGGAAACAAACTAGGTAAACAAAGTGGCATAGACTTAGAACATAGAGACTCCAAGGACTGAGACAAGAGGGAGAGATGAAAAATACTGCTCCAAAGGTGCCCTGAGGCTCAGATACACTGGTAGCTACACAGCAGTTCTCTCCCTCACACTTCCACAGATTTACTGCATGGCTTTGAGAATACCATTGCACGTGCTTCTGCCCTGTATCCAAAACAGGATGAGTAATATCTTCAACAACTGCAGAGCACTTGGAAATGACAAGTGCGGAATACCTTTTAGAGACAACGTAGTAGTATCTAGGGAGGCTAGAATACTACAGCAGTGGCAGAGCAGAAGGCATGCTTTGGAAACAGAACTTCGAAATAGCATGTGTTTGAATCTAGGCTCACAGAAATGACAGCAGATCATAACCAATATATTTCTGAGTGATATAGAAAGAGTTGTATGACAAATGCCATAAGAAAAACAGCAAAACAGAAGAACAGTTCTTTGGTAACTGGAAACAGGAAAGCAGAGAATGGCATATAAATTAGTAAAAGCAAAGAACGGCTGCATGCTCAAGTCCAGACAGCACTGCAGAAAATTACTAAGGGATCATCTAATTAAGCATTTCTGGTTTTGCAATCAAAACTGGGCACTAAAAATCACAAGAGGATTTAGGGTGAAAATCTTACTGAGATTATATGTGGTGGTAGAAGGCGTGACACCTCAGTTATAAAAGTAGTACACATTTTGCTCAACTGCTTTTCTGAGTGGAGTAAAACAACAAACAAGCTGCTACCAGACAAACAATCATCCAGATGTACATGCTTCCAGTAACACTAATTAAGTGCCATGTGGAGCCATCCTGTGGAAATTACAGAACGTTCCTTCAGAGAGCCACACACTTCTGAAATGCTATGGTGAGCCTTCCTCTAGTTTTCAAAATATTAAACAACTGTTCCTTCCATGTAATAGTGTGATCTAGCACGACAGAAAGCTTTATCGCAGGAGGCGAATGATAATTCAGTCAATGGAAAGCGGGAGTTTCAATGGAGCCATTAAAGACGCTCGGCAGGGATGCATTCTTGAGGAACAAGCGAGTTCCATGCGGGACTGTGACTCTTGCTCAGCACTCCTCTCAACACAACCTGCAAAAAAGCACCTGTCAATGGGATTTTTACACCCAAACTAACTTGATACCTGAAAGCTGGGGAAGAGAGGAAATGGGTCAGGAATGACAGCCAGGAGTAGCAGCACACCCCTGTTCTCAAAAATGGCGAGAGTATTATCATGAGAGAAGACCATATTACCTTTGCATCCTTTACACCCACCTAACCTACACTTACTACTGGACTCAGAATACAATTGCTGTCTTGGAATCCAGGAGATGTTGAGTTTTTCTTCATTAACCGAAGACCATGGAAAGGACTATGCTCTGGATCTCCATCAAATCCCACTGTCTAAACACTAGGAAATAGGTTTCCCAGTAAAATACTGCTCTGAGGGTGATCCTGTGCACGCTTTAGCCTTTCTGCCAGTTCTGTAGGGAAATTAGAGTGACCACTTCTGGTCGATATTTTAAAGAATTAACCTGAAGAGAGGCATTAAATATAACTTTCAGCATCGCTAGTGATTAGCATAAAGGAAAAGGCAATGAAATTCCCATGTGAAATTCCAAAAGCCATTTCCCAGATATTTCAGAACTGAATGATATATTTTCAAATATATCAAATTGTCAGATAGAAGATGGAAGGCCAAAAAGTCAAGATGCTTTGTATCTCATCACAAGGTCTGTTTCAAAAGGTGTGGCGGCATCTCATGTTTCTGACCCACAACTGACAAGACTTTGCAAAGCTTAATGTATTTGGAATGCACAAGCTGGCCCCAAAATTTTCCAATAAGTTTCTAGGGGTCCAAACAAGAAGCCTGGTGAGTTTGGATGGATGTTATTGGACTTTCTTTTGGATGGATGGATTTTTACTAATTATATCTTATACGATAAGACCAGAAATGTTAAGCCTCCCAACAAGATTTATTAGGTATTGACAGGGATGTGTGTGTTAGTTTATCATTCATAGAAAACCTATTCAATAAAGAGAGAGAAAAAAAAAGATACAAAGATTTGTTTGATAGTGGAGAATACTCTTCATTGCTGTTGCAGATTATTTGCTTTAAGACAAAAACATGATAGTTTAAATTTTAATGAGAGATGGTAGAAAGCCTGTCATGCAGGGAGTCCAGAATGCTTATTCTTCCTTCAGAAAGGACAGACAACGCACTACCCTACAATACGTGGTCTGTCTCTTCTTACAGTAAACATTGCTAATGCTCCTGGAGAGGGGCTGACCTTGCCAGCCAATTACATTATGCTAATTTGTCTGTTACTATAACTCCTAGAGAGGCATTCACAGCTCAAAGCAGCACAGAGATTTATATTGTCTCTTCCAAGCAGCAGACTATGGACGTTAATCTCCCTTGCTCCGTGCAGTTTCAGCATGCTCTGCATGGCAGTATCTACACGTAGCGCCACTGCACATTCAAAGCGACAGCTACTGCCAGCTTTTATTCAACTTAAAAGACAAGCCGTGGTCCTGCTCTGCCCTTTTAATAACTGTCACTCTATCGAGGAAAGCACATGCTTGGTAACAGCTGTTTTCCTATGAAAACATATGGTTTCTTGTATGCTTTTGAAAACACCACAGGAATGTATGCGCTTGCTAGATGCTAGTGCCATATCATTATATTAAGGAAAAGATCACTGAAATGCAACATGTTATCTATGCTGTACTCATCTATTAAGAAAATTAGTGTTTTTTAAAAACAACAACAATCATTCAGCTGAAAAGATTCAATGCGAATCTTTTCACATTTTTCCATATTTTAGGAGTTTTCTGCACTACAGCATTGCTTAAAGTTGGGTTCAAACTATTGGTCTTGTACAGAGCAATGCAGCAAATAGCATACTCTTGCAAAGAGCTAACACTCCATGTTGTATCAGGAGAAAAGCTCCAGAGATCTGTTTTTTTCTAACTGCTTGAAAGATCAGAAGCTACCCTAGCCTGTTTTAGTTGAGCTATGACAAACGTTATTAAAAACAGTCAAGTAACAGCAGTTTAATAAACTGCTGCCCATCAAATAAACCATAGCGACTGATCTTTGTTCTCTTCTCCATCTCTCAATAAGGATGGTTGAAGCAGACACATTTTCCTTCATATTCAGGGTAATCTAAGGGTATTTGCATGTCAGAATAGAAAAGACGCAGTTAAGCTGTTGGGCTGTGTGAGGTTTGACTAAAAGCTAAATATTTTGGTAAATAGATGTTTCTGCTGTGGTTTTAAAACTGATTTCAACATCAATTTACATAGATAAAAATGCAAGTAAAAGCACATAAACTATAGAAAATGTTCAAAAGCTATTGACAGAAGTTACAGTTCAGGGGAGAAACAAAAAGAATCCCCCAAAAGAGGCATATGACAATTTCTTACAGAAATTTCCCACTAGCCCTGAAAATAATTCCACTAGGACATTTTGGGGCAGGGAGACTTTCATTCCAGTTTATGTTGTAGGATTAATGGCATCATGAGGAAAACCACCCAAACTTTTCTGTAAAAAGCTTTTGAACACACCAGCATGTCCATTTTTTTTTTAAAGAAATACCCACAGTAACACAGCACACTAAAATGCTTGTGTTTTCCTACCTATTAAGAGTGGGAGGGCACACACAGAAGTGCACACAAATCTGCATCCCTGCCTTTACCATTTCCAGCACGTCCCATTGCAGCAGAGGCAGCGCCACGTTCTGCTGAAGCCCTGCAAAAAGCGCCCAGGGCGCAGGCAGGAGGAGAAGCAGATGGGCAGAAAGTGCAGGAAAGCTCCGGGACAGTCAAGGGACGGCCTGTGGGCATCTGGTGCCCCTCATGGGTTACAGGTGCCTCTGCCTGGTTGGTGAAAGTAACACCTGCCCATTGGGCCCCTAGCTTGCTGCCAGCATGGAGCACTTTGCAAACGGCTGGTAGATGTGTAATAACCCTGTGCTGCCCTCTTCACCTTCTCTCTAAAAGAAAGTCGCAATGAAAGATTCAAGAAGATGCCCGGGCACAGGAGACACGAGAAAACAAGTTGATTCCTTGTTTAATTGTTCCTGGCATTGAGGATTGAACACACCAGTGACAAAGCTGAGCAGCAACAGGGTATCTCACTTGGAATTCAGGGACTGTGCCTGAAAGAGAAATAAGCCAAGACAAGGAATGGAAAGATACCTCATTAGGCAGTAGAGGAATAGCCCTTTTAGTCTAGTTAGAGCCCACAAGGAAATTATGAAACCAACTGCAAATACAAGCTTCTTAACATTTGCAAAACCTCCTATGCTCCCAATCCAGAAGGAAACTTAGAGCAGCTTCTGCCTACGTGACTCTTTTGAGTTTAAATAAATAGCAAGGTCAAGAAGCAAGCATGGAGTCATACATGACGCTGGTCAGATCTGTAACCAGTGAAACAGGAGGAGTCAGCATAAGAACACCATGAAATCAGATTAGCTTCTTTCTCTGTAGACTCAAGGCCAGGCAGGAGGGAGGAAGGGAAAAAGGGAGAGTGAGATCAAATACGGTATTGCTGTCCTTCGGGGTTTCATGTCCTGCCCAAAGCAACAGTGCTCCCGTATGACTTTAATTTGTTACCCATTACTCCCGTTCTTCATTAGAAAAGAAAAGGAGGAAAAAAAAGTTGATTTATAAATTCATGTCCCGTCTTTCCCAAGGTCTCAAATAACTTTGTGTAATAACATTAATTTCCATTAGGCACAACAGTGTGAAGACATTTCAATGTCCATGCATTGAAAATCAAACTGACTGCTGAAGAAATCATTCAGCACATACCATATACCAAAGCAATCATAAAACATTTGTAGAATTAGATTGGTCACCAGCATTCTTCTTCAGAAACAAAACATTGGCTTTTCCATGAAATCACTTATTTGCTGGCAATGACTAACACGTGATATATTTCTGAAGTTTCCAAAATTTAATTTTCTACTCATTTTCCAGATGATGAACAAAAGGAAACTGCTCTTCCTACATAATTAACTTATCTTTTACTCCTAGCATGAACAGTCTATACAATATTATATCTCTGCTATCTATATAAAAAGGCTCATCTATGACCTGTCTGTGGATGCAGACATAAGCTGTACTGCAGACTGCAAAACTCCACCAACTTGAGCAAAATCCACCTCATCATCATACCAGAAGTCACCTAATATTGCACCATTTTATACATATATAACCAACCCATTTGAAAGACATGTAGTAAAAGCAGAGCACAGTATGAAAATATTTTGCTGCTGAAGCTTCCCAAAAAGTTCACTAAGATTGCATGGCAGAATATGGTCCTGTGGTGGAATTTTTTAAATTTATCTATTGCAAGTTTAATTTTTACTTACCATTTATTAACTATTAGCAATGGAAGGTTATCTCTTGACAGCAGAGAGAGGAAACACTAACAATTAGCAAAATATTGCATTGCTTTACACCCCAAAAGGGATGGGAGTGTATAGCTGGCATAGCTCAGTGAAGTCAAGGTGACAGGGACCCAGGCAATCCAGGCAATAATGATACAAACAGCACTTCAGGTTTTTAGCTTCTTGATTCTTTCATACTGTACTAATCATCTTCGAGTGCATCAACTCTGGAACAAGCAGATTTTTTTTTTCTTTTTTTTTCTAAAAACATGCTGTGGTATTAGGTTAGTAACTTAATCTTGTTGGCAATATACTAGTAATGGTATAATCCCTCACATTATAAAAGTAATTGCCATAATCATAACCTACATTCAGTTATGTTTTCCTACAGTGCAGCTGCAGTGGTTTCCCACTCCCGACCTGCCACCCCACGACGGAGGGGACGGGAAGGGGCAGAAAGCAAAGCTCACAAAACACTGTTACAGCCCATCCCTCTCCCTGCCCTAATAGCAAGTGACTCCCCATCCCAGTTAATAAAGAGCTCCTTGTCCCTCCATTATGCAGTGTAATCTTTAAAAGATTACATTCTCATTTGGGAAGCGGCCAAGAGCCAGTGGGAAATTCTCGAGTAAATTGGATAGGGAGACAACAATATGAAGGGCAGCTGGAGTGGAGCGCATTTTTTTCAGGGCATTCCCATTCCCGGGGCCCTGGGGCATTGTTGGAAGTCCCGCGGGCTCCGTTCCTTTCACTGCTGTGTTGTCAGGATGATGCTGCTCGCCGAGGGCACACAGATTAGCTGCTCCACAGGTGGAACGAGGGGAGCCGAATATTGAAGTGCAGTAAGAAAGGATGGGGGAAAACCCAATTTATATTTCTAAGTCTTAACAATCTTCTACAAAACCAAGGGAATTGCGCTTTGTTTTGAAACACTGCAGTAAGTGTTTCAAGGAAAACAGGACATATGCTTTTTTCTACCCAGACTGCCTATCATCAGGAAGCCCTGTTAAGCACTCCATCACTAACAGAGTTTTAAGAAGTGTTTTGAGAGGCAGATTGTCCACCCACCTTAGAGTTTTCTAGGTAGCAGATCTCCAAAGAAGTTATTCTCCAGAGCAGTAAGTTTTTAATCATAACATGAAATTCTCATCATATTTTCCCTTCATGTAACATAATTAAGATACTTATTAGAGAAAGTAAAAAAGATATCACAGCAGGGTATCAGAAGGATTTTGCTCTTAAATTGCTGCTCAGCCAAACTACAATATTTTTCACCTGCAGGACTCTCACAACAACAGTTCCCTACAGTCCATGAGATGCAGTAGTGAAAATTCACTAAAATAGAGGATTATTTGCAGTTTAGAAATTCTAGTGCTGGGCAGTCCTGATTCAGCAAACCCTCTCTATTCAGCAAACCCCTACACATATGCTGGAAGTTAAACACATGTTTCAGAACTACCAATGTACAGGACTTTGGCCCTGCTTCAGAAAATCAGTTATATACACATTTAATTGGATGAACCAGTTGAAGCAAAGGAAAGTGGGACGAGAGAAGTATACCTGAAAAAGATTCAAGCCAAACAATAATCGACAAAACAGGAACTTATGTGCAGAGGTGTAACACACTGAAGAGCTTCCCTTTTCATTCCTGAAATGTGCATGTTGGCATTTACGCTTACATGAATTTACTGTATTGGAACAAAAAACAGCGTGCGGGATGGAATGATTATAACTACTTGTCATTGCAAAAAACGGTCTTAAATAAATGCATACATCCCACAGGGCTTGCTAAAGATCTCAGCAGCAAAACAGAAGTGTGCTGAGAGAAAGAAGAAAGAAAGAATGAAGTTGCATAAATAAAGACCACTGAACTCAGAAGCAACAACCCCCAGGCTGCTTCTCCCTCCGCCTTTTTCAGGGGAAAACCAATCCTAATTCCCAGCAACAAAAAGCTTCCCCTTCGCTCCTCTCCACACAGCCACATCCATTGACAGCTCAATTTGACATCAAGAAGAGAAGCTGACTGAATTTCCCTCAAGCAAAGGTGATTGATTGTTTTTTTTTTTCCTCCCCCCAAAAATCCTCATATGGCTTTTTGGATAAAAAGGAAATGATACTTTTTACACTGCCCTCTACCTCTGCTCACACAGCTCCTCTGACATCGCAGCAATGTTTCAGCACACCACTTGTCAGAAAATAAAGAACTCCTTCTTTAAGGCCTGTCTGGCGTGAGGACTGTTTTTCCCTTCCTTCATTCATCTTTCCCTTGCCCTTGCACAGCCAGACAGCGCCTCTCCACTTTCTCCATGCATGATTAGCACCGCTTTTTCCTCCATGTGAATCCTCCTTTCCATTTTCCTCACCTGGGGTAGGAACAACTGTTTTATGTAAGTAAAGAATGGACGGTACTTTTCTTCCCTGTGTTCCTTCGCCCACTTTCATCAACCCCTACTTTTCCTTCTCCTGCTTCCTCTCTCCGCTGTCCACGCATCTTTAGGGCAGCACGCAGGAGATGATGCATTTTGTGATTGCAGCTTGGGCATTTCCAGCCAAATTCCCTAACTTTCTTCGGACAGTATCAATAGGAGCTCCCTTTGGAGAATGGAGCACAGCACAAAAAGCCAACTACAGATTGCTGTAGGGGAATATGAGCTAAATAACTGATTTCCTCTGTTGTGATTAAAAGGATTAAGATACTACTAACAAAAAGAATACGAAGCTTACATGGCAAGCCAACAAATTTATCTGAACATTATAGTGCATATTTTAACAGAGATTAACTGAGTTGTTAGTAAGAACTTGGAAACAGATTTCCAAGTAAAATCTAGGAGAAAATCAAAAAGAGCGGCAATGATTTTTTGAACTTCAAACAAAATTAAAAAAATATACTACTACTCCAGAATCACATTTTCCCTAACCCCCATTAAGCACATTTTTCCTCTAGGAAGATTTCTCTTAATCATAGTATGCCACAAATGAACATTAGGCAGGAAAAAAGGGTCAGGCAGGGATAACAAAGATGAAAAGAAAACTCTGGAGAGTTCACCCCTACTGTTTATTTTGAGGCACACTTAGGATTCAAGTTTGACTATTCTAATTGTATTCAAAGATTTAGTTCTCTAAGGAACATAAACAGAACTCGGAAGGGCCATCTGCCAGAATAAAGTTTTCCTCATAATCGTAGAGGAAGGTCAGCTTTTGTTTATTCTTTTATATGATAATCGCAACTCCTCTGTATTGATTTTTAAATTAAAAAAAAAGAGAGAAATTAATGTTGCCTAGGACTAATGGCCCCCTTCTGAATGGGCACCTCTTTTAGTGCACTCATATATTTTCTCAGATTTTCTTCTGGTTGTGCTTTCCTTATCACTTATTTTAAATCTTTTATCCCAATTCTGGCTAAGCATGTTCTGGTTAGCAGCTTGTATTCATTGAAAGGCAAGGCAATAATCCATCTAGGTTTAGGGCATTTTCACAAAACTGATGCAGAGCTGTGTCAATTTTAATGTCATGCCGTGGAGAGTGCACGCAGCTTTTTCCACTTTAGAGGATTAAAAGTGACCTCTCTTACCAAAAATCAATAAGGGCAGCTTGCTGTGACTAATAGGTTGTAGAAATTCAAAAGAGGCTGTTTGTAACATGGAGTTCATTCTCTCTGCGTTCCTCCCCACCCAGGCCCAGGCTGGCTGGCAGATCTGCACTTTGACAGGAACATTCACAAGGCAAACGGATGTCTGTCCTTCTCCTAGGGCCTAACCCATGCCACACAGCTTACTCACGTATCAAGGAAGCAAGCAAGATGATATTTATTTGGTAAGAGGGGACTCAACAACTTCTATAGAAATGCACAGCACAGAGAAGTAGTAGGATAAAGACACGTTTTCAGATATGCATTATTTCGCACCCTAAGATGGTTTTAAAGAGCATATTTACAAATATTATCAGGCAATCAACAAGTATTTCATCAGATATTTCACTTCTTTCTTCCTATGACCTGAAGTATGTTTTTTTGTTTGTTGGTTTTGGGGGCTTGGGAGGATTTGTTTGCTTGTTTGCTTGTTTTTTTGTCTCTGAGCAAAGACTTCCCCCATACACACTTCTTTTGCCCATCCATAATAGACTAAAAATTTTAATTCCACTAAAATCAATGGGGCTGCCCCAGAGAGGCAGGAGGTTGTACACCCAGGGAACACTCATTAACTACTGCAGCACGTGCTCAGCTGTTCTGGCTGGCTTCTCCACTACTCCTTTTGTTACTCTGAAGCATGCGAGATTTAACAGGCACGTTTGGGCACTTTTAGAAGGACAGTAATTTCACAGAGCACAGGAAAACAGCACGTGCTTTAGAGAGCACAGAAGTCGCATAATTTTTCATTTTGTAAGACTGAAGTTGACCAGTACTGATCGCGATCTTCTGACTTGCGGGGAAATGCTTAGTGCTCTCCTGGATGCCTCTAATTCTGTATTTATTTTGCTTGAGGTGCGAATTAAAAGTCCTTACCCATGGTTCATAGCTTGTGGACAATTTCTCCATATAACAATCACCATCATTGTCTTTATGCCAAAAACAAGACTTGCCTTGGGGGACCAAGGGAGAAAAGGGGCTGAAGTGGTGGGAGGAACCCAAGGTTTAGGAGTCCCTATGGAGGTTTATAAATAGACGACTGCCATGTGCAAAATGTGAAAGAAACCCAGTCAGCAAAGAGCCGTTGCTGTTTCGAAATCTTCTAACTAGGTCCATTTAGGCAGTAGACAGGGTTATAAACAAACAATAAATCAAGAAATTATTAGCATCTGAATTTTGGCAAGATAATAAAATGTGTAGGGGTATAATCAGCAAAGAATGGAAAAGATCTGTGAGCGAACCCACCAATTAATGATAAATAAGACTTGGCACCGAGTACCTTCACCAATGTGGATCTCATTAAATGGCCAGGGAACCTGTTCCCGCGCAGCCCTTTCAGAGCAAGGGAAAGGGGAGGTAACCGAAATGCCAGCGTAGCCACCAAGCCCCACTATTGCAAGCACCTGGGCCCAAATGACAACCTTATGCCGAGGAAGGGCCTTTCTGCGGCCCGACGGTCGTTACGTGAGATGTTTTACAGTTCTCAGCTTTTGGGCCCTTTCTTTCAGAAATCCACCTAAACAAAAGCGATGGAAAACACGTGGCTCTGCTGGTGAGGGAACGCCCTTCTCCGACGCTCACCTGGCTTTATTAATGATTCCTCCTAAAGGGAGAAATGCCCCCAAACTTAAACAGATAAATAGGTCACACACAAGGTAGGGGGAAGGGAGCGGCAGGAAGAGACCCTGTCTTATTAGACTAGAAACAGACACACCATATTAATACCAAGAATCAGCATATGGTTTTAATAGGTTTCTTAAAATGATTTATCAGCTGTGATTAAGCCCTCAACCAGCATGTCTATCTTCATAAATAAAGTAAAAGTGCACCTTGCTCTAAAATGTACCAGTAATATCTTATTACCCAAGCATATAGGCAGCAGTCCACTTCTTAGAACTTGGCTCTGGGGGAGCGAAGAGTTTGTGTTTGATAGCGGAGTGTAAGCTGTAAAGAGATCGCCAAGATTTAGGAGCCTTATTGAAGAGACAGACTTACCAGAAACTTCACTACAAAGAAAGTTTACCCCTTCACTATATGTCATCCAGTGCATCCTTCAAGATGGACAGGTAACAAGCTGTGCCTGCAGGTGCACCCATTGCACCAAAGCAATATGCACAGTTCCATGTTGCTGTGAAAGAAACGTCACGAGTGACATTCGGCAAGCTCCCTCTTTTGGGGGCAGCCAAAATACACAAAGCTCAACAAAAACCCAGCCATTACAGAAGGGTGACTCAGCTTCTCTGGGACAGGGACAATAAGAGGCAGAAGGAAGGTGGACTCTCCTGATGGAGCCCTGTGGGATAATTTGTCAACTGGAATCCAGAAGAACACGGAAAGATTATGGTTAGGGAGACTTAGCTCAATGAAAAACATATGCCCTCCAAAATGACCTTTCTGCACGCCATAAGCACTTACTGCTGGAAGAACACTCAGGTCTTCTCTTGGAGCACTGAGATCTAAATCCATAAATCCATTCAAACAGAGTCCATTGCACCAGATAAGAGAGACCTGCCTGCCAGCAGAAGATAAGATGTTGTATTGAAAACAATAAGCATAAGTTGAACCTTATTCCTATACATACTTTTGCAAAGCTAGTTCTGAACTCTGTAGCCTTCATAGCTTTTCTGCAGAAAAATGTCTCCTCTGTAAGATAGTTTATAGGCTCACAGCAGCACTCTCATAGTCTAGGCCTAAAATACCAAATGCAGAATCGTTGTATAAAATATAATGTATTGCCACATGTCTATCACGAAAGCTCTAGAAGTTAAGAAAACCAGCTAAAACAGAGCAAGCTACCCATCTGGAGAGAGGAGGAAAGCATTCTTCCTGTCTTTAGCAACACTGAACAACAGCTGATAAATCTTTAGCACACATGGTTTGTGGGATGCCCTGTGCCGAGGCCGAGGAGATATGGAATCAATCCGAAGGTCTGCCACAGACTTCCTGTGCAATTTTTAGCACGTCACTTGAGCCCAGATCCTTTATGGTAGCTCACTGATTCACTTCTGCTTTATTTCAGTCAGAGCAAGACACCAAGCTGCCTTTGAAGATCTCCATCAATCTCTCGGGGCCACATTGCAAAGATATTTGGGAACCAAAAGACCCCGAAGGCTGCCTGCTTGGCAGAATGGTTTAAAGGACTGATCTCCCTTGGAATTCTCACTCTGTGCCTCCAATTCCATCAGTTTGGTGTCTAGCTACGAAGAAGCTTTGGATACCTTTCTTTTTTTCCTCCAAATTCTGTATTTCCTTAGAAAATACAATTTTAAAAAAATCCCATCTTCCTAGGAATGTTGCAAAAGTAGTTAATCAGTAAGAAACAAGGGGATTTATAAAGCAATGGTAAGCCCATAAAACAAATCAGTAAACCGTTTTATCCTTATGCAATTAATATATGAAAATTCAAAATAATCTACCTAAATAAAAGCATTATTACTGGGCTTCTTGTATTTGAAGTCCAGAAAGTATTTTAAAGTAAAATATAGAAGAAAAAATCTGATAGAGGGTTTGAGTGTATCTTTACAGTGTCTAAATGTATCTCTGAGAAGAAACGCTACTCTACAAGGATGCTCACGTCTTCACATATGTAGATTTATGTTTAGAGTATGGGAACTACTGAAAGATTTGGATATGGGGTGATCTGGGGACTCTGTGAATTTGAGAATTTCAAGTTATCACCTTAACAACAACTTGACTGACTGACAGAGTGACAACTTGACGTTATTAGAGTACCTATGACAACGGGACCCTGGACTTTAAGCACTACATTAACATAAATCACTTCTCATCTTATTTTCCTTCTGCTATAACATACCAGCATATAAAAGATTCAGGAGGAGAGTAGAGAGTCAGAGGACTCTTTGAATTGATAAGGCACAAACACTCTTATATCATATTGAGATGAATGGAGAAGGACATATATCTATATTCATACACACACACATCTTTTAGTCTGTCAGCAAAGGTGACCATGAGTCCTTCATTCTTGTTCCTGTCTCACAGGAGTGAAAGTTTCTGCTAGTTTCAACGACTAGAAGCAGAAACTGCTAGTTTCAACTACTGTGTTGACTGACTGCCTGTAGGAGTGAACTTTCTGCTGTAACAGGATGATGAACGAGATTAAAACGAGATCGTATTTATGAAGTGTTTCCTTCCCTCCAGCCAACACAGCTTTTGCAGCTTCTCCTACTGGGAATGCCTGATTTCAAAACGGCATCAGCTGCAGATGAACAACGTGTCTCCCAACCGTGTTTTTCCCGACGTTGATGTGATGGACAGGATAAGGCTCTTGAGGGTGGGGGGGCTCATTTGTTTGGTTTTATTCCTCACTTAAAAGTCTCCAAAATATAAAAACAACAGGAAAGAAAAAAGAAAACCACCAAGTTTGTATAACACAAGAAATGCTTATTATATGTTCTTATTTTCTCTTCAGGCCACTGGTTTTGTATTTACATTTTCCCCTTATTACAATGCAAGAAGTTTCCTTTAAAAATATTTAAACAAACAAAACCCATCACATTTATTCTGTTTGCATATGTTTCAGAAGACAAAGAGAAAAACCTCCAGGCCAGGAATATATTACATATAATTTGAATCTAAGGTGTGGAAATGAAGTGAAATTTTCTACCAAACTACACCTGCTCAAGAGACAGACTGTATGATTTTCAGCTCAGCTTGAATTCACTAGTCCTACTCAAACGCGTAACCGATAGAACAGTAATATAACAATCAGAAAACATTTGCAATATTCCTCTTCTGAAGATTGCAGCAGAACTGAGTTCATCAGGAAACGGTGTGGTGGTGTAAATCAGACAAATGCATTTTACCTACCTTCTTATGCCGATACGCAGGAAACTATCATGGTATAAAGGACAGAAAGTAGAAGGCATAAGCCAAATTATGCCTTTCAACAGCATGTCAGGCTATAGCATTAACTCTTGCTACACGCAACGGAACGGGATATTTAAGTCTTTTAAGCCTTCTGCAAACTGAATGTATTTAATCACCAAATGTTCTTTTTTTTTTTTTGCTTTGCTGAACTACTTCATTTTGCTGATGCTTTTCTAGCAATGAGGTGACTAGAGCAGTACAGCATTCTCAGAACAGTAATATCAAGCATGCAGAAGACTTGTTGGCTTTCAGCCTCCTGAATTAATGGTGAATAAACCTCATTAAAACTAAGTTGTATTTGAGCATAGCTGTTTCTCTTCTTCATCTGCATAGCTAACATGCAACATGGAGTTCTTTTCAATACTGTTCAGAAAAATTCAGGATAAGCATGATGGATAAGCCAGGAAGTGATGTGTCATGACTCTAGTGTAAGAATATGATCTTAAAAATGCCTTCATATTGGAAACATTTAACTTGCTATTGCTAAATGCTCCTGAACTGAGTGCTCTACATGCTACAGCATGTGCATTTCCACTCTCTCATTTCATGCAGGTAGATCAGGCAAAATTCAGTTTAATAAAGCAACAGCTACAAGTAGTTGTTCAGAAATGGATCCTGCCTCTTCCCATCTTTGACATGATTCCCTCAGATGCAACCTTAATGAGCAGTCCAAGATCTCACAGCAGGGCCTATCCAGTAGCAGCAAAGGTCATGGGTTTGCAAATATAACCCATGACAAATGTTTTGGATACTTAATGCTTAGAGCAGTGTAAACCTAAAACCTGCAGCTAGTAGGCTAAGATGATCATCTGATCTGCCAACACTGCCTACCTTGTTGGTTTGGGTTGCAGAGTTTGCTTGGGGCAGAGCTGTCAATTGCTGTTTGCCTCAAGCTCTTGGGAGCTTTAATAAATACACTCTTGCAAGTGGAAAAATAGCATGGGTGTCCTTTTAACTATGCTAATTTCAGTGGTGAATTTGGTAGGTAGGATGCTTGGGTCAGAAGGAGTGCTATCAAGAGGAGGTAACAAAGCTCTTCCTCATACACTTACCTATATGCTTATCTAATCCTTTGCATTCAGGGGCTGGGCCTTTCCCAGACAGGCACTTCCAGGGCCTGTGTGATAGCACAGGCTCCTGGGGAGTCAAAACACTGACAATCTTACTTCACTGTGTAACTTGTCCATTCTCATTTCAGCCCAGGTCCTAAGGGTCGTTATCATTATTACTACTCTAGTTCACACAGGCAAACAGGCTAACCCAGCCATATTTTAAGAGACAGTCCTTGCTGGTTGAACTTATAATCATTATAGATAAGACATAGCAAGCATGGGAGGCATAAAGTGACGTTATTCCCATTTACCCAGGAGCAACTATGGCAGAAAGATAAAGGGATTTGTTGCAGGTCACCCAGCTAGGACACTCGCTCAAGGGCTCTCCCCTCAATGCTACCTCTCCCAAAAGGGCATGTGCACTATTCCTAGGCTGGGCATGCAGCACTCCCCAGCTAATTTGGAATGTCTGCAGTCCCCATAACCAGCTCAATCACAGCAAATTCTCATGGACTACACATGGACTCCCATTTAGACGAAGAAGGGGCAAAAGAAAGAATACAGCTAATTGGACTGTATTCTTTGAGGGCTCTTTTGAAATAAGGACTCTCAAGCAAAAAAAAAAAAAAACAGTT
Organism: Crypturellus undulatus; assembly: GCA_013389825.1. Taxonomy (NCBI): domain Eukaryota; kingdom Metazoa; phylum Chordata; class Aves; order Tinamiformes; family Tinamidae; genus Crypturellus; species Crypturellus undulatus. The sequence goes on from VWPW01015192.1 coordinate 400,468, forward strand.
CTTAAAAGATTTCAGTGTCAAGCTGTGCACTAAGCCACAGTGATATGCTAAAATAAACATTTCTCTCACAGCCTCAAGAAATTAACCTGATGGAAAATATTTTTGGAAGACTTTTCTGAAGCACAAATAAGCTTTGCAGGCTGCGGCTCAGCCCCGCAGTGCTGTAGGTGCCTTCCGAGCTCCCCATTCGAAGCACGGGCCCTTCGGAGCGTTTTGTTACCAGCAGCCCCGGCCCAAGGAGCCCCTTCCTGCCACGGCCTCTGGCCCCCACTTTGGTTAGAGACCTGCTGGGACCCACCTACCCCTCTACCCGACAGTCAGGAATAACATAAGAGTGAACATACAGACGTCTAATTGGATACACAGAGCAAATGTTACAGGTTAGCTGGCTAGTGGTGGCACTTTCACTCCCCCTTTTTTTCTTTTTTAATTATTTCCCCCTCATCCCCCGTCATTCATTTTTGCTCCCTGGGGACCGCCCATGGCAGCTGCAGGGGTGAGGAAAAGGAGGGCAGAATAAGACACCCAGAGGTCCTGAAACAGCTGGTGTTATCAGGTAACACAGTGCCGCTGTCTAGGTTTTAATCAGATTGTGCAGCTACCTTTCGCCAGCTGAAATGGATCCTGCAACACCAAGTTGTGTGATTTTTGGCTAGCTGCACAGAAGCCCAAGTCGATGATTTCTCCTCATTGTCTACTCCTGCAAAATTACTACCACGCAGTAAGAACTGCTTAGGAATCTTCTTCAATAATAATCATTTGCAAAGAAGTGCAAACAGTTCCCTTGATCTCATACAAGTCCCCTCTGCAGCACACAAGAAACAAAGTATGACAAGTTAAATATAAAACTGGTCACTTTTCTGTCATTGTGTGGCTCTTTCCGAACTTCATCTTGCAAATAAAACTGTGAAGGCCAAACTACCTAGGATATTTTCCCAGTCCTTGACTGAATCTTGAACTTTTTCCACATTTGGACACTCTCTTTCCTTGATACTACACCTTGCTCTTCCTCTCTTTTTGTCCTATATCTGTCTGAGTCTTACATAAACTATTTCTAGACTCCTCTTTATTTGTGATTGTGGTAAATCACAAATAAACCACTCCTAGTCTCCCTTCCCCAATTCTTTCTATGTGTCTCTCCTCTTCTGCTTCTCAGCTATCATCCTCATCTCTTCTACCAAAAAGCCTCCTGCAATCCTCCTGCCTCCTTCTCTTGCAGACCTCTAAGTACTTCAGACATCCTTCTGCAGGACCCTGAATGCTGCCAACTTCAAATTTCACAAGGCCCAGGACCCACTCAGGCACACATATGGCTCCAATGTATGCATTTTGAATTGGGCAGCAATAAGTGACATGCAAAACATACGAGCAGAGTTAAGAAATAGTCCCTACACAGGAAACATTGGCAATTGCTGCTCTGAAAGACAAAATAATACCAAGGCAAGCTCAGGAAAAGGGCCCTCTGATTTTAGCACCATCGCTGTTTCATAGGCTTCTTTCCTTACATTTATAGCAGGAGGTGTTGGATAATTAGACATATACAGATCACTGTGAAACATAGGCCAAATAACGCAATGTTCAATAGCTGGAGAAGTACTGCAGCAGGGGACATATTACATGAGAATTTCTGAGAGCTACAGAGATGGGAAAAGGTGAAAGAGGGGCATAAAAAAGGAACGATGTGAAGGGGAAGTATTTGGTAGCTTGTTTGAGGGCTGCAGTGAGGAAAAAGGAAGCAATATGAGCCTGTAGGATGCCCCACATTATTCACGTGTTTCAGTTCTCAGAAGCAAACAGAACTTTGATGCTTACTCAAATGTTAAAATTTCACCCATCACCTCTTGCTGGTCTCCATGGTATATTAAGCTCTTTTACAATTCCTAGGAAATTTTAAACTGCTCATTAGAATCCCTCAAAACACTTGGACAATCCTTGGGCACAGGAGTATACTTAGTCTCATACAAAGCGGCCCATATAATTCAACCTAAACTTATGGATGCTAATTGGAAATGGGATACAAGATCTACTAGGTATTAAAAGTTAAAATTTCCCCCTTCTGTATGAATACTTTATGAGAAATGCAGACACATGGTAAAGCTGGTAACGATGACAAATAAAAAGCACAAGATCACAGTGCAGCAGGGGAAAGAGCAAAACTTTCTGCTCTTAATGTAAATGCCTCCTCATAATCCACATTTCCCTGCTATGTTTTTGAGCAAGCTTGCAATACTCACTTCAAAGATGATATAATTTTCCCAAGCCTCTCCCTCAAGAGGTGTGTGGTTTATAATATAGTTTACTTAAAAGCAGGGACTTGGAAGCAAACCCTGGCATCAACTGTTACATGCTTTTGGAAAAGCAATGTTGTTTTTTGAGGGTTTTTTGCCCTTTTTTTATGTCAACCCTTTCAATAGTTTTGAAAACATGTCACAACTTCCAGCGCGACCTAATTTCTTGCCCAAAGGTTAGAAGGTAACAGAGAGGTAGCAATCTTGGGTTACTACCAGGTAATACAGCAAACTGCTTTCACACAGCATCCTTAAATGCTTGCTTGAAGGAAGCAAAATGGGCAGGAAGAGATCGATGCACCAACACTCACCCTTTTGTTGTTCTCTTCTTCTTGCGCCTTTCTAAACTCGTGCTCTAAGGAGCAATCAATGTCATTGAAGAGGCCCACTTCCTCACAGTTCTTCAGAAAGCGTGTTGGTGTAGGAGTCTGATCTGAGAATGGGAAAAGAAATAATCACTGAGATGATGATACAGCACGAAAAGGAGAGGGAGACAGAACCTCTCTTTTCTTGGAAGACTGTTTAACTATTTAACCTGCCAGTGCCTTCCCCCTCCTACACATCACCGCTGAAAACGAACCACATGGCACCGAAGGTTGACACTGCGCGCTGCAGGCAGGCAGGGACTGCCCACAGCCTCTGCAGCCATCGTTCAACCCGAGAGGCAACAGGACAGACTTTCAGAGAGCACGTAGCGCACAAGTGCCTATCCCCAGCATGGTCATTAAAATTAGGCAGAAAACCCCAATGATAATTGCAGGTAAAACAACTCACGGCTCCTATGTTAATGTGTATTTACCCTGGAGCACGCAGGGAACTGCGGCAGATACGCATTAGTTACGCCTTCACTGCTTGAAAACCACCTCAAACATTCACAGCTTTATATTGCGAAGCACACTGCAAGTAAGCCAGGGTGCAAAGAAGTCCTGCTCAGTGATTGTTCCTCATACATTTTTTGAAGGAGTGAAATGATATTTAAAAAAAAAAAAAAAAAACTTGTGAAATACTAAATTTGACCACAAAGAAACTTGTTTTATCTAGAAGTGTTTTTTGTTCATAAAAACAAAGAGATTTAAAGACAATGTACATTTAGTGCATGTCTTCATCTCTAGGAATTTATTTCCCCCTCAAAAATTATTCAGGGAAGGATAGTATTGTCTTTAATGATACAAGGAGGGGAGACGCAAAGTACAAGATTTTCAGTCTCTTTTCTCACACCTGTAAATATAGCAAGTAAAATTGCTCAATAAACTGCTGTTTTGGGGGATAATCTTAGCCAGTCTTTCTCCAGAAAGCAAAAACTGAACCCAAAGTTGGAAATCAAGAACTCTTCATTTAAAGATCAGCTCTGAGCCAACTCCATTCATTCTGAAGCAACTTCTGAACTCCTCCACCTCAGCCTTCCCATCCTCAAATAACTACAAGACAGAGCCTTACTAAAAAAGATAGGGGATAGTCCACATTTCTATCAGATTTACACCCCAAAACAGTGACACGCCAGGCAAAAGAAAATTAGAAAGCAAAAGGGTCTGATCAAGCAGCTGAGGAAAGAAAAATCTCCTCCATCTTAGCTCCTCCTTTTCCTAGCTCCCACATGAACTCATGCTGCTTTGTAGGACCTCATCTTATGGAAAGATTGTCCCAACTCTCTTCAAAAACCACCTTCTGCATAGTCACTTACAACTATCCTATTTTGAAATTCATTCTACCAAGAGTGAAAACAAGGGCCTGTCACACTAATCCCTGTTGCCCATACAGTGCCAAATCTGACCTCAGACAAAAGGCTGCCACGGCAGTGAACTCTGGGGATAAAAGTTTAGCTGCTTGTGCCTAGCTAAGATGGGTCAGTTCTAATATTTCCCTGTTGCAGGGAACAGTTACCAGACAGAACCAACATTACATGAGCAGCATAGAAACACATAGCAACCCCTAAACAAAAGAAATGTGTACAAAAGGATATAGAGTTTCCACTTGGAAATTAAGGGGTGGATCCTCCACTTATAAAATCAGCGTGAAACTTATTTCCACCTCTAGAATGTCTGGTCCTACAGCTTTGACCTTTTTAAAGCAATTTAAGGGCAAGGCCCCTAGTCTGCATGTATACTTCGGATGGAACATATTGATGTAACGTAAGAAGCAAGGCCTGAATGTTAAAATTCTGTTTTTATTTCTTTTGGCTTCAGCATTATTCTTGCGAGCTTAAAGGAAACAAGACTCAAGTGTTTGGGAATGCACACATATTTATCTATTAGTTTTCACAGCTAACTACTGTATTGCCAGAGACAGAAACATAAGACTTTCCAAGAATCTTGCAGGCACTCAGCTTAAGAAGCCGAGTCAATGAGGTGCTGACATGGATGGGAGCTGAGGACATGCAGCACTTTACAGGTCTATGCCCAAACAAGTAATGCCAAACTAACCTCTAGGGTAACCTCACCGAACTCCGTGGATTTACACCAGAGTTGTCTTTGGCCCTTGGGCTGTAATTCCTACTGGAGATAAAGCACACTGAAAATCCAGAATGGTTCAGAGAAATAGATTTCATTAACAAAAAGCATAAAATACTGCTTTTGAGACCAAGGATGGGCCTTCAAACATACAAAGTCTTCACTCCGCCTCCTTTCCAATTAACTATCTTGATTTATTATATAACAATCTTAGACCTTAGTAACACTCTTTACACCACTTACACACAGATATGATATTCATAAGTGATTACCTCAATCTCTCTATGTGGTTATTGTAGTTCCTATGGTCCAGAAAAGAGACTGGCAACAGTTCTGAACAACATTTCATTAAACATACAATCCTCCTCCTACTGCCCCAAAAATCAAACAAAGAAGAGCCCACCCAGCAACCACCCCCAGCCTCGCCTGAGGACCTTCTAAAAGCCAACTAAATTGGATGTACACCAAGGCCAAACTTTCCACCTTATATTCATCTTTTAACATTCATAGAAACCCAAGGTCCATGAAACCTCGGCATTTTTATGACCGTGTAATTGTCAAAAAAAAAAATCAGACTTTATAATGCTGGAACACTATATAGTCTTGGGATTCACATCAATTTGGGTCACCTCTAGATATCTAGATATCTGGCTGCTATACTGAGCGGCCATCCCAGTTCTGTTCAATGAATAAAATCTTCCCATCTTCCCATCCACAACTGTGACTACGACTAGTTTACTGTGTTTTCAGGCACCCACCTCCAGCCAGTTGTAGCTTCTTTGCCATCCAATAATAGATTAGAAAGTTATTTCTATCCAATCTTTATCACTAGGTTGAACACAGAACCCATCAAACTTGCAACTAGGCAATAAATATCTTGTTTGGTCTACTATTCCAATGAGTAATCTGCCTGTTTGTTTACACAGTCCTCATTACAGATGGGCTGCAAGAAATGTTAAGTTTAAACAGATTTTTAAAATGCAACTGGAGGAAAAAAAAAACGTAAAAAAATAGAAAGTTTGGAGTCTAATCTTTGCAGATTCCAAGTCAATCTGTTATGTTTTATAGGAGAGAATTTCAAAACATCTCAACAATCAGATTTTAGCTGGAACTTGATACACTGAACATAAATGGGGTGCTAACCATATCCAAAGCCTATCCTCAACCACAGTGCTTGATATGATGACTCTTGATTTTCTACTTCATTGAAAATATATGCAGTAAGGCAATGGAAAATCTGAAGTCTTCAACAAAGTAAAAAAAAAAAAATCAATTAGATATTCACTTTGACTATGGGGTTTGGGGGGGGGTTGTTTGTTTGCTTTGTAATTACTGAATTAATAGCCTTTTAAATGAAACTCAGTCCAATAAGTTGCTGTCAAAGTAGTCTTAATAAATACAATCCCATTAACTTGTTATACAGAGGGTTTATTTGAATCATCTACCAGAATGCATTTTGTAAAATTAGCCTGGATTCTGGAATTTCATCTCTCAAAGCGTGAATGGAGATACTAAAGCATGATATTAGTTTGGAAAAAAAAAAAAAAAAAAGATGGAGAATTAAAGAACAGCTATGCTAACCATGCTTTATTTGGAAAAAAATAAACAAAGAATTTCCAGATTTTTAAAGTTTATATAGACCATTAAACTACTGCAAATGTTATTCAATCTCAGTAAAAGCTATCTAATAGCACAGCTCCAAAGTGTGTAACTTGATTCTTCATCTTTTAAAAAAAAAAATGTTTAGTCTCATGTGCAGTAATAATAGACATTTGGCTTGTTCAGCTGTGGAGCTTTGTTTAATTTATATACTTACCCGTGTTATACTTTCATGCCATGATAACAAAGCCCAAGAAATAGGACTAGCACTGAAATTGGAAGGGCAAGCTCCAAGAAAAGAGGAATAGTCTGAGAATTTCAAGGAAGTTTCTCTATTGACTGAGCAAGTTACCACCCACATGTGCCAAAATCTGCAGGTCATGACACCTCAGGTGACGGACGAGCAGAGTTGTGCTCAATTGTACCCAGTGGAACGGTCCTTACAGAGGAGCTCACAGCTGAGGACTCCCAGGAACTTTGCTGCTAAATTATTTGCTATGGACTGATTGGGCTTTCTCTGGCAGCACATACATCGGGCACAACACATCTTTAATCCCTTCTGGCCACTCAGAACTTCACATCAATGTAATGTTTAGTCAGCACATCAGCAGAGTGATGGCATTTATTTTAGTCCAACTAACTACGAAGTTTCCTGCAATGAGGACTGGTACACAAAACTGAGATAGATTTTATATATTTTCATCTCAAACAGTTCTTCTTTGGCTAAGAAAGGTGAAAATGGAAACCATAAATGACTCTATATTCATAGCCGAGCAGGCTTTCAAATAAACACACAGACAAAAAATACGCACACAGAAAGGAGTAACTAACATTACAATCTTATTACCGTCTTTTAAAATGAATGGCAAGTTATTGACAGAAGAATCACTTGTGTTTTAATGAAATGCCTCTAATGGACTTCCTTTTCATTGCAGTCAGAGAACATAGCTATTTAGTGTATGTATGTACCTAGTGTTTCTGAATTAGTTCAGGAACCACCAGATATAATAACTCTTGTAAATACATCAGAACTAGTTGCTAACAAGAAAAGCTCTTGGCTAGACATACCTGGTAAATCGGCATAGCGCCAATGGTTTCAACCAGGTCACGTAACATCGGTTATTAAACACTGACCCTGCCCACAAAACATCATATTTTGACTTCACCTCTCACTTACAAATTTGTATTTCATAACCTGGCACACATTTCACGCTCCAGAAACAAGTTCCTGCTTCTTGAGTCATGTTTTGTTCAGTTTCTAAGATGTGTTGCTACAAAAATCAACAGGCCTGCAATTTTAGTGACTCTCTCCAACAATAGTTCATAGAATACAGAATGGTTATTGTGTGTTAAACATTATTGACATTAGAAATAATTTGAATGCTATCTTAAAGCATACAGGCTGTTTTTTTGTGCACTAAGTACTTTAAAGTTCTTCACTTTTTTTTTTTGAATGCTGAACAGATTCAAACACAAAAGGGCACCTTAAAATACAGTATACAATATACTGTAAAAAATGAGAAAATCTGACTTTGAGGCAGCTTAAAACATACACACAAACGCTGCACCTGGTTTATTGTTGGGCAATTGCTTCTTTGGATCTTCTGCTGACAGACACAATTCCTCCTCCCCCTCAAAAATCAAATGAGCAAAAATGCAAAGAAACAAGGAGGAAGACATGAAGACAAACGTCTAAGAGAAAAGTCTGTCTCTTTTTCCCATATATCATTAAATGTTCATTATGAAATCTAAGAATAAAACATCTTAAACTTTAAGGTATTTAGATTTCCTCAGGGTTTAGGTGGGTAACATGACAACTATTTTGCAATGTCTCTGAGCAGAGAGTAGAAGATCTATGATGCTACCAAACTAAGGTCTGCAAAATGCCAAACAAACCCACCAAATAAGCGTAAAAGAAAAATCATATATGACAGCACCAGGTTATCAGGTCACTGTGGTCAGAAATGCTTACCACAGTCTCTGAGAATATGAGCATTTTTTTACTCTTTCATACCACAGAGGATATTCACACATAAAGCATAAAAAATATACCCCTCAAACACAATATTATAGCCATTTTGGCCACAAAATTCTGCATGTCTGTATGCCGAGTTAGCTGACTGCAGGGCAACACCACTGATGGGGATCCTGGAAGCCGTTCAAAGCATTCCCTGGGAAAGCAGTCCATGGACAGCTATATGACAGAAGTAACCAAACATAAATGGAGCTGTTGCACTCAGGGGACTCCTGATGACAGAATATACTCCTCAGAAACAGCCTTGGAGAGGCAGTTGTTGCAAACAGAAAGCTCTAATGAGAGTGAGCACTTTCACGGGGGGGGGATGTGCCCAAAGTACAGTGTTCTTCAAATAATTTCACTGTCAGAGGACACTGCCAAGTACGAGGGCAACATTTTCTCACTTGTACTTGCAAACACAGGACTGCGTGCATAGCCTGGCATGCACATACTTTACAGGCCCTACTCTCTAATGTGCTGCATACTGTTTCTTTCTAAACTTAGTCTGTTATGGCATTTTCCAGAGTAAGATGAAAAGAAACTTAATTTAGGATGGGGACTGTCAGATTTTTCACCAATACCTAAAGTCTCAAAGGCAGAAGACCAACAAACAAAAGCCTAAATGAAATAAATGCAAGCAATTGTTACCCAAATATGATTTCCTGGGGTTTATCCATAAAATAGTCAGCTTGAGAGCCCCCTAATTACTATATTAGCACATAGAATGGTCAGAGATGAAGTTTTGCTGAGAGTAGGTACTCTCACATGAGAACAGGCACAATTTACCTATAAAAAGTCTATTTCAAAAGGGAGGTATCAAAAACTGGTTAACATTCACACATACATTTGTATCAAAGTTTCTTCCCCACAATTACTTTGAAACCTGAAGAAATGTTAGTGACATTATCCCTAAGCATCAGCTAGCACAACCCAAGGAATATACAATAGGAAAGCAAACAGGAGAGGAGAGAGGCAGTGAGATTAAGATGTAATGCCTGTAAATTTACCCAACAATTACTGAATGCAAGCAAGCCCCCAATGTGTGGATACTAGACAAGAAAATGAGAAAACCACATGAGAAAGTATAAGCTGTAATTGCACATAAGAATAGATCTGTACCCCACGACATCTGCGCATGACGGGAGAAGTGGGGAGAGATGATTAACTCTAGGGGGAAGAGTGTTGGATATTACCCCCTGTTTTACCTTTCTTCAGCTGGAGGATTTACAGCTATTTAAAGTGGGCAGGTCTTTACAAGGGTGACTCTCATGATGTGGCCTATTACGGTTGCTGAAGGGAGCTTGTCAAAGTTAAAATAGTGAGTCTTGGGAGAACGGTCTAATTGCACTTCATTAACACGCTCAGTGCTGGGCTCCCAGGTGACACGCTCTTAAGTGCCCGTATTTCACAGGCACGCTGACAAGGGACTCGGCGACAGAGCTGCCAGCGTGGCTGGGGTTCAGCACCCTCCCTCCCCCTCGTGCCAAATCTGTGGGAAGGCACAGGAACGGCAGCTGTCTTTCTGTCCAAGGAACCGCATTCCAGCTTATTGCATCTCTACTTGTGATTTAATTGCAGCGGGGTTGGGGGAAGGTTTAAAACCAATCTTGGAGGTATTTTGCCAGTAGCTTTCCAGTAGGAGTCATGCTTTCAACATCATCTGACTAGTTATCTTGACTCTTGAATTCATGTCTTCTTACCTGATAACATATTATCTGTTTTTATTGAAGGAAACTTCAAAGTCATTTCATGTTTGTGCCTGTGAATCATCAGATGATCCTCTGTTGGAAAACGCTGTCAGGCAAACACAGAAAAAGAGAGAGAGAGAAAGAAAGAAAGGAAGGGGGAAAAAAAGGAGAATTTAATTCGCTAATAAACTTCTGGCATCGGACAGAAATTCAAAAATGAGAGAGAGAAAGAAATATATCCAGCCATCCAAATGACACAGGAGCAGCAACTTGAAAATGCAAGTGAATACGAGTAACAAATACCTCTGCTTAGAAACATATTTGCTGCAATGTTCTCTGGGGTTAAACACAGAAAAGTGCAGAGCATTTGCTTAAAAACGTGGTAAAACCCAGTCTTGAATTGCAAGGGTCTCGGACACCCACTGCAGTTACCCCAGCCTCACAAGCCACCACGTGCCTGCACAATGGTGATAGCTGCTGCTGCGTATGCTCCTAGCCCACGGCAAATGCTAAGTAAGGCAGGATAATATCTTAAATCTCTTCACTGGATTTTTTTTCTGCTTTTGTATCTTCCTGCAACCTGTACTTGCTGAACAGCAACAACAATAATCAGAGAAGCCAGGCTTTTGTGAAGTATTCAGGCAAAACGCATCTGTGTATCTGGATGAATCTGATATATTGACTTGATCTAAACTGACAGTGCAATAGTGCTCAGTATCTAATGACTATTTATGATCTTTTATGCTACTAAATTGACTTCCTTCCCTTTGTCAAGTAGAGATGATGAAGGGCCAGGCTTTGTAAGAAACCTGTAAGTGCGCTAACATTTTTATCACAGAACAGAACACTACAACAAACAGCTTCTAAAGCAGAAGAGATGAACTTGAATAAATACACAAATACTTGAGCACTTAAGGTTTCAGGACACAACATTCCTGTTCAGTTTTCTTCACCAGAAGGTGCGTGCACAGGGCTCTGCTACTGCAGTAGTGCTAACAGGGTTGTTTCAGGGCTAGCAGAGGCCAAAAGATGTATTACATGGCTTAGGGGAAAATAAATAAATAAATAGCTTTTTAAAGGAACAGGCACATAGCAAGCAGAATGTCAAAAACTGGCAATAACAGAATTAAAGTGACATAATGCTCTCCATATATTATATTCTTGGCTAAGTGACTTTGCTTGTGGTTATAGTATAAATAGTTGCAGTGCGTTACACCTTCCGAGAATCTCTCTAAGGCTGTAGACAAAGCAGTATAAATAATGGGAACGAGTTCTCTGGAAAAAATAAATAAATCCCAAAGACCTTTTCCTCTCTGCAAAATCCTGGTTCACTGCTTACTCATCTGGAAGAAATGCAGCACTAAAAATTTACGTTAAGAACAAATGGAATATGTGAAAGACCTTGCTCAATGATATTGTGAGAAAAAAAAACACGGTTCTTCTCATGGAAATGAGATTTTCCTTCATGGAACACTGTGCTCTGTCTTCAGGGTGAGATTGGCAGGGCTTATAGAAGGCCTTGTGTGACTGAGACGCTATTCCTTCAGTCCAGACCTCTGTGTCTTTTCTATAAATCTATTTTCTAGTTTGTGCAAAAGACCAGCTCACTCACCCCTCAAATATATGCAGTGACTGCTGTGGAGAAGCAAGTCCCCAAACAGGCTGGCTGGATAACAGCTCTACTGTATCCGCCCCTGTCGACTCCTGGTTTACAATAGACAGAAATCACGTTTTGAAATGGGGCATGAAATGCTTTTTAAGAAGATGAAGTCACCCATAGACTGCTCATCTTCCCAAATCCTAACAAGGCACCACAAGATCCGGTTGGCAAAACCTAATGGAGTTCATCCAGGTTAGCTTCCACTCTGCTGGGGTGCCTAGTTACTGACATTAACGGGTTGGAATCCATTGATCTGAGTGGAAATCAGTTTTCCAATTTAACAAAAATGTAAAAAAAAAAAAAAGTCTATAAAACTCACATATTTTATATTAACTGTGTGATAGAACCTCGGGAAGTCAAAAGTGACAAATCCTTGTTTTGAGGGGCAACCAGCAACATGCACTCTCCCGTTTAACTAAATGGCAAAAGCTTCTTGGCCAGCTGTTAACCTGATCTGAAGCTTCTCTTTCTTATTTCAACTCCTGTTGAAATCAACACCTTCACTGCACTCATAATCGCACAATACTTCGTTCATCCATCGTTCTATCATGGGAATCTAAAGGGTTGTAAAAATATTAGCCAGCTGAAAACTTTCAACATACAGTTAAAGCAGGAAAATATTGCCCTCATTAAAAAAGAGGGAAGCTGGGAAAGGGGTAAGCTAAATCACTTAAAACAGAGGCATACAGGAGGTCTGTGGCAAAAACCCAAAATATGTCCTTGCTTGGAGATTTTACTTGCAAGAAACCCTTAAGCCTCAATTCAAAATCGAAACAGGTAAAAATCCTCTCACTTATTCCTGTTTTTTCTTTGGTTGGTTTGTTTTGTTTGGTTGGTTTGTTTTTAAGATCAAGCATCTAATGCTACAGGTCATATTGTACCCTCAGAAGCACATGGCAGATCACCAGCCAAGTCAAGAGGAATCCCACAGGTACATCCTCAAGCAGAACTTACCTGCTGGTTGCTTTTTAAATAGGGGCATTTAGTACCAAAAATAAAAATATTGGCTAATAAGATAGCACCATTTTTAAGGATTACAAACACAGAACATACCCACTGGGGAATATACTTACTGTGTTACACATCTAAGGAGAAGAAAACAAAACATGTTGCCTTCTAGTGTGTCTTCCCTTGCTAACCACTAAAGGAATTTGCAATTCCTTGGCTTGAAACGTTGGAGTTAGGGGCAGGGGAAGAAAAAGAAGCCCCTTGATAAAGCAGATTTACCAGCTCACTCCTGAATAGCAGTATGTTTGCTTTAAACATTTTGTAATAATATCTTGTGAGGCAAGGAGGGAGCTGAGGGGAAGGACTTAAAATAACAAAACACACATTATTATTAGACATGTGTTAATATATCAGGAGGCATTATACAAGCCAGAGCTAGTGCTGAGGACTCAATTAATATCACCGCTGACTCCACTCACCTGTGAGCAGCCTGGGGCACTGCAGACAAAAGGCCTCTCCTGCTCCAAGTTCATCTTTGATTCCTCATAAATCTACATGTTAAAAGGAGGAGGGGGAAAGAAAGGGAACCTTTGAATATAAATTCTAGACTTCACACATACATGCAACATACAGTCTTCAAGTTTGGTGTTTTCATTTCTAACTCCCCAAACAGACCAGAAAGAAGTTCTCATCCTCACATTAATAAATTTGCTAATATTCAGCAGGCTCCCTACAGTCCAAGTTCTTATTACTCCTTCCTGAGCACATATTTACTTTGAAAGAAGAAAAGAAATGCATTAGGCTTTTGCAGCAGAAATCCTGCCTCAGAAAAAAACATATGTTCGGTGTTGTTACTAGATAAGACCATGTCTGCTCAGAAAGATCTTGAATGAAGAATTTTTACCTTTCTTTCTGCAGCTCCTGCTGAACAATATTAAAACCAGGCATCCAGGTTATTTCAGAGAAAGAACCCACTTTTTGAAGTTCTTTATTCATATGGTTCAATAATAATAACCTAAATATATTATACTGTACACACAGTCTGCGCACACGGGACAAATGTCCATCAACATCCTTTAAATGTTCTACCAGATCCCAGAGGCAAAACTGTAACGGCCCCAGAGCACTTGCAGTTCTCTGATTTTGAACTAAAGCCCAGGGGAAAACTCCTGGCTCTTGAATAAGCACGGGTGGGGGAAAGCATTTGCCCTCAGAATTCAGAAACACAACTGAATTAGGGTCTATATTACAGGAGCGTCCCCGTCAGGAACAGACAATATCATTTATACTAACATTTATAGCACTTAAGGGTAAATCCATCACTTCTTTCTGAATGTTTTGTGCCTGTTCTTACAATTGGCATTACAATCTAGCATGTGAACAGCTGAACCACCTTAAAGCGCACCATATGTCTTTTGCTTCCAGGCTGCCTTACAACCCCAGCCCCAGCACAGCCCTGTCACAAAAAATACGGGATTCGTGTTTGTGGGGGTCTTTCAGGCAACAAAGGAAAGAGAAATATTTTAGTGAAGAAGTAGAACTTGGCTGTAAAGCTGCGAAAATTGGCAGAAAAAAAAAATGCTAAACTTACCCTACCTTGTTTTCATGTTTAAAAGCTCCAGTCCATTGCTTCCAGTTATCAGGAATACCTTTACCACGTTTAACACTTGTCACCAGGGCAGCTTTACTCTCCAAAAAGTTCCTACCTTTCCCTACAAACTACACTGTGAACATTAACATCAATATAGACCCGTGCTCACAGCAATCATGTCTCAGCAATGCAAGTTCTCCACTGAAAGGAAAAAAAGATGACAAATATTCTCTCTTCTACGCCTGCCACCAACTTTTAGTTGAAATTTACTCTAGTGGATAGCACTACATTTACAGAATATATCCTATCTATGAGCTAAGGAAAAAATAAGTAGCAGAGCACCATCTGTGTCTCTGCTGGCTCCCAGAAATATCATCCAGGGGTAAAGAATGTCTCTATTTTCACTCAACCTTTAACCTCCATGTGGATCCCATCCCCAAAAGTGATAATTAGCCCCAATTGGGGTTTTTTGATATGGACATCTCTACCAAAACCTGGCCTGAGCCGGGTGATTTATTGCACCAAACACAATCAGATGCTAAGAAAGACCCTTAACTCAGGTCTGAACTATGTACACAAGACTGGAACTGAAATAACGAAAATTGTACCTAATCTACTCCTTTAAGATTATTCATATCCTGTTTTGATTTAACTTACATCTATGCTCAGCTGAAATAAGACACTCATAATCAGAAATGAAAGAGTGTGTTCACATACAGGCTTGTACGAAAATAACTAAAGGTGTTAAATTACTTCTGATTTCAGTTATTTCAGTTCCAGCCTGTGCATAGCCAGGCGGCTAAGCGGTGAAGCAATAAAAATTCTCCGACTGACACTGTAGTGCCGGAGCGAAGCAAGCAGGGCAGAGATAACCGACTAAACAAACAAACCCCAGCAAAAACAAAAACAAAACCGCCAGCGAGTTTGGATTTTTAAATCCACCTCTATTTATGGTATGTGACCCTGGGATGTTGTCTTTCCTAAAGACCTTTTCACAGGGAATGAAAAAAAAAAAAAGACAAAGTTATGTGCAGATAATGAAAGGCTTTATCTGATATCTCAATTACTGCTGCAACTGAAGCACAGCCAAAGGCTTGTGATACCCCTCTCTCCTCCTCAGGGGAGGGTGACAACTGCATTTTCAATTGCAGAACAGGGGATGATACCCAGCTAAAGAAAACACAGAGCTGCAATTCGGATCCCAAGTGTACAAGCGAATTTCAAAACACCACCAGGAATCCTTTTGCTTTTGTTTTCTTATTGACTAGTGAGTACTCAAATATAAGGCTTTTTTTTTTTTTTCCTCCCGCCAGGAGCCTGAAATTTTGATCCCTAACTCCAAAACTCTGTGTTTTGATAACAGCTCTCGAGGTTATATAAATAAGTGTCAAGTAAGCAACAAACAGACTAGATACAGACCAGAATCATAAATGTGGGGATCCCCCTCACAAAAACCTGGACTTGGATTTTTTTCGCAGTACCCTGAAAAAAAATGTCAGATTGCGAGTCTAGGCATTTACCCCAAACGTACAGGGACCTGCTGGTTCCCGCGGGAATCAGCATTTGCAGAGGCTAAACACAAGAATACCCTGATCCGCAATGGGGATGTCACGGGGGACCTCCAGGACACTGGCCGGCACCCCCAGCCTGTGGGACACGCTGTAAGACAGGCGGTACAACCGCCCAGAGCCCAGCTGTGCTGTGCTGAGCGGCTATCTGCACGTGCCGATAGCGCCGCGGACGCGACCGTAGCACAACCGGCCCTCTGAGGATGGTAAATCACAGAGTCACAGGACGACTGAGGTGGGAAGGGACCCCTGGAGATCATCTAGCCGAATCCCTATGTGGACAAGAGAAGCTGCCCGCTGCTTTTGGGGCGCTTGGCTATTGCCAGGCATGAGTTTTGGGGTAGTCTGCAGCCCGTGGCTCGCAGACCAGCTCGCACGGCTCCCAGGGCCGCCCGGGCCGCGTCGCCCAGGTCTGCTCTTCCGCAGGGGCTCCGGCACGCGCGGAGGGCCCGGAGCGGCCCTGGCGGCATCTCCGCGGCACCTAATAAAAATAAAGCACAGCAACACTTCCATCCACACTTGGGCGCTTATTAACCTTCCAGATCTTTAAAAATTCAAGCGACACTCACGCGCTTTCCATGGTGCAACGCGTGACTGCCACAATTAACACACACAAACACTACCAGAATCCATGAAGGTTGCACAGGTAAAATATTATGCAGGCCTGAATTTTTGACTTCTGTTTTCAATAGCTTAATTTATTGCAACTTCACGGCCTCTTAAAAGAAGCAAACAAGAATTATAGCAGTAAATGAGCACCAATATTGATATGTCAGCATTAGTTCTGATATTATTAAAAATAGGCACAAGTGCTTTATGCAGCAGAAAAGGGGGCTGAATTTTAACAGAGATGTTAACAACATCTGCCAGCATTTATTGCCCTATTGTGACCACGTAAAGAGCCTGTTGGCAGAATATATATGGGAGGAAATCTGCTGTGCTGCTGGAGCCTGCCATTCTCCTGAAATATCACTCTGTCCAGCAAAAGCTGAGGTATTCTGATTAGAAGAATAAATAAATAAAAATGTAGCAGAAACATGGAAGGACTTCTCCAAACCATGCTATATGTAAGAGAAATAAGTTCTACAGTGAGCCAAGACTTTATTTCTCAATATCCAAATACAATTCTTGTAAGCATCTTTTATAATAATTAATAAAAATGAAGCGCAACGTGAGGAATGAAAGAGCAAAACAAAACAATAAAGAAAAACAAACAAAAGAAACAGAACCACCCTCCAAACACAGTGACAAACTACATCCTCTCTCAGCAGCATCCAGGGGAAAGTACCCTCCATGCTAAGGCTCTTCAAGGAGATTTAACGCAGCTTCACAGTTGTCGCTTCTGGGTCGAAAAAATAGTTTTAAGAACTGACACCAAGAAGGCACGCTCCTTTCTGCCACTCTCCCTCTCCCGTTTAAACTCAGCAGTAATCTTACTGCCTTACTGGTAAAAACATCAAGCAGGCTTGTTTCCTGTTTCAATGTTATTCTTGAAGTGGGCTGCAGCAAGAATCTGATTTTCATTGGGCTATTATTATTTGCAGCTGCGCGACCTTTTTAACCCTCCTTTAAAAGTGACATTTCAGCCTTCAACCTCAAGCTGTCTAAATGTTGCAAGGTTTTCAGCCCTCTGATTAGCAGCAAAAAAGAGCTGACGGGGAGGTGCTCCACAGAGAGCCTAACACAGGGCCGGGCACTGATGCCAGCATTTGCACGAGTGCAGAACTGCGCTCCCAGGAGCAGGAACAAGGCCCTTGCTGGAGTTAATCACCTGGGCGCACCTTTGGAAGACGGTTTCTGCAGGCTGCTGTGACCAAGGTGACTCAGATTGCTCCATGCAGGACAAAATCGCTAGCAGCGTTAATGCACAGACATCAGCACTATATGAAGCATCACCTGTTTTTTAGGGCCATGGCCACGATGTACAAGAAGTGAGAGGAGATGGGGTTATAATGCGAAGACCAAAGAACCCCATCAGCATTCACAGCATTTTTAAAAGCAAGCTATTTGTATTATTAACAGGTAGTTACAGCCTTAATTACAAATGTTATTTAAACCTGTTGCTTAGGGAAGTGTGGAGCACTTCGGTTAGCCCCTGCAGTTGTTCCTAACGTGCACTTGCATTAGCAAAGCCGAGTTTAAGTATCCTTGCTCTGAAGCTGTGCATGGTGTTTTGCCTCCACACGGGCCGTTCAGTCCAAGGGCTTGTTTTCTAAAAGGAGCACCATGCTTTCCACACGCACACACTCATCACCACGTCTGCGGCTGCACAACGAAGGGTCTGTCAGCACTGCCATTGGAAACCCCATTGTTTCAGGATTAAAGCATTTCCAAATGGCTCTGGATGCTGGGAAGCAATCTGTGCCTGGGTCCCCAAGAAGGCATTTAGCACAATGCACATGGGAGCGAGGGCTCTAGCTGGTATCCCAGTGAAGTTTTTGCGATCATATTTATGACATTTATATGTGGAAAAATACTCAGCTCAAGCCTTTATTCATTTGTTTTAAAGCAGAAGAGAGCCCCATAAATCTCCAGGCAGAGCGTCCGAGACTCGAGAACAAGCGGCCCTGCTCTGCCTGGGGCCGGGAGCACTGCAAGGCAGCAACTTCCCAACTCATAGTAAAGGAAGAGTCCAACACTGTCTGCTACCCAGGCAAGACATCCTTATTGAGCAGAGGACACAGCTGGTCCTCTACACAGGATGAGCTTTATCTCGAGCATGGTGTAAAAGCCCTGGTTTAAATGGTTAATCTCTATTTCCAAGGCTTTCCATTTCAGTACAGGAAATCCAGCATGGATTAACTTGGTACAGAGCAAAGGGATTTGCTGTTTTACAAAAGTGACCGTGGGGATATTGAGCACAGGCATTAGGACATGCAAATAAAAATAATTAAAAAAAGAGAGAGAAAGGAAATAGGAAAATAGGACCAAGGAATGGTGAAACAAAAAAAGAGAATATGCAAAACCCAGCACTTTTGAAAACAGTTCATGAAAGTTACTTCAGCATAGAAATATTCTATAGGAGAAATCAGATCTTTATAGGGCAGGATGACTATTATATCAACTCTGGAAAAACACTTCTAGGAGTGATGTGGCTGTTTTACACAATGCGATGGGCCAAATAGGGACTGCCTCACGTGGAAGGGGTCCAGGCTTGTACTTCTGCAACTGTCCTCCACTGATGTCATATGCAAAACAACTTTAATACCCACTATCCCTAGTTACGAGTCTGATATAATTATTTCAGCTGCAGAGAGACCAGACCGTAGCCTCACTGGCAACACAGAGCATGCAGGAGCAGTGACACAGTATAACCATAAACCCAAGCAATGCAAGAAAAGATACACATTCAGCTATACATATTTCACAAGCCAGCAGATCTGCAGCACCTATATAATGTTTCCATTTTACCTATAGGCATTTTTTTTCAAATGCTTGAAATTCAATAGCTAAACCAGATCCATTGCAGTAAAACCAACATCTACGTCTACAATCTTAATGTGCCAACAGTTAAGGAGATCATCAAGTGTCTGTGGGTGGTCACAAAACATCAGAATTTCAGGTTTATCTCAGTCATGGCAGAAGACTCTTGCTCTGTACCTTCAGGCAGTCCACATAAGTGCTCATATTAAAAGGTTAAATTGGACTATTGAAACTCTTCAGATAGTCAATGGAAAGAATGGCTCTGTCAGAGCAGGATTCAAGGGAGGTTTTTAACGATCGGCAAAGAAAAAAAAAAAAAAAGGAACCCTCCACTAACTCAAAGGCTTCAAATTTCTAGCCGCTTAGATAGGATGTGCGTGGGGAGAAGATCTGCCTTTACGTGAGTCATTGTCCATCTGAAAAATTATTCTGCACAAAGGCCAGGGGGAACAACTGCAGAACAACCACAGCAACACAAGTGACAGGAATCTTGCTTCAAGAAACAAACACTAACAGCTAGTGTTTTAAAGAGAAAACATACTTGCTTTGTTCTTTCTTTACGAGCAAGCCTTAGCCTCTCCCTGCTTGGGACACGGTCCCTTGGGGCACAGAACACCCACACAAAAGCTAAAACCATCCCTAGCTGAAATCAATATTTACTAGCAAACTCCTGAAAGATTTAAAGGAGAAGATACACACAGAGTCTCTATTCCAAACTCTCCCAGTCATTTTAACATGTGTCTGATGACACCTGCTCCCTTACTACTACTTTTAAGTGGGCTACACATTTAACACCACTATAATGAAACACTTGATGCCCCAGCAAGTTGTTAATAGCACAAAATTGTAGCTACAGTAATTTAGGAGGTGAAGAGGGGAGGAGAAAATGAAGAAATAAATAAATAAGCATCAGAAAATGCACAGCTTCCCAGACAGTCTGCCCCAGTTTGCACTCATCTCCCAAAGGTTAACAGTACTAAGTGGGGAAAACTCTCTGTCTTTCACAAACCCGTTCACAAACACAGCACTGCTTCCAGGGCTGGAGAAGCTGCTATGCTTCACATCAGCGGTTCTTATGCCAAGAGCATTATCGTGGGTGTACGAAAGAAAAACAAGGCGTCTTCAGATCATCCTCACGAGTCAAGATGGTCCATCATGCTGATTGCTGTGAAACAAAAAGAATATACTTCAAGGAAAAATTCCAGTGCTCCACACTGGAGAGGAGCTACGGGAAGCCTGCAAAGGGCAGAAAAGGCAACTGCAACCACGGCGAGAGATGAAGCCCACGAAGCAGAGGGTGTCAGTGATGAACTCCCAGTAACATCTGGCAAATAAGCTAATCTTTTGGGACTTTCCAATGTTGGCAGATAAGCGTGTTGTCTGTCCCTTCAAAGACTGACCTCATTTCTATCCTTGGGTTCATGGCATGCAAAGCTCTTTGCTACAGTCACTTTTTCACTCACCCCACTCCCCCACAACAACAGTTATTATTAAACACCAAACAACTTTGCCTATTGTTGTAGTTTGCATACAATTTAATTAAGCATTTCCCCTCCAGGAATAATATTGACTGAAGGTTTTGAAGGGTTGTTTTGTTTTTCAAGTGTACTGTAACTGCAGTATGCTAATTGCTTTGGTTTACGATAAACAAATAGATAAAAGAATTCACCTACCTTGCATGCAAATAAACACTTGGATTTCCAAAGGGAAGGAATTAAAAAAAAAAAAAGAAAGCATAAAAGATATCCTGAGGGAAACAACAACACAAGGCTGCTTAGATGACTTTCATACCAGAAGCAGTTAGGGTCTTTAACATGAACTTTGAAAATTCTGCCAGCTCAAATTTTCCTTCTGGTCTATTATATAAAATAATCCTTAAACAAGAACTTTCTATACTTTATGGATACTGTTCTGTAATTCTATATATTTAAAATAATTTACTATTAAGGCCAATTTCTCTTGTTACTCTTTTTTTTTTTTGGCTTCATAGTTAACAGCATGCAAGACAACTCAAGACTTTCATTACATAGAAAAGTAAAGCCATTAATAACTCACTCGCAACCCATTAATTATTAACTTTCACCATTGTTTTTTAATTACAAGTTTTAAAGAGTTTTTTTTTTTTTTTAACTAGGAACTTCTCTCTTTTTAAAATGACCAAGATTCCTGAATCAAACCCTCTGAGTTCACTGTTCTCAGCACAAGAGAAAAGCCTCTGGGGTAACAAATCCCTGCAGGGAATAGTGACAAACCACAAATCCCCTCAGCACAATACATTCTCTGACATTAAAAACTAAAAATTGTTCTTTTCAGCCCTAACAATCCAGGGCAGACTTAGGCCTGATTTGTAGCACTTTCACTCCCTATTAAATTACAGAACTACTGGAATTCTCCAATACATGCACCTTATTTTCAAACACTTGTAGTTTCTCACAACATATAACAAGTTTTACTAACAGTAGCGTAACAACCTATTCCAAGCTAGTTTCGTTTGGATGTAGGCTTATGCATGTGTTTGTAGGGGTATGATGGAGTCACCATACTGTTAATATATGTTCATTATTATAAGAGATTATGAGTTTTGGCTCACGTTTAGAAAACCCTATAGTTCCAACTAGATCAGCCATCACTGTTCCTCATTTTGAATATAGCACAGTACAATTGGATCTAAAAAGAGCTGCAAAGAGTAAGCAAGGATTTGCTTACTAATTTGCTAACTAATTAGTAAGCTGGAAAAAAAATGCACTCGGAGAAGTTGCACGTATTAAACATGAGTTGCTGTACCTCAGTGGCCTTCTTACACATTACAGACAGCTCCTCCTGTAGATTTTTCCACAAACTGTGGGTTTTCATCCCTCAAAACAGGTAAAACTATGGACCAGGAATACAATCCATAAAAGTTAATGAAAGCCTTTTTTGAGGCCAGGTATTTTAGCCTAAGTCTACTGGAGTACCTGACGTTACATCAGTCACCATGGGACATGTCTAGCACCGATACCATCAACAAATTATGCCCAGTGCTGATATCATCAACAAATTATGCCCTGCTGCAGGCATAGCCCTTCCCAGGCTCGTTCACGATCTTATCAGGGCAGAATTGCCCAGCGTCTGAAACAACTTTTTGCTTCCTGAAAAGAATTGCTCCAGAGCCCAACTTGCCTGGTCAGTATCCAGCTTAGGGGTGGTCTTAATGACCATGTTCACACTTTGGACTGGAAGAGGGCAGGCCAAATTTCCACATAATCCCCTGGAAGCCACACGGAGCTCAGGGCAGAGAATCCCCTTCGAGCCCTGACCACTTTTAAAGCACTCTGAGATCAGGAATCCCTTACCAAGGCCTGGAGCCAAGAATGCTGCACCGGACCAGGCACCGTGCAGAGGATCCAGGCTGTGGGCAGGAGCAGGCCCTGCTCCCCTAGGTCACCCTGCCAGCAGCACATGGGCTTCAGCAACACGGACACGCTTCTTTCCAGAAGACCTTCAAAGGCTTCTTCCTCCAACACACGCTGGGGTCCTCCGGCCCACATTAGGAGCACAAAAGCAGCCATCCCCATCCTCCTCCGGGTTCAGGCAATTCCAAGCACAAGGGAAAATGCCCTGGAGATATTTCTGAGGGTCAGAGGCACAACCCTATAACACCAATGACACCCTGGAAACACACTTCAGGTGTTTGAAAGAAACAGAAATTTCTTTCACAAAACCCAGAGCTGCAGCTCATGGAGCGCGCCCTACGGCATACCGAAATTGGGAAGTTTCGGGTGCGAGTGGTTAGTACCAACTCCAAGCACATCCCAACCAAAAGCCTACAAATCCCACAGCCTTTGCTCTTGCTGGGCCGCTTCTCTTGGAGCCAGAGCTGTGTAACAGAGAGGAAAGAATCATAGCCTGGGCAGTTGGGGCTCCACAGATCTCCAGTCCTACCTCAAATGGAAAAAAAAAAAAAAAGAAAAGGAGAGAGAAGTGGGATGCAGAGCAAAAGGGACATAACCACAGAAGCTGTGGCGTCCACTAAGGAGGCAGAACATCAACACAAAGCAACTCCCAGTCAGTGACCAGCCACAGATTTCTGGCAGTGACCAACCCGTAACTACAAGCAAAAGTATTAAAAACCAACAGGCAGGAAAAAATATCACTTTCCCTGTAAGGAGGAGGCAAAGTAGGGAGCAATTCTCCATAGGCTGTACATTCACAACCTGCGAACAACCAAGAGCAACTTATAACATGCTGAAAGTGTAAAGCGGTGAAATTCAAACATCCCTAAAAACCACAGATTTGTAACTCACGCTTATGTAAATACACAGCTTTCAAGCCTCAGCCATCCTGGCCATAGCTCTTCTGGGAAAAATGAAAAAATCTTGGCTGAGATTTTCAAGAGTGACTAGCGATACTGAATGCCTCCAGTTTTTAGGTGTCCAATAAGAAATATTTAAAGGGCTTCATTTGTAGCTTAGGCTGCACACACCCTCTTCAAACTATATCCCTTTAGGGAGTATTTATCTCAAAAAGTAAACAAATAAGGAAAAGGCAGACTTATGCAGATAATTTTGTTCATTCCTCTCTCTGACATAAAGATTTAACACTATGCCAAAATTACACAGGAGCTAAAGAACAAAACTGAAATTTTAAAGCAGATCTTAAGGATGCTCATAGTTAACTACAATGAGCTTTAAATATAGTGTACTCTGAAAAATCCCAATTTACATGATATATATTGAAACATGCAAAGGCAGGAAAAAGATATATATATATATTTATAGTTAAAATATTTAACTATAAGATCATTCTTTTGGGCCTGGACTGCTAAGATTGATCCCTCTTTTTGCATTTTTAACTAATATATCTCATTTCACACTACGGTGCACACTACGGTGCAAAGAGCTATGAATAAAGACTTCTTTGTATGAGGAATTAAAAAAGAATTTAAAAAAGTTACCTGAACATGCAACTGCCTCTACTTCTAAAAGGCAGACTTCACATATAAGCTGTTTTGATGGTCTAGCAAGCATAAGCATACATGATTCCTCTCTTTCTCTCTCTCTCGCTCTGTGTGCTATGGGAACAGATGCTCATTGAGATTTGTACCAGGACAGTTAAAAAAGAAACATTCTTACTACTTTGAAAAAGGGTAACCATTCTCTATTAATATAGTCAACTACACAGAAAACCCAAAGATCCATGATCTTTACATACAGACTGAGCAACCTTGTAACTAGGTATATGCCCATGGAACAAACATGTTACAAGTGTCTCATAATAAATTATTAAAATAACAGCTCTATTTACACCTCAGAGCACCTCTGCTATAGAGGTAATCCTAATCACAAAACAACAGTGTAGGTAAAGTAGTGGAATTCCTGAAAAAATTTTACAGGCTGGCACATAAGTGCATTTCATAAGTGATTACAAGTCCAGACTTCAGTGTCTTGAACTGCAGAGCACTTGCAAAATATTTTCATACTAAGCACTTGACAAAACCTCACAGTGTACCATCTCCTTCTGATCAGCCATGGGAGGAGAGTCAAGAGTTCTTCTCAGAAAGCCTTATTACTGCAGGATGTTTCTTTCTAGGTATATATTAATAGTGTGAAGGCCATTAGTTCTGTATACTCCATCTATCAGAATTTTGCATAACATATTATCCAATGTTTTTATAGGTATATTAACAGGAAATCTACTATCAGTAAAGTTAGCAATTCCACTCTTAAG
The DNA here is from genome assembly GCA_013389825.1 of Crypturellus undulatus. Classification (NCBI taxonomy): domain Eukaryota; kingdom Metazoa; phylum Chordata; class Aves; order Tinamiformes; family Tinamidae; genus Crypturellus; species Crypturellus undulatus. Next base: position 425,403 of record VWPW01015192.1, read on the forward strand.
AGTGGTGGATTTTCTTCATAGAGAGCTACTTATCTGAACAGTTTCAGATACTGACTAATGCTTTTACATTTTATCAATGCCACAAAATAGCTATTTGAATATTAATTCCACAGATTTTCTTTCAGATGACAGTGGCAATTGCAAATGAGTTCTATTATCTTCTCGTTTGTTAAAAGAGACAAAGAAAACGTTTGACAGTCAGTTTTGGTTGAATCATCCAAATAGTTCCATTCTTTGCCTAATTCTGTAGAACAGAAAATCTTTGGAGGGTATCAGGAACAAATGGGAATATTTTGAGTCTTCTTCCAAGGAGCCTAAAACATATCATTACCTCTGGACTACATAGTGCTCTCTTATGTTTCTCTACAATCTTCTAGCAAACTTCCTTTCTTTTCCCCTCATGTTCCCCTCTGTCACATATTGTCTTGGCCTCATGGGAAGAAGCTTCTGATCTTAGATGACTCATTTTCTATTTTCATAAAAACACATTTTATTTTAAACATTTACGTATCACTTTGTAATATACCTGGGGCTTTTGTACAAAATGTACTTTCACCATTTGTTTTATGGTGTTAAAAAGGAAAAGGACCTCCTCTGAGGTACTTTCATACTACAGCAACACTTTTGACAGTGTCTTGGCCAAGCCATAGGCCTAAAAAGTCAGGTAGGTGATGGTAAGAAGAGACATATCCCTAGTCATGGAAGGCCATACAGGCTAACCAACCAGTCTAAAATACAAGCCTCTCTCCCATCATCGCTTTGTAAGAAGCAAAAAATATAAATTGAGACACAGGCTCTATCTTCTACTGGAAGTTAAACAGGGAAAATTGCACTAAGCATTACCTAGGTGAACACAGCTTAGAGAACAAATATATCATAAGCAAATTTCATTTCAGTTAATTCCCTGTTAGAAGTATTCACAGGTTGTCTTGCTTCTAGCATTAATGGCTAGTTCTTTGGTAGACTCTATTTCTCTTCATGCATTTCAGTCCTACAATAAAAGAGATCAAATGCATTACTTCAGTAGGTGAGTGTCAGAGCAAACGAAAATTAAAAAAAAAAAAGTCATAATTGTCCTTCACACTAATAATAAATTTTAAGGATATATTTAATTTTTCAAGAAAGTTCTTGAACTTCTATTTTCTTTTCTTACTGTTATTTTCTGACAACCTCATTTCCTTTTCCTTTTCTCCTATTTTCTTACCAAAAAAGAAAAGGGAAAACAAACTGAATCCAGGGGGAACAAATATTCAACTTTGGGGAGGGTGCTTTTGTGGCAGAGTTTGGGGGGAGATTTATGGAAAAATTAGGATTTCTTGATCAGCGCTGTCGTTAACAATTTTTTAATTCCAGATCAGCTCCTCCATTCACGCACAAGGTTGCCTGAGCATGATATCCATTCTCAAGGAGCTGATAAGGCAATGTTAATAGGTCCATCTTCCAGCTACAGAATGCAGACCCACAGCTCAGGCAGTCAAACCTCACAGCAATGAAGGTCCCACAGCAAGATCTGTTAGACAGGTCAAACCTATTTCTCTATTGGCTATTTCTCTATTTCTATATCTGACTTTCTATTTGGGGGCCAGGCAGAGAAAGTAGGGTAAAAAAGTTAGACTACTTACATGCTCTTCATTTGTTTTCAAAAAGTCAGTACAGCTTATGTTTTTTGATGGAAGGCTTAAGATTTTTGTTGGATTTGTGTGATAAATTAAAGTTAGTAAAACAATTATTTTTGATTTAAATCAACTCTCTTTTGGAGGGTTTTACCAGAATAATCCTGCCTGCAGATCTGCACTGCACGAGCCTGTGTAGTAACGCCAGTCCAGGCACTTGTTGCGAGAGCATGAACATGAAAACTCGTATCCCACTGCACTGTGATCTTACTGTAACTCTTATTCTAGCACAGTTAGAATATTGCAAGGCTATTCATTTTGGTGTGTGAAAATCCCTTTGGTGTTTTCCACTTAACAAGGATGAAAGGAAAAAACGAAAGAGAAAAAAAATTATAGGGCTGCATAGGCAGCCTTGAAGGAACATGGACTGAACAACCTTTGAAGTACTCAATTCTAAAATGAGATCATACAAGAATTTTTTAAAAGCAATAAAAGTGGAGCTTCAGAAACAAGTGTAAGTTACTGCCCGAAGTGCTTTATCACAGCTCCGTGGACCCTATTCCATAAACCATAGTTGTTTTAAAAGTTTATTTATTTCAGGACTGGTTGGAGAGGTGGAGAGTAGGGGAGAAGCTGAAGAGAAATCCGTAGGTCCCCAGAGGTGCATTGATAGATAAGGCCTGTGATCAAAAATCATTACAGAAGGACAACTACCTTCTGCCAGCATACATTTTGGCAGAAGCCTTCAGTCTAGCCTCATGCCTCTAGGTATGCAAAAACACAAACTTTTATGTCTGCTGCATCTCTGAATTTTGCCCTGGTGTGGCCCTGCTGGACTGCACTCAAACACCGGAGCTGACAGTGAGGGGACAGGCCTGCGTCCCGGGCATGACGCAGCTCGAATTCTGCAGGTATCATCAGCACCACATCAGCTGATGTGGCTCCACATCAGCTGTGCCTTCCAGTGGGGCTAAATCCGCGCTGGGAAGTGTGCTGAGGTGCGTATGCCCCTTCCAGCAAGAAACCTGCCACCCACCCACGCTACTGTGGAGGCTTCGCTGGTGCGAGGCGTCGACATAACCGTGTTCGGTGGTGCTCATCTGACTGGACTTCAAACCTTCTCAGCATCTCCAGCTCCGTCATCTCAGACTTCTTTAGAGCTCATGGAGAGAAGCAGGCACATGAAGAACGATTCACTTCACGCAGACATCCATTTTGGGAAGAGAAGGCCCATGAGCCAGCGTTGCCCGCTTCCCTGCACTGATCCCGAAGGAAGCCTGGAGGATTAGCTCAGACACCACACCAGTGTCCATATGTGGACAGAAAAAACTAACGCTCCATACCTGAAGTTATTGCAGCTGTCTGAATCTGGATAACATTGGCCTGTCCATTTGCACAGTGCCTTTACATCTGTGGATGACAGTGCCCTGAAAACAAATGTGTGATAGTGCTGCTGTATGTGCTTTCTAGGCATGTATTGCAGAGAATGTGTTAGGTTAAGAAAGTGTCTTCCCTCCCGCTGCATTTTATTTTTCAACTAGACCAAGTTTTGTTGCCACTAGAGCAGCCCGACTCCAATCTCCGCACTTCTATTCGCTTGGCACTTCTAACCCCCGGCACTGGCTAGCGTTAGCAGGAGGAAATATCCTGCGCCAGCCAAGGAGGAAGGAATGCTTCGTGCTGCTCACGGTGACCTGCCCGATCACGCAGGAACAGCCCTCCCGCTGAGCACATGCAGACCTTCCTCCAGCGGATAACGACTGGGACCCCAAGCGGGGTGGGATGAGATAACCGAGATGATACACTGTGGGGGCAGTCCAGCCCAGAGGCTGTCAAAGCCAACGAGAAGAAGAAATGTTTACTCATCCTGTCCTCCCAAAACTCCAGCTTTCCTCTCAGATAACAGCTGTAAAAGATACCACTTCAGATATTAATAGAGCTGCATGCTATAGCTCTCAACAATCCACAGGAGTGGGAGAAGCTACTTTTACCTGTGTTTAAATAACATTATTTAATGTGTGTTGGGAAGCAATACAAACTGTAACACTTAATTTCTGTTTAAAATTTCGTACTTTGGCCACCTCCAAGACCTTTCCACCTTTGTCCAAAATGTTGTACTGTGTGCATGCACTTATTTGTTATGTCATTTTAAAGTAATTGTTAAGAGCCCTGGGAATAAATACACTTCAGAGGTTGGAGGAGAGAATTTCTTAAACCTGAGACTTGTTCAGAGACATTTAGAAATCTGCCCTGCTTTTACAAATGGGATAAGAAGCAAAGATTTAAAACCCATGCAAAGGCTGAACCACCAATTTTGGAAGACTTAGCAAAATGAACTCTTTAAGCTTAATTCCCGAAGTTAAAAAAAAAATGACTCCATCCAGGGAAGTTGTTAGTGTAGGTTGACTTCGTTCTCTAAGGCAGCTTTTTTTCCCTTAAGCCCTGTAACACCATGCAAGGCCCAAGGGCAGCCCTGAAGCAGTCTTTGGGGAAAGCCAGACAGAGAGAGAAAGTTTCCTTGGATTTATTTAGCGAGAAGGAGGCCAAATCTGGGACAGAGAAAAAGGTTTGCATAGAGTCAGAGCTCTCATGGATTTGTAAAATCATCCATGCACATGGAATATATTGAACCTTGAACCTAAACTAAGGTCAAGCAAGTTTAAGGCTTGATACAGATGTTTTGCAGAACTCCGGTAAATGAAGGTGAATGTTACTGTTAAAGCAAGAGAAAAAAACAAGCAATAAAAATGGTTGGTCGATTGTTTATTTTTCTTTTCAGTCCATTGTCGAGTTTACTTTGTTCCCCTTAAGCCCAACACTGGTATTTCCTGCATCTAGGTGATGACAGCAATCTCATATACACCACATAAAACAGATTTAGAAGTTTGAAAGTCACGCCTGGCCTCGTTTCTCCCCGGAAATATATCCCTTCAGCACAGGGGAATATCTGCATTTTCCTTGCTTGCCTTCAATTTATACAAATAGTGGATGACTTTTGGGGCACAAAATAAAGGCATCTTTCTTATAAGCAAAGCACTAGCCCCTCTTAACGAGTGAGAGGGGTAACAATACTGCAGATGATTTCTTTTAAATTAAGTTACAGAACAATCCAAAGAGAAGTCCCTCAAGAAAAATTAACACAGTGACCTTTAAAAAAAAGATATTATGGTCACTTGTTTCTAGCCAATTATTTTCCTCCTTTGGCATGAATGTGTCTGAAATGGTGCTCAGAAAAGGGGCCAAGAAGTTCCAAGTGCGCAGTGCCATTACTGAGCTTAAGCCAACATGGAAGAAATCCCCTTTCCAAGCAAGTTCTGACTCACAGCGATAATGTCATTGGCCCTGAATGTGGAATGAGTCTTAAGATTTGGCAAGTGCAGGAGAAATGCAAGGTTGGAAATAATCTGGAAATGTTAAAATCTTTTAGGAGATCCACAGTTAAATAACACTCTAATAATAATAAGCACTTCTCAGTTGCCAAGATCTTAGCATACATCAATTTTCAACATCTGAAGGTATGCACTATGTTCGACTGATAGCGTACATGAAGCAAAGGGACTTCAGGTCACAAATGCATCAGAGCAAATTAAAATAAAAGATAGTGAGCCATGAAGTCCTGTGTTCACAACAGATAAAAATGAAACAGAATTAAAAAGGAAAAAAAATTAAGAGGGACAAGTTTGTCCAAAAAGGACTGTAGCAGTTTTAGTATTGTCAGCTTTCCCAGGTTAACCCCATGAGTAAGGAGTTTGCAGGACTAGCATATCTACTTCTCTAAACCAGTTGTAAAAATGGTTAGTTGCCTTGTTTTCTCCATGTCCCCTACATCCCAAGACACCTGGTTTTGGTTCCCCACTGCTTTGCCCCTTGGCTATCATTGGTGCTCACAGGTCAGGCCAGGTTGCTCAAATGCTGCTGATATGACAGGACCAGGGCAGACTGGTTCCAGGCTGGGATTATCACAAGACCGTGGTTCAAAAACACATATATCCCCACACAGTACAAACAGCCAGGCTGGCCCATGGCTAAAACAAGACCAACCCTAGACAAAGCAGGCTGCGAAGATGCTCATACTAGATTCCAGCTGGATCCGACGTAGCAGGTCAGTGGCAGTAGTGGTTGGTATAAAACCCCATGGAGCCAGCCCTGCTCCAGCAGCCTCCTGGAGCCAGCAGGACTTCCTCAAGCCGAGGAGGATGGGGAGCGTGGCATGAGATCCAGCACAGTTGTAATGTGCCTCAGCAGGCAAGAGCTGACTCCAAAGAAACTCATCTACTGTCTTCCTTGAACTGCACTGCACTGAAACCCCAGATTCCTAATGAAGCTCGCTAGCTAGGTATATAAAAATGCACAGATCCAACCTTGCACTGCATCTTTTTTTTTGTTATCTCAACAGGCTCCAGAGCTCTGGGAAACAGACTGCAGAGGCCTCAGAGTAGCTTTGCTAGGGAATGGTCCTCACCAGCATGGTTGTGGGGCATACAGACCCCATGTGCTGTGTGGTAAATCATCCCAGCATCCCTGCACCATCCCGTCCTGCATCCCTCATGTCCAGGCAGCACCCAGAATCTGCTGTGGCCCATGCAGGAGGAACAGCAGTGAGTTCCCATTGACTTGACTACAACCACCCACAGCAGTAGAAAATTAAGGAGGTATAATAGAGCATTTTACAGTGACATAAGTAGCAAGGGGCTATTTATTTATTTATTTATTTATTAAAATATTGATTTTAGAAACAGAAGATTGCTGCATTAAAAGGTAATAAATGAGTTCTGTGACCTCAAATAAAATAGTACTGTAGAAAAAAAATGAACTTGGTACCGTGTTTTTTTTAAACCATGGAACACTTAGGAAGTAGATATTTGCATTAGAGAGCTCAGGATGTTACTACTCACTTAAATTTAGAGAGGCAAAAATCGTCAATCAGGGCAAGATCATTTGCAGAATGATCAACAGAGGGAAACAAGCTTAACCCAAGGTAAATATCTGCAAACAACACAGGCAGCTGAATTACACAAAACCATGATAGGTTCTAGTGAAGATTAAGTACATAGAGACATACTTGAAGAATTTAGAGGGTAGAACAAAGACAGACAAACTGAGATTTCTGGCACCCTGATCTTGTGCATAGGATCTGGAAAACATCAGGAAAGACTGAAAGGAAAAAAATGAACAGACTATGGACAAGTGTGGGAAACAGAACTGCTTTATATCCTAATGCTGCAGTTATCCTGGGGCGAGGGAGAGTGAGTGTAGTGGTACAGGCAGTGATCAAGGACGGAAAAGTTTCCTATGCAGAGGAGAAAGTGTGGTGTGTAACTTAAACAAACACTGTCCATGTGTAAGGAAGGTTTATACAGGTGAGCTGCCAGCCATATCCGCAACTGGGCCACCACACCAAACAGGCAACCGTGGAGCCAACTGCAGTGGGATCACCCCAAAACTGTAAGGAGAAGCAATATCAGGCTGCAGAAATGCGACCAAGAGCTGGCAATATGTGACACTATCAATAAGACCATTCTCACCACCTGAGGCAAAACCACCAAGATGTATCCAGGACATCTTCATGATAGCAACAGCAAGTCTGGCACATGGCCCCATCAGCTGTGTGCCAAATACAAAAATCAAGGGCACCAGCCTTGCCCACTGCCAGCTGAAGCAGATGTGAGATGAGGCTCATGTCCTAGTGTTGCTGTCTTTGTAGAAGCTGATGTTCTGGGAGAGACAATTCAGTTAAACCCAAGTGGAGTAATAAACCGAAAGAAAGATAAGCTGAAATGGAAAAGCATTATGACTTCCTGCTTTGGAAACGAGAACTCAAAGGTAAATCCTAAGAAATGCAAAACCTCCAAGAAACACCCAGACACAAGCGGTTAGGGTGTTGGACCATCATTCCAGATTTGATATGNGCTGATGTTTTGGGAGAGACAATTCAGTTACTCTTAAACCCAAGTGGAGTAATAAGCCGAAAGAAAGATAAGCTGAAATGGAAAAGCATTATGACTTCCTGCTTTGGAAACGAGAACTCAAAGGTAAATCCTAAGAAATGCAAAACCTCCAAGAAACACCCAGACACAAGCGGTTAGGGTGTTGGACCATCATTCCAGATTTGATATGCATCAGCAATGTGACGCTTTTACTCAGTTAATATCCAGAGATGCACTGGGGCGGATGGAAGGTTTAATGATAGCCAAAGCTGCGGTGTTCCTGTAAATTGTTGTTTTAGTAAAACCACCTTATGATTTGTCTGGAAGGGGAATACTGCAAAATAAGGTGCTTTCTCCACTGTTTTTCATCATAGCCAAGTGCATCACCTTCACAAATAACCAGCACCTGGCTAATCAATGACAAATATTGCAGTTGTTAGTCTCCCACTCTTCTATGTAAAGAAATCTATTTTTTTATAGTAAAGTGACTAATTAATTTTATCTTTTTCTGTGGGATATTAGAACACAAAGTTTCTTATATGTGCTAATTAAAGAGTCCTGTTCTAAAATAGGAGGTACCACTACACTATGTCTGCATTACTGTTATACAGTAGTATATCCTCTGTCAAGGAACTATTTAGCACAACTAGATATTTATCAACCAAAGCTCTTTTAGTACAATTTTGTAAAGTTCTTCATAAACAGTAAACTGGCCTGCAGCACAGTACGTAGATCAGAAGATTTTAAAAACTGCACTCCCTTGATGTGCATGAAGAACAGTACTTTACACCAGTGCAGAACAGGAGCTCCTCTGCCCCACATGTTTCTCCCTCCCTCTACTGCAGAGCTGAATACTCTAAGCAGACTGGAGTAACTGTAGCAGGTAATTAGGAGTTATTACAGTTGCATTAGAGTGAGGAGCTATTCAGTAAATTAGTATGTGATATTAACTAAACCTATTCATTTGAAGAGTACAAGAATCGCCTCAAAGTAGCAATTAACAAATTATTCCTAAACAGGTGTCACTTAAAGAGCAAGGCTATCATTTTTCTGTAACTCATCAGTAAAACGCTGACTTCTTACATACAGTAAACACAATTTTAGCAGATGGTAGGCTCTCAAAAGGCACAAGACCTACACTTAAATAAATCAATGCTGTTGGGTATGAAGCCTTACACTGATAGTCAGCAGAATTTGTGGAGCATCTCCTTAAGATTTAGGAATGATTTACTACTATGCTGAGAGAAGAAGCCTGAGATTTAAATCTTACTGAATAAACTCCATGCACTCCTGGGAGAAACAAAGCGCTTGCCTGTCTATACCAAGTAATCACTGACACCTATGATGCTCAAAGGTTTTTTTGTTTGTTTTAAGAATAGTATGCTATAGCAAAAATATTACAATATGTATTAATGTATGCACAGCTTTTAATGTTCCGTAGTAGAAATAAGATTCATTTTTCTTTAAATCTTAGTCTTGCGAACTCTGAGTAGCTCCCTTGCTCTTCAGAGAGATTTATATGTGTTTCACTTGGTGCCTGTAATTTTTGCATGCTTGCGCATATGAAATAAATGATAGATTAAAGATTTTACTTTTGGATGAAATATTACTGCAGAAAGTATAGTTTAAGGATGGACTGAACATAAAATTTACATAGGAGAGAAGTGCTCAGAGTTCCTGAATTTTACTTAACAGTTCCCTTCACAAGTCATATTTCACTGGTTATTTCTGCAGAAAGGTCTTTTTCAAATTTATTTAAACAGGCAACATTTATATCTGAAAGGGAGCGACCAACTTCGGTGCATACATGTCTGCACACGCCTATGCGTCTTAGGCTCTCGCAGATGTTGTGACCGAGGTATTTCTCCAAGCTGCCTGTTACAGAGAGCCAAAAAAGCTGCTGCTTTAATCCAGCCATCAGGGCACACCTTGCTTGGGCAGAGCAGCGGCTGCGCTGCAGTCGCAGCCCCAGTTTTGTGCTGCGACCGAGCTGCGCTGCCCTGCGTGCCCACGTCGGCAGCGAAGCATGTGGTGGCAGCAGCCTCTGCTGGCGAGTGCTCGCACGGGAACGTCCCCGCTGGGCCGCGCCGCGAAAGGCAAGGCTCTGCTGTCGCCACGTAAAGAAAACGTAGCAGATATAGATAGATAGATACGGCAATTCTTAGCTCAGCTTCAGAGCAAACGTCACTGAAACGCAGGCCGCACATCTCTGTGTCTGAAGGAGCTGCCGGCAGTTAGTTGAGCATTGCCAAAAGCACGCTCACAGGGCAAGGCATCTCTGCTTTCAAGTGTACGATTTTACTCCACCTAACTCTCTAGAAAACAGCAGAGGTGGTAAATTGGCCCTATTGAAGAGAAATTCCATTACATTTTGAAACCTCTTGTAAAGGCAACCAAAACCTAAGTTTAATGGCATCAAGAGCTATGACAGAGCTGAGGGCACGCGCGCGTTACCTGCAGTCACTCTGAAGAAGCCTGGCCAGGAAAGGCAAGCCTCGGTTTTTACAGGAGAGCCTGCAACAAACTGCAGCATATTCATAGTTTGTGTTTTGTTTTGTTTTACACAAAGCACATACAGAAGAAGGGAAGCAGCACTCAGACTGGTTAGAGACAGAATATAGAACAAGAACCCATTAAAAGTTGTCAGAAAGTAAAGTGAAACCCTAACACCAACATACTCGCTGTTGCCTTAATTTGCTGGTAAAAGAGTTGCTGAGTGAAGATCATTTTCCAATTGATGTGATTAGTATAAACAATTTTAGCCTTCATTACCCACCATGTTTCGTTTCTCATGAGAGTATTTTTCCAAGGGAGAAATGCAGGAATTACAAGTATCCTAGAGCAGTCGCAACACCAGTGCAGAAACGGCAACAATCTGGTTTAACACCAAACCACTTTACTACAATATTTTTTTAAAAAATCTGCCTGGAATAGGAGAATTATCTAACCTAAATTATTTATTCTATAAAAATGACAACCACTACACAACCAGGTTAAAAGAATGTTAAAAAATAAAAGCATTTTATCATCTTGAAAATTAATTTGCTACCATATGCAAAACCCTCAAGTACAAGTTTTATTGTAAATAACATGCAACAGTGTCTGCAGTCAGAAAAGGACTTCCTTGGAGGGCAAAGCACCTCCATTGCATTGCAGATGTGTTTGAATCAATTCCTGCCCTCTGCTTGGACACTAAGGGCCGCGCTGCTTTGGAGTATCGTGCTCATGGCGAGGGAGCCTACCCTCCAGGAGCGCTCCTGAACTTTATCCCGGAGACGTGGGAGGGGAGAGGAACACCAGGAACACGCGGCTGTGCAATACCGCCTTTCTGCACTTCCGCTTCTCTTCCAGTTCACCTGGGTTTTTTTCTCAAGTTTTTCAGGGGCCTGAAGGGACAGAGAAGGAGACTGGCAAGGAGCAGGGTGCTGGGAGCACTGTTGCAGGAGCTACCACGGCCCTTCCCAGCAGGATTTGTCCAAGAAACACTCCAGAAAATTTTTTAAACAAATAAATAAAGGTGGGCAGGGAGCAGGGGACGGTGCGAGGAGGCTGCTCGGGCACCTTTATGGGAAGAGGCAGGGCAGGGAGGTGCCCGTCTCGCTCGGCAGCAGGTACCCGGCACATTCCTCCCAGCCCCGTCACGGGATGGGGAATGCGTGGGATGAGCTAAAGCAACCCAAGGGCTTGGGGGGAGCCCCCGCTCGCAGCACAGCCCCTGGGACCGGCCGCAGCAGGAGCTCCGGCGTCCTGTACGCAGCAGCCTGCAAGCTCTGGACGCGACAGACAGACATGCCCTTTCCTAGCCAGATGCAAAACTTAAAATGCAAAAAGAGAGAGAAAGCCCTGCAACTGCTTTTATTGTTGTTATTATTATTATTATATCTCCACACAGGACAGGGAGCAGCGATGCTCCACAACTGCTATCAGATCTGTAGGTGCAACTTCACCCACACATCATTAATGAAGATATTGTAGTAAAAACAGTGTAAAGAGAGAAAAGCAACTCTTTTTTATTTCAGCAGCACGATACTTTCACCTAAAATAAATCATACTATTGGGCTCGCGGTACTGAATTTGTAGTAGAAGTAGTTTTGCTCTACAGGTCACCAGTTCCTAGCAGGAATGGATTCGGCCTGATAAGTCTGAATTCATCCTTTTTGCAGAGCCTCCCATAGCAGCTGGAGGCTTTGAAAGAGCTGCAGATTACACCTCACCCCCCATCACCTCCTTCCAGAGCCCCCACTGCAGAACCTGCATCCCGCTCACTTCAAAACTGGGCAGGAAAACAGGCTCCCAGCTCCCCCACCTCCCTGTCACTCCTGTCGGCTGATCCCACAGCCACCCTGACGTGTTGTTGTGCCCAGTCACCTTCTAACCTTTTGGTCTCATTCTCCAGGGTTCAATCCCAAAGCAGCACACTGCAAACACCAGCAAGGACGGAGCCCTTGCTCTGCCCACAAGGTAGAGCTTTTACTGTTAGCACTTAAACTGCAGACCAGTTCCCCTGGTGAATTACTAAATGTCCAGCTACAAAAGTCTTTGGGTAGAGAGGGCAATCAACCCTCCTCTCTGTGTCCCTCTCTCCATCCCCAGAAAATCAGAAAAAAAAGAAAAGGACTTGCCTGAGTGCTGAAAAATTCAGAGTGAGTTGGGCAAAAAGGAATATGCCAAGACACTCCTACGTGAAAATTCTTACTGGATGAATATTGGGAAGTTGCTGCCACAGGAAACAGGCAGACCATGAGGAACCGTAACGCACCATGGAAGCTGTTTCTTCACCTTGTATAAAGCTGTTCTGCATAGGCTGGATATGTTTTCACCTATGTGTGATCATAGTGAATAAAGGCTTCCTTTCATTTTCTTGTTTGAAGCAAAAATAAATAACCTGCCTCGCACCGGCACCTTACGCTCCCTAAGGTACCTTTAGATGCTCTTGAGAAACTCATGCCTGATTTCTGGCATACACACAGGTTAGTCCTGCGGTGCTCTGCTCCCATGAGGCAAATCACATTTAAATTCTGTTCTGAGAGGGAGCACTTTAGTCACTGGCTGCATGTGATCGATAGTTAGACTCTGGATAGAAAGTGAAAGTTACGTTAGCAGCATCAATTTAGCCTAGTTTTTAGTGTTTGGGGATGAGAGGAAAAACCCTTATGATTTATTGCCATGCTTCAGCAATCTTTTTTCCTTTACACTATCGCTGCTCACATTTGAAAGGTTTGCCAGCAGTGTTCATAGGCTCTGTATGCACAGAACCCATGAAATGCAAGCCGTGGTAAATAACTGATAGGAGCAGATTAACAAATCATCTCCCTTCACTGACAAAATCCCAGACTGAAATATTTCAAAGCTTCCTAGAAAGATTTTTCATCCATTTTTACAGAAGGTATGCAGATAAATCCCCAAGGCATTTTTTTTTAATCTCATTTTGGATATCTCTGGGCTCTATCCAAACTCTCCTGTACAGTTTCTCACTTTTTTACTAATTTGGGAGAAAATATGTTTGTCTTTAATTTCTAAAATCACCTATGCCAACCAAGGGGATCCTATAAATATTCTTTTCACAAACTGAGCCTTTGCCATAATTTTTCCAATCACTAAGGGATAGGTTTTGCATTTCTAGTATCCATGAAGAAATAGGCCACACTAGCTCTGATCTAGGAGATGGTGAATTCTGGCCAGAGCGGTAACTTGAAATTGCCATTTCAATTCCTTCAGCAGAAAAGTCATAAATTTGGTTATGAAGCTCAATTATATGGATCACACAGCACCTAGGAGTCTTTTAAGTCCTTTGACTTCAGGACTGCAGTGTCAGCTTGAAGCTCAGAGCAAAAATTTCACTGGTTCCAGTGGGTCAAGAACCTTGAAAGAGAAACTGGCCAGAGCTTGGCAGTGCATGTAGTAACCACTTTCCCAAGGACGTGTGTTACCTGCTTACAATCCTAAGCAGTCAGAAGAGAGTTTTCTCTGTGCTTTAGAGACAACTTCTGCCCCAAGAGATGGACAAGCCATCAGAAGCTTCTGGAGCTTCTGCAAGAGGCTCCTAATAGCGCCTGCCATTTACAGGGACTGACCTCTTCTCACCTTGTTAAAACCAGTCAGTAGTAAGTAATAGACCTTGTCAAAGGTTACTCTGTAGAATAACCTCTGGAGATATTAGATAGAGGTGTCCAGAGAAATACCACAAAAAGGTGCTGACAAGGAAACCGAGGGGATTATGATTAGGAAGTGTGAATAAGCTAAGGTTTCAAACATACTCAGATTTTGGTTAGAAATGCTGAAGTATAGGAAGGAAATGTTATACATACCATCAAGCCACCAAAAACACACTTTAAAAGACAAGTTAAAGAACCATCAAATGGTGATTAAATATTTGACGTGATTTAATAAAAGTTGCAAGAAATGCAATTCCACACTCCACTTTCTTCCACCCACAAGTACACCCAGTGTGTCTTATGATAGAAATTGAGAAAATAATTTCCTTAGTTAAACAGAAATTCTGCACCTATAAACTCAGTTATTTCTCTGGCTATCTTTTATTTCTTAAAAAAAATATGTTCAAATGAATCTTAACTTTTAAAGAGAACTTCCACCAGACAATTCCCAATAACAGGTTCCCATTTAAGACATCCACATGTCCTGTAAACAAGTAACTAAAAAAGAAAAATCCCTAAAATCTAAGCCATGACTGAGAATGACAATCCCTCTATTTACTCCAAGATCTGAATTTAACGGTTACATAATATTTGATTTTAAAATTCCAAGGTATTTCTGATATCTCTCTTAGAGGACAGCCTCTGCTAATTTTACTCTCAGTGAAGTTAGCCCATACAAAGATTTGGTTCCTTTTAGCTAATTTTTTTCTGACTTCATCTGTTGAATATGATTTGCCATTATTCTCCATGGAAGGCAGTGATGTTCTTTGACCCAGTCCTCTCTGATCTGATCAAATCTCAGGGGATATTCTGGAGATTTAACATTTCTGCAATTAAAGGCCTCTACTTTAACCTTCTGAAGTTCTCAACCAACGTAGCTTTCCGGGAGCTTTTTCTCTCATCTTACAGGCACAGTCTTATGGTGTGCATACATGTACACACGTGCAGAGCTCACAGACAAGAACGTTAAAGCAGCCCAAGCAAGGCCCCTGAACGGAGAGAGTAGACAGATAAATGATGATAGATAGACAGAAAAAAAAAATGGAGAGTCAACCTGAAAGGCTTTATTCAGCACAAAACAAAGATCCATTTCTGCATGATTTAGTGCCTCATGTGTATTCCTTAAGGAACAAGTGAGTTTTCAAAGAAGAAATTTAAGTGTCTCATTTTGAAAAAATGTTGAAATCATGTACTTGACTTTTTCACATATTTTCCTCCCCCTCCCCTCTTTCTTTTTTTTTTTTTTTCTAAAACCAGTCACAGAATTTGATCTGTAACTGTCAACAGTTTCAGTCCCCATGTTGTGTTTTTCAGTGAATTTCTTGGGATTTTTTAATTTTATTTTTGCCTCCCAAGAGGTCACCAGCCTGGGTGCCACCTCCCAAACCAGCCCCGCTCTGAAGCCACCGCTCGTGTTCCAACCATGTGAGGAGCAACCACTCCTCAACATAGCTCAGTTTGGATGGGGCTGCCCGGCCTCAACCGCCTTCGCCGCCCAACGGCGAGGAAATCCCCTCTGTGCTAAATATGTGGTGTGACAAGAGCACAGGGCTCCCGTCAGGACCTCACCAGCGTCGAGACCATCTCGTGCCCCATTCCCAGAAGCGCTGGATTGGTCTCAGCAGAGTTGATCTCTAGATGAATAAATAATCAGCAATAGTTTTTGGCACTGAAAAGATCACATTGTTTTAGCACTTTTTTTGAGATGGTTATCATAGGAGCGCTGGGTATATGAGGAAATCATTACCTACAGAATTAAAAGACTAAGAAAACACCAATATTTGCATTGCCTATTTCCCAAGTAGCCTTTTACAAAGACCTGCTATAATAATCCATAGTACTAAACACCCACTTTTTATCTTTTCCCCACAGTTTTTTGCTGTGTATCATTTATTCTGCATACACAAGTCTCTCTCATTGTGCCCATATGAGTTGATACTTCCCCATGAGGCAACCTGAGTCCATTTAAGCTATCTGAAACCAGCATGAAAAATTCAAGTTAAAAATAAAAGAGTTCATCTACTTCCATGAGTGGCTTGATAAGACAGTCATCATCATATCTCTTATTATTATAAATTAATTATCATTAATTACAATGCTCAATATGCTTCTCCTCAGCTTAGTCAGCCCTTAGAACACTTTGCCTGCTGAAAAACACTTGACTGACAGAACATTGACTAAATACTCTGAATGTGACCTGGAAGCAGGACAGCTGAGCAGAAACAGGCTCTCCTGATATTTTGGAATATCCATTTTTTGGCATGAAAAACTGTATAGAATCACATGGTGGGAGAGAGGAAATACAAGCCATAGCACCCTAACAGCTATAGAGGGAGAATAGGTTTGCAGGATGCTTCCTTGTGAATCCTGCAAACTCCACTTGGTTTAGATAATCCAATAAGATGTTTAAGTGTATGGCTACAGTTATAGCAGTAAAATTAAATATCTGGACTCCTTGAATTTTAGGGTACTATAAGGTCATTGACCCTTCTGGCATTCATTGATTTCAATTATTTATATTAAAAAGAAAATACAATATTTATCCACTGAGGAATGAGACAGTAAAGGCGGAGAGGGTGCGCAGACCAAATTTGATAGCTTGTTTTTCATAGCACATGTTTGGCTACACATAGTTGAATTAATTCATTCCAAAGCTTTTTCATTTAACCCTTGGGAATATAAAATCATTGTTGATAACATTTATACGTGACTTTGAATAACAGAAGCCACAATATTGTTCTCCGAGGTAGAATTTTTGCAACTTTAAGATATGTGCCAAATATCTGCTCTTATTGTCACTCTTGCCGTTGAAGGACTCCTTGAAGGCTGGAGAATTAGAGCACATACTTTTTTAGCTTTCTATTGAGGAGATGGAGGGTATCTCGATCTTTAACAAAGAAAGCTTTTCTCCCAAGATCTTGCTAGGAGTTTGAATTAATGAGGAATTAAGTTTCATCTCGGCAGTTTTACTAAACTATGGAGAAAAAGGACACAATGCCACTAGTCCCCGAGTGCCCTCAACACCCATTGACTTCAATGGGGATTGAGAAAGGTCCTCATTTTAGTTGACACAGTACCCTGCAGAACGAGATCCAACTCCTTTCCCCTCCTCCCAAGACTGTATCTTTCCCACTAGCTGCTTCAATTTTTATTTTGCTTTGACTAGAAATGAAATTAATGGGAATGTTTTGCTGCTGACAACGTCCCTGTCAAATTATATAGTGACTTCTGCTGCTAAAACTTGTTTGTTTTCACACCATCATCACTGATGATCTCAGCACAGCAGCGCTCCGAGAATAATGGTTTACTCAATTGCAAAGGCAGCAGAAGGGACATAAAACAATGTGTGCTTATATAGGGCCTACATAAATAGTGCTTTTTAAAAATGTTTGGCAATGAAATAATAGTATAATAGTTGTGGTTTTGTTTCTTTCTTTTTTTTTTTTTTATTAAATAAACCTCTAGATCGTTAAGAATCCAGAGAAACTTTCCGCACCAGAATCATTTATAAGGCCTAAAACTTTTATTACATCCTCCTACGAAAGATTATACGCAGAAGTTACCAGTTGCATGGCATTAATAAACAACCGGGGGCCACACGCTCGCTCCCTCCACTGCAGCGATTTCAAAAGTCACGGAGCCAACCTCACGCCTCCTGGGTCAGATTACAAAAATCGAAAGCAAGAGTACCTGCTTAACGCGTAGAGGGGTTCTGAACCCTGAGCACTGCATATCCCTCTTTAGTTTTTTTTTCCTTATGCAAAATTCCCTTTTGATTCCTTCTTTAAAAAAAAATATGGGACGTCTTATGGGAGCAATAAGCTTTTTCAGAAATGCTGAAACGCTGTTCCCAGGCCAACCTGCTCTCGCTCACAGGTCAGGTGCTTGAGTGGCTCAGGCCTTGCCTTCCACTGCCACAAACAAATCCTCGGAGCTATTAAAATTACAAGGCTTCACTGTCTTCTTACTTCTTTCCCCTCCAAACTCTTTTCTTTAAAAAAAAAAAAAAAAAAAAGGAAAAAGAAGAACACAGCCCCTCGCCCCAAATAAAATCAAGCTGAAGCCCAAGATATTACTCCCAATTCATAACAATGTAGGTAAGAGTAAAAATGCACACCAGTGCTGGCAGCAGGATTAGATTCTCCTGCATTTCTCTGAAAACCTTAGGGCTTTCATCGAGGCTGCACAGGCCCGAGGCCGGAGCGGTGACTGTCACAGCCAAAGAGACACAGACAGATAGATGATGGAGAGTGCAGACTGCGCACCCGCACATAAAGCTCGTGAGAGGAAGGAGAGTGCACGGAAGGAATATTAATTGAGCACAAAATAAGTATTCTCCATATCCCCCTCTACCCCCTTATAAGTGGCTACAGGATGAGGAGAGCTACGGACATGTTCATCGCGGGGACAGAGACGTCCTTAACGTGACATGTCAGGCTATTACTTTAATAATGGGATTTGCGCAGTGCACAACTGAGGGGCTACGTTCAGAATAGACCCTGTGAATCTAATTTTCCTCTCAATGAGTGTTACGCTCGTCTGCAACTCCACTGATTTCAATAGAGTTGCTCCGGATTTATACCAGGCTGAGTGGAGAATTAGGCTCTGCTCTGGTATTTTTAAATCCACCATAACGTGATTCTTATCTAGTCATAAAAACCATGGTTGTTTTCATCTTGGCTGCTTTCATAGGAGGTTATTTATCTTCCTATGAAATATTCTAAAGGTTCATGTGAAAATAGTTAAATTGCTGCTTTCTGTCATTTTTTGTGATGAACCAACAATTGCTTGGATTTTACCTGTTTCAGTGGTTAAACTACTTTGAGTCCATATTCTGCTTCCTCAGTGCTAAAGAATGAAAGGGAGGTACCAGAATTTTTGAAACTAGTTTAGTTTTACATCATTCTTTTTTTTTAACTTGCTATCTTTAAGTGCCTTTCCATTTTCCAGCCATAAAACCCACTATACACTGCCCTTATTTAATCACAAGTATAAGATAACCTTCAAGTGTTAGACAGACACACTTAAGAACGTGTAAGTGAGGAAAGAAGGAAAACATTCCTTACCTTGTTTTTAAACTACAGAATCTCTCCTTTCCCCTCATTTTGTATACTGTCTGGAGAGCAAGGGGAGCCTCTACAGATGTTTTTCCTGATAGCTTTAACAAAACTTGTGCAAATCCCACTCCCCAACTATGACCAGCAAAAGGTTTATGTATTTTTTTAGGTTTTGGGGTGGGTTTTTGTTTGTTTTGCTCTTTTAAATCACAAATAAGAGTAACAGTCAATGGGGTGGTTACAATCCTAACAAACCCTTAAAATTACTTCTTCCTAAAATGTGCTCTCAATACGGAAAGTAAACAGCAGGTATTAAAAGAAATTCCTGAACAAACTTTCTGACTATCTTTTTTTTCTTCCCCTGCTCCTCCCTTAATTTCTTTAGTTTATAATTTGCTATTATTGCCAGAACAGAAGTTTCCTAAAAGTAAGGTATCCTCCTGCCTTAATTTCTAATACACACCATTTCATGACAAGCACAATTCTGGGCTTTTTAGTTGTCACACTCTCAGGCCACCTTTTGTCGCTGTGGGGCCCCTAAAAACTATTTAGTGACAAACCTACTTACTGACCTGAACCAAACAAGAAGCAGATTCAAGTGAATCCAATCACCTGAAATCAAATCTATTGATTTGTATTTATGGAGACACATCTAGCAGGTTACTACTTTTATTAAGTAGATTTTCTTTTTAAGTTAAGAGATATAATTGGACATAGAATAACAGCAAGCTAGTTCATATATGAGGTACTGGCAATGGGGTGTGCAGCATCAATGCACAACTCCATGTGAGATAATAACATGATCATTTATCCATCAGGGTGCTGGGCTGTCTACTTAGAATACTACTTTGAGAGTAAGTAACCATACAAACTCAGCAGTCCATGATTTAAAACACAATAAAATAAAAATATATGCATATATATTTATATGAAATGCAATATAATGTCTCAATTTAATATTTACTGTGGTGTAGCTGCTTTATAGCCAGCACTCTACACCTTACCTCAAGTTGCATTTGTTGTGCTATAGAGCCCCCTGTGCTAAGCATTACATATTAGCGACCATTCCTCCGGTTTGGGCAGGCAGGGAGAGAAGAACAAAGACGGAGATGTTAAATCTGGGAGCCCCTGGCCTGGGTTAATTCCCCACATTAGCCTCAGGAATTGCTGAGTACTTGCAAAAATTAAAAAAAAAAAAAAAAAAAGCAGTGGCTATGAACAGATCCAGTTGGAGCTTAGTGTATTCTTTGAAAGAAAACTGGGACTAAGCCCTTCAGCTGCATTGGATGTTTCCTGACTGCACCCAGGACCAAAAGGCCCTTGGGACGGTAAGAAACTGAGATGCGAGCACATTAAGAAGCTGTTTTAGAAAATCCTACAAAGGACAAGAAGATGATAGAAACTGTATGATATCCCAAGTAGAAAGCTGAAGATAAAAGTAAACAGTGCCCAGACAGATAGACCTGAGTTCCAGAGGTCTCGAGTGCCCTAGTAAGAGAAGCAAAAAAACACTCAGAGACATGCAGAATCAGCTCCTAATTCTGACAAAAGTAATAGAGGATTTGTAGCATTTCCCCCCTGTTAAAATTTCACTCCTTTCAGCCTCTTCTAATGAGATTTTTCTAATCTACTGACTGAAGTCCTCTGGCGAAGGTGCTCTGCACTGTGGCACCTTCCATCACTGTGACACCCTGTACGATGAACAGGGCCCCCACAGCCACTCTGCTCGTCCCAAAGGATGAGGTGGGGAGGACGGGACGCGCAGATAAACACGGCGGAGGCCACACTTCAAGCCACTCGTTTTGGGGACTGGCTTCTTGAGTTCTCCAAAAATAAAAAATAAAAGAAAGACGGAAGCAAGAACCAAAAGCAAAACATCTTTTAAGCTAAGGAAATTGTTGTAAGCTTTCAGTGTTTTACTTTGAAAATCCTACAGCCTTCAGCAAAATCCTTAGAAAATCTCTTCTTGTTTATGAAATAGCATTTGATACCACCACCTAGTAGTGCACCAAATAGTGCAACCAACTGTCTGAGACTCTCTAAAGGCAAATAGCGGCTGCATTTTCCATGAATGAACCTCTCAGGCTAATAAAAAAAATGCTGACTGACAGTATTTTTAATTGGAGAATAAAATAACTCCTTATTGAAAAATAGTAGATAAACTATTATTTGAAATAGCGTTTTTTGGTATAGTTGCCCCTAACCTTAGTCACAACATGAGCAAATGATCGGTGCACAAAAGAGCAGAACGAGTCCTTGGAAGTAAAAGCTCGCGGCAGCTCCTCTGCTTCAACAAGTCTTTTACCACATCACTGAAATAATTATTTTACGTATGTTTTGTATGCTCATTAGGTAGACATGAGCCAAATTAAATCATTGCTTTGATTATATGTATAACAAAAATTACTTCCCTAGCAACATTATGCTTTTATCAATATCAAGTTTACAAAAGTTCATGTTTATACTTATTCCTAATGTTCAAATACAATATGACAAGATATTGAGATCACTGTCAAAGTGATCTCAAAATCCTGTGTTATAGAATACTACACTATAAAAACTGTAAATTTAACATAGCAATATAAGTTCTAGTAAAACAAAAAGATGTTTTCAAAGTTTCTCTTCCAAGTGGTGCTTGCTTTAATTTGGAGTTCAACTTTATTTTAAGCATTTTTCTTCCTTGAAAAAAAAAAAACCTTTTAAGGCAAAAGCCTTAAAAATCCATAGGGACTTGAAGAGTTCTGTGGCATTATAATTTGCAGAGTCAAATCTATCCTTTAACTAGAAATCTTATTTTTCCAGAGTTAAAAAGCATGCAGCCCAGTGTCGGGGGCAGGTGAAAGGGGAAGAGGACAAAGCAACAGAAAGTGAGTTGAAATACTGTAGAGTGGCAAAATCCACCAAGCTATCAAGCCACCACACCGACATTATTGCTTATGACTGACAAAAACCTCAAAATATTTAAATATTTCCCCTAGGAGTCATATGTGCTCACTGCAATGAGAGTTTATGCACAAAAGATTTACCCAGATGAGCTATCTTAATTATAAATGTCTATCTATTAATTCAGTCAGTATGACTGGAAAAATAAAAGAATAATAAAAAAAAAAACTTATGAGGCAGAACTGAAAGACCTGTTGCTCTACACACGGATCTGTGTTTCCAACAACTGTCTCCTGAGCTTTCCTGTAAAAAAAATTACGAGAAAAATCATTATTAGCAGGCCTTACTTGAGGAAAAAATATCATTTTCCTTCAAGAATAAGTGATACGGCCTTTACTTGGGGAAAAAAAAATGCTTTAAGTAGTAAGAGGTTTGTTTTCTGTTGATTTCAAAATCTTGTCCAAAAATAATTATTATATGTAAGAGGAATGATAAGGAAAGATGTGCACTGGAATTAAAATAAGGTTTTAAAAAGGTCAATAAATACGCAAAGGTGTAAGTCCTCAAAGCAACAAGTTTACAGTAAACCTAGTAAGCTAACAAGTCACAGAAAGCAGAGACAGGGAAAGATAAAGATTTGGGAGTGAGGGGGCCTTTGATTAAATAAATGGCAATTTTTGGAACTAGACAACAACCTTACAAGAGCCCCAGTATTTCAGATGCCTTGATGAGGGTGACTGAGATGGGATTTTTTTTAAAGGGGCTACAAAGAACCAAATGAAGAACCAAGCCTCAAGTCACTGTGCAAAACTTACTGCTCCCAGAGAGGAGTCTGCCAGCACAGAGGGAAAAAGACTCAAGTGCTTAAAAGGTACCTAGGCAGAGATTTCTTCTGTCCTAGCAGCTCCAGCCCGGACACCGACCCCTGCAGAAAGAGCCTCCTTCAGAGGAGGCTCCTCTGAAGTGCTCAGGATAAATGGAAGCAACTCTGGGGGATCTGGATTCCCAAGTTCAAGTTGNCTGCAGAAACAGCCTCCTCTGAAGTGCTCAGGATAAATGGAAGCAACTGGGGGATCTGGATTCCCAAGTTCAAGTTGAGAAGCAAGTCAGATTCGAACTAAAAAGCACATATTGCGCTTTCCCCATGAAAGTTACCTGATTCGTGGTAAAATAAGCAGCGCGACATATATAACTTCTATCTTTTCCTCTTTGATCTATATACGTGATTTGCTGCCTTCTTTTTTCCACAGGTTAGATTTGCAGAGGCAGAGTTCAATAAATTGAAGCTATACTATACACGGATTTGGGAGGAAAGGTCTGATTGCTTTAAATGCGTAAAGTTTTAGAAATACTGCGATTTAAAACTTCTGGAAGAGTGTCATCCAATATTCAAGTGTGGCAAACAGCTTATTGCCTTTTTTACATGCTATTACAAAACTTTTTGATTTCAAATGTTACTGCGATTCCTCCCAACGGTCTCCTATTAAAAATATAACATTAGGTAGTTACCCAGAAGTTTCTTTTTCATGCCATAACTTCATTCTTTCTATTTCCTGTTTCACTCAAGTGTTTCAAACATACATTTAAAGTTTTGAGACTTGGATGTTCTCAACATAGGCAATGAAACATAAACCCCGCTTAGGCTGGCAGAACAGCAAAAACACCCCAAAGCCTACGGGCAGCAGGAGAGACCAGTTCTCCGCAATCCATATGTGATAAAGAATAATGAGAAATCCCTGGTTAGGTATCATAAAAACGAGCTCCTTACCATTATCTGTGCAGTACAGTCAGGTCCAAGCTGTTTTGTTCAAGCACCACACCAACTGCTCTTTCTTTTAAGTGACTTTAAAAAAGAAAAAAAACTCCTTTTCCCAGAGATAGCTGGGAGAAAAACTACCCAGAGGTTTCAGGCTTTAGTAGTTAAGGCTGTATTTTATGCAATCAGTTTAAAACAGCTCAACCCAGAGAGAGGTCGCAGGCTGTCCTACCCGCCCCTCTCTCCTCCTCTCCTCCTTGCTCTCACTGTCTCTCTGAGCAAATGAGGCTCATTTTTCCAGTAGCCTTTAGCTCGCTAGATCAGCTGGCATGGAAAATGTGAGCTACGGCGTGGCGGAGCCGCGCAGCGCGGGACCCGCGCGGATGCTGACGGGCACCTCGCGGGCTGCCGCTTGCCAAGCCCGTAGCCCAGGGCTATATAGCAGCCCCCGAGGCAGGGGACTGCGCCATCTAGTCAGCTGCCTCCTTGGCTCTGCCTGGCAGCACTGGGATCGCTCGGGATGCATCACTTGGGATGCGGGGCTGGAGCGCTGCTGGGCGCCCCGTTTCTTTGGCATTCAATGGTCTCGCGGGGGGGGCGGGTTTCAAATAAAATATCGCTACTGAGATAATCCACATGCAGAGGATATGGGAAAATTCGGGTTATAATAGCACAGCGAACTTCCACATCTAACTTTGATTTACAAGATAAAAGCAACTTTTAAATTAAAGAGCCTTGCTGCTAATAGAGCTTATTATTCCAGAGACAGGAATGATTTTCCTAGAAAGTTGTCCCTGTGTGCCTGCCTATTATCTTTGCTTTCCCCCTTCCACTAATGAGCATTTATCTAAAGAGCCTGTTAATCCTCTGATGTGTGCTTCTGGTCAGAGGTAACAGTTTGAATAAAACCACTAATCACTTATCACTAATCACCGATCATTAATCACACTTTTCCCTAGTGCTCTGCGACCTCTACAGCTCCCTTGGGATTAAGGAGTCACAAATAGGGATTTTAGCCTTTTTTTTTCTTTCTTTATTTTTTTAAGAAGAATTTCATCCTTTTGCTACCGGCAGCCTGGTTCGCCACGAGAAAGTTAAGAAAAACACCAAGCGGGGAACTTCCAACGCTTTCCCACCGAAAATCAGCCTTTCCCTTGCAGCAGCGACCCCCCTCCAGCAAAGCCCCGCATGCCGGGTTGTTTTTTCGCCCCCCTTTTTCTTTTTTTTGAGCGCTCGGCTCTCGCGCCCCGGTTCGCAGCCCGCTCCCCGCCTCGCTCCCGCATGACACTTTCTTCCAAGAAACTTTTTGCCGCTCGCCGGCGCCCCGCGGGCGGGCAGCTCTGGAGCGCGATGCTCCGCGCCGGTGCGGCTGCGGGTGCCGGTGCCGGCTCTTGCGGGGGACACGGGCCGCGGAGCACTCACCGTGCCGGGCCATGGGCGCTGGGACGCGGCTCAGCGCGGGTCCATCCCCGCGGCGCGCGGGCTGCGCGGCGCCTCCCGCGGGCTTCGCTGCGGACACAGAGAGCGCCGTGAGGAGCCGGTCCCGCTCCCGCCGCGTGACGTCACGGTCCGGTCCGGCCCGGTGTCAGAGCGGGACGGTGGCAACGCGACCCCCGCCCGCCCCAGCCCCGGCCCCGCGGCGGCGGCGGCGGCGAAACTTGGGCAGAAGTTGCGCGCGGAGCCGGTGCCGGAGCCGGAGCCGCTGCCGGTACCGGGGCTGTCACCGCGACCGCC
>VWPW01015192.1:450972-507316 GCA_013389825.1 Crypturellus undulatus
AGGCCACGCCCCCTGCCCGGGAGAGGGGCGGGGCGGGGCGGGGCTAAGCGGGAGGGGAGGGGCTGGGAGCCGGGACGGGAGCGCGGGGACGGGGCGCTGGGAATGCGGGAACCGGCACTGGGAGCGAGGAGCGGGGACCGGCGCCGGGCGCTGGGACTGGGACTTGGCGCTGGGTCCAGCACTCGGGAGCTGGGAGCAACAAGTGGGAATCTGGGAGCAGCCACTGGAGTCTGGAAGTGGGAATCTGGGAGCTGCCACTGGGGTCTGGAAGTGGGAATCTGGGAGTTGCCACTGGGGTCTGGAAATGGGAATCTGAGAGTAGCGATCTGGTACTGGGGATGCTGGATCAGGGAATGGGGATGTGTGGTGGGGAGCTTGGACCAGGGAGCTGGCAGCTGGAATCAAGAAGTGGGTGTCTGTCACTGGGATGCTGGGACCAGGCACCGGGATCTGGAACCAGGCGGTGGGATCTGGGACTGACGACTGGGAGTGTGAGACCAGGGACTGAGGGTCTACGGCTCTTGGACTAGAGACTAGGGATCAGAGATCAAGGAGTGGAGATCTGGGACTGGGCACTGGGATCTGGGAATAGGCACCCAGAGACCTGGAATTGTGGCTAGGGGGATCTGGGTCTCTGGATCTGGATGTGGGCAGGAGCTTATGGGATGGGCAGCCAGGCTGGGGGGCAGCACGGTGGCCATGGGGGTCCAGCCAGGGCTGGCTTGGGAAAGAGTGGGATTTTTAATTTTTTTTATATATATATAGCCTATTATATATAAGATGTATTACATACATCTATGCACCCTATAATACAAGCTACTATTCCACCCTAGAGATACTTCACCGCTTTCTTTTTCTGCGTTTTGTTGTATCAGAAAGTACCTCGTCACCCTCGGCCTCGCGGCGCCCGCCGGGGCCTCTGCCCCGCAGGCTGCTCCCGCGGCCGCCGGCAGCCCCTGCAGGTGACCCGGAGAGGCTCCTAAATCCCCCGAGCACGGGACAATGTGCCGGTGTCGAACAGCCCATCCGTGCCTGCCGGTGGGATTAATCCTGATGCCGTGTTTTGGCACGAGGATGAGGCCGGGGAAACCTCTGTGTTTCTGTGCTGTGACCTGCGGGTGTTTTGCTTCTCTCTGCCCCTCCATCAGCAGAGGAGAGTCACTAAGAGTGCCGGGAGCAGGAGCTGCAGATGGCCATAGCAGAGCACACTGCTCCTGGTAACACCGTGCTTCCGCACGCTCGGAAGAGAGTACTTAACTGGTTGTCCTCAGCTTTTAAGGATTCACCTTTTTGTGCAGCTTTTTGTGCAGGATGTAAGCAGCAGATTTGAGAAGTGGATCCTATCACCAGTGATACCAGTTTAAATAGAATTTAAACTCATTTAACTATGTAGGATAAGGCGCGATATTTCCGTGGCTGCAAGTCTTCTTTTCCCCAGGTATTTTCCTCGGAAATTGCACACTGAGGCTTGTGAAGTGCCTTACCTCTAAACTTGCTGAAATTATAAACTACGGAGATGGCTGAATTAATAATCACAGTCACTCCTGCAACAGCAGAAGGGTTTTAACATGCAGAAACACGATGGTGTCCTTTAAGGCTGTGACAAAAAGACTGAAGTGCGGGAAGCAGCCCCATGTGTCTCACTCAGGTGTCGTTTGACCTGAGTGTCACCATTCATGTCCTGGGATTTTTTTACAGATGGTGGCCCAGGCCTGGAGTTATGGATGCTCCCGCAGTGCTTTCTCCAGGATTCCGTGGGAGACCAGGATGAAATTGGTGATGAATGGAAACTCAGATGCCGATCAAGGATTATAGGGCCCAGATATCTCCACAGTAAGAATCACTTGGGGCAAAATCACCATCAGCTCTTGTTGCTCGTCCAGCTCTTTCCTTGCCTTTTTTTGCCTTGGTTTTATTCTAGAGATGATCATATGATGAAGGAACTTCCATGCATGGAAAGTTGTTGCTTTCCAGCCCAGGCGATGCGTGATTGAGTGTTGTCAACATGAAGAGCAGCACTTGAGCAGGAGCTCCTATGAAGGTGCTTTAGAAGAGCGTGTTTTACTCGGCCGATGAGGAGCAGATGCTGGTTACCACAGCTCAGCTGACGAGCTGTAACTCGAGAGCATGCTCTGTGCTGGGGACAAATTTGGGCAAATCTTAGCAGCTAATCCAAGGCTTATCCTGTGACAGCAAGCCCGTCATTCTGCAGTTCCTGCTCCAAGAGCACTAGGTGCTCCCAGCAGACAACCTGTGGGATCTGGGGTAATGTTCAGCACAGAAATTTATTTTTCCAGAGTACTGTTTCTGGAATGATTGAATTTGCAAAGAAGCTTCCCAAAATACTCCAGCCTGAGGCAGACTCACAGCATGGGAAACTTCTTCCTGAATGGTTCAGAACAGGGTAATATTTCTGGAGTGATTGAAGAAACTTGTAATGAAAAGAACTGAGTGGTCAACTACATGAGGCACTACCTGTAATGCTGTTTCATAATTAATTTAAAGTTATAAAGTCTTATGTTTCTTTTCTATTTTTATACTCAGGCTCTTACAGAGCTGCTTCCTTTTGATGGCAAAATCTCTACTTAAATACGTATCTGTATTATATGTTCTAATAAATGTTTTCCAGATAGGTTTTTGTCATTTTGATTCTTTAATTGTAAAACCTAAAACCTCAAATGAGGAACATAGTCTTTACAGTTGTAGCTTAATTGGTATGAGAAGTACTCAGACTTCTGCAGCGAAATGAATTAGAATGACAATTTATTTGAATGATAGTAAATGACAGTAGTGCTGTTTCAGCAAACACCTAAAATCTTTGTCATATCATTAAAATCACTAGTAAGTAAAGATATTAAAATAATTATAGGAGTTTTGCATGTCAAATATCAGTTTCAGTAAGACACTATTGCTGTCACATAAAATTAATATTTACTGCTGGCTTAGCTGAATATTTTACATACCTGTTCTTGCTATAACATCATTAACCACATGTTTAAGTAAGCTGCTGCCAGCACTGAGTGTTACTCAGTTTTGGCACTTGCAATTATCTCATTACAAGTACTTTTCAGCAATTTCTTACAGTCTAATCGAACAGTAATTTATTCAGCTTCTTACATGCTTCTAAAGACTTAAGTTCTCCACATTTATCATGTGAAACTAGCCTCAAAAAGTAAAAAAGAATGTTATTCAAAACTTTTTCTCTCTCTCTTTTAGTAAAGATCTATACTAGTCACACAAAAGTAAAGTTTAGAAATAAAATGGTAAGAGGGTAATTGATTTCTAGATCTTAACTTATTGCTTAATCTGTGTCCACAGTGAAATGCATTTTCAAAGGGGGATGTAAATTATCCTATTTAATGTCTAGTGATACTAGTAATAGTCTGAACAAATATAAATCTGCTGTTTTTATGCAACCCTTGGTTCCTTAATTATGACGTCTCTTTGGATCTTATCTCTACTTATTTTAGTAACAGAGTGAAAGGGATATGAGCAAAGGGAACCAAGCTCTCCCTGCAGTTTCGGGGGGTCATTAGGAAGTCCCAGACTAGTTCTAAAGCTGCCACAGAAGGTGAAGAAGGAGCAAAGTTAACCAGAAGTTAGGGAGGATTCAGCATTAAAATGTCTGTTGGCTGAATTAGCTGAAATTTAATCAGCAGGCAACGTCCTTGACATTTCTCCAGAGTGCTGGAGAGGAAGAAGGGCGACACGTCACGGGTGTGAAGCTCTCACGCGGGGCACCAAGCAAGCTGCATCCGCGTTTCTTCACTTTAAGTGCGTGCTTCCATTTATTCGTCTGACAGTGTCATCTGTGCTTAATGATGCTCCTCTGTTTGAAGTGCATAACATAAAATAAAAGGATGCAGAGCAACAGCTGAAATGCAAAGAGCAGTTACTGAGGAGAGGGCTAATGATATGCCTTGTTTATTCAGCTTACATCTACAATATTAATTTACATGTGAGCATATTTGATCCCATAATATTATTAATTACTACAGTTTCCTGGAAATAAAAACACATAGTAGCAGCTCCTGGTTTTTACAACACCGAACTGGAATCTTAATTCTCTCCTGTTTCTGAATGATGTCTGTGACCCCAGCACTCTTACAGACACCATGTGACACTCAGAGAATGGATCAAATAGGGGCTTGATATTTTGGCAACTCTTTTTTGCACTCTGACTCAAATTTGGATGCACCAAGCAGGAGCTCTCTGCATTTCACCACAGTTACGTTGCACAAGCCACAGCCTAAAAATGTTACTGTTTCTTTTCCATTTCCTGGAGGATTACATATGAGGTATCAAATCACATAAGCCCCAAACTTCACCATTTGAATTCAACTGCTAAGTGCCTGAAGGACAATAACAGTATTTGCTATTACTCATAGAGCTAGATGTTGCAATGAGGCTCTTTCTAGACATGAAGGTTCATGAAGGCTGGAGGTGTGCTGACCTGGTGCATCTAACTGCACTTTAAGCAGCACTTGAAGTGATGGCTTGTAGCTCCGCGAAGTTGCACAAAGTTAATCTTATTCTGTGTTTCTCCTTACCCTTGGTAATCTATAAGGAGCTGTGGGCTATGTTTATGCTATGTAAGAAAGGACAAGAGAAAAGACACATAATCCTTCCCCCACGTCAGACCTCAATGTAAGGAAACACGTGTGGAGAGATGTATGATGGCCTCCGTCTCATGGAAAATAACCAGGGCATAAGCAAGATCCATGAGTCTGAGATCTCTCTGCTGCTTTTTCATCCGCTCTCCTGCTCCACGCAGGGCAGAAGTACCCCACGTTACCTTGATCTCCTCTCCTTCAGGTTTCCATGTGCCCACCTTCCTGGTGTATCTCCAACAGTTCAAAGAAAAAGCCATTTCTCCCATAGATAGGTGCCATCATTTTAAGCCTTTCAGTGCTAGAACCACAAAATTACATTATCATTCACCTGGAGATCCTCTGCAGGGTTACTTGTATATTTATTTACCCTTTTTGATGGTACGTTTGTCTGAATAATAGCTATATCTTAATTGAGAATGTTAGTTGA
Source organism: Crypturellus undulatus (assembly GCA_013389825.1). Taxonomy (NCBI): domain Eukaryota; kingdom Metazoa; phylum Chordata; class Aves; order Tinamiformes; family Tinamidae; genus Crypturellus; species Crypturellus undulatus. Next base: position 456,013 of record VWPW01015192.1, read on the forward strand.
GTGTGTGAAGAAGGAGAGACAGGTCTCACACATGCTTTTGGGGCAGTATGCAAGTGTGGAGGTCTATAGAGATTTTTGCTGCTTGGCAGGAGTTTGTAGTCTGTTTTTCTGCCTAGTTTCTCGTTGGTTTGCTTGATTTAATCCCAGGAAGAAAATGGGAGGTATGAGAGGTGAAAGACGTGACATTGTTTTCCTACTATTTCTAGGAGTCTATTTTGGAAACCATATTTAAGCAAGAAGGAAAAATACGAGTTTTTCTACAAATTCAAATCTCCCTCATTTTGTCACATCTCTATTAATACAAAAGAGTAATAGCTATATTTATGTGCAAAAATAATGAGACCACCTGGGAAGAAAATCTAAAAGAGATTGTAGGTGCATTTTTTTTTGTCTTTTTTAAACAGACAGTCCTCTTCTCCTCCAAGAGGTGGATAAAAAAATCATGAACTGGTCTAGCAGAGAAGCTCCTCAGAAAGACTAAGATTTGGCGATCATGAGTAAAGGGGTAAACTGCGAGGGGCTCATTTTCTAGCTCCCAGACTAGGGCTGCAGAGGGACCGTAATGGAGCCTCCTCACAGCCCACAGCGAGTGGATTTATAGCCCCTATTAAAACTCGCTGCATAGTCTGCTTAGTTGGGCTTTGTGCAGGGAGAGTCAAATTTCTGCCCTGGTTTCTCATCTAGGAGCTGAGAAGGAGACGACAAGTAATAGCCCAAGCGTTCCCATGCAGTTCCAAAGTTAATAATTGTGACAATTCAGAAGGAAAGAAGAAGCCGAGTGCTCGCTCCCAGGCAGGAGAGCCAGGATTTCACCCAAACGCGGGTACAGAAAGTTCACAGCTAGTTTGGTTCAGGTAAATGTAAAGAGTAGCCCTATCATGAAGAATCAGAAGGTCAAAGCAGCCCAAGAGTTAAAATACTTTTGCTAGTAGAAAATGACTAAAAGTCACATCACATAAAACAAAAATCAGTCTACACTACTAAACCTCATTCACCACTAAGAACTTACATAATATACTACTGACATCATGACTATATAAATTACACGGTACTTTCACATGTGACACAGAGATTATATTACTAGTTTATGAAAAAAACCTTTAACTTCCGATTTTTAATTTAGGGTGAACTATTGCAGTATGCATGATAAAATTAGACACACATACCAGAAAAACTACAGCAGTTTGACTTTTTATTACTTTTACCCCAACAGGTGCAAAAACATAAGTTTAATCAAAAGCATATAGATGCACAATACTCTTTTTGGAAAGGGTACAGCTTTGCTTTCCTTCTTGTAACACTGCATGTGTCGTGCGCTTTATGTTAGCTGAAGCACAGAATCATGTTTGTTGCACTGGGCTGCTGTAAAGCCGGGGTAAAATGCTGGCTTCACTGAAGTCAATAGAAGAACTCCCATGGATTCAGTGGGGCCAACATTTCATCCTGCATCTGTGATCAATCATTATAATGTAACAGGGCTAACAAGTGACTACAGAGGAAAAAAAAATACAGCATAATATTCTGAGTTATTTATAAATATTTTAGAGATCTGAAACTCGGGCAATAATGTCTCTCCTAGCTACTCCTAGAAAAATATTTACAAAACTAGTACTTGTAGGTAGGTGATTTCCAGACTGGATTTTCCAAGCATGTTCTATATTAGACATTAAATAAACATCAGTTTTCACTTCATGTCTTTCTTAATGGTTTGCTTGTTACATTTGCAAGTTTCTTTTGAATATGTTATTCTCTCGTTGAAAGAGAGATGTATTTGAATATCTTCATGTTGCAAAGAGAAATTAATTATAATTATCTTAGGCGACAATACAAGAAAACAAACAGGGCAATATTTGCTTTTTAAATATCCTGTTGGAATTTGTAGTGTGGTAAGTTGTGACAGAGGGTTCATCTACCTGCTTCAGTGCAGTAGCACAAAAAAGAAAGAAACAACATGACAAAGTGACAGGGAATTGAGAAGACAACAAATAAAGTACATACTGTGAAACCTGATTTTCTTTTCTCCTACCCTATGTATCATGAACCAAACAGCGTACTGCATATTCCAAAAACACTTATATTTGCAAAATCATATTTAAGGCAGGCAAATTAAAAAGGCTGCCCAGCACTTCTAGAGAACAAGGAGCATAAAGCGCAGTGAAAGGTCCACAGACAGAGCTTTCCTTCCATATTCAGCAGCCCATAGCAGCCCATAGCCTCCACTAGCTAACAGTGAAGCTAGCAACTAAGTCAACATAATACGTTACATCAAAAAAAAGAAAAAAAAATCAAAACCAGAAACCCCAATCCAGACTTCCCAATGGTTAAACGGGTATACCAGAATGACACAATAAACCAGTTCCTTCTTTTGAAAGTGATGTTTGTCATTGCTAAAAGGAAGAAAGAAAGTAAATTCTTTGTGAATGAAAGAAAATTTATCATCAGAAAAGTCTTTCAAGCTCCCTTAATAGATTACAAGGAAGCATATGTGGATGGAGAAATATATGGGCAAATAAATCATATATTTACCCACATCGAATAACAGAAATTAAATCTCATCCTTCCAACAGCGCCACTGAAAATCATTCGGCTTTAGCAAACTTCTAGGAACACTGTTAGGAAAGGCAGATTCATCATGGAAAGAGAGTGAACTTGCTTTTGTGAAGCTGTCATCCTATAACCTATGTCAAGTACTGCTTTATATAGTCAAGTCAAGAGGGAAAAGCAACCAAGCCATTGCCAGAGGATCCAGTGGCACTCAGCATGGCACAGGGATGGGGAGAGCACAGGTTTGAATGGAAGCTACCTGGTCAGACAGCAATAGAGCTGATTTTATTTAGGAAAAAAAAAAAGATACAAAAAAACCCAGCTTGATTATGTAGAGGATACAGGAGCAATGACAGCAACAAAAAAGTAAGCAGCAATGGAGCCACCCGCTCATTTGCAGAAAGCATTAAGAGATAGAGAAAGGGCTTGTTCCCCCATCCCAGTGGAAAACGGGATGCTGAAGAAGTGCCACGGGAGTTACTGGAATCTACAAGGGGATAAGAGCCACGGCCGCTCATCACTGGGGAAGCAATTGCAGAGAGAACAGGTCCAGGAGGCGGCTGCTGCTAAACCTCTATCGAGAAGAGTGTGGGAAAGAGGAACTTTGGAAGAGGCAGCTGGGCACTTTCTGGGGGGTTAATTTCCTACAAATTTGTTGGGCTTGAAAACCCAAAGCAGGAAATAGACAGGCGAGCCCTGAAATGAGTATGTAAGGCCAGCTTTAGGGGATCAAAGAAGAAACATATCTCATCAGGGTTTACAGGACTGTTATTAGGTGCTTGGTGGTACCAAAGTCATCCTTCCTCCAGAATGGTTGGTGATAGCATCTCCTTCTATCTATCTTTAGCACATTTAGAAAAACATCAATTTTTTCACACTACGTAACTGGGAACATTCGAACTTCGGACCTTGAGAATAGCTCAAACATAGTTAAACTGTGGTTAAAAGCACCACAAAAATGAACTAAAACATGCTAACTTGCTGAGTTTGAAAAAAATGTCTTCTTAAAAACTGGCATAAATTGAAGGGAAACATATTTTGAAATTTTTTAGAAACATTTTTAAAAACTACTCTATCATCATAGGACATTTCTTCCTTAATGTGTGATAATTTAAAATATATGTGACTTTATCGTATGGATTGTGTTTAACGCAGACATTTAAACTGTGTTTCCCACAGGTCTCTCACCTCCTAACGCTGGCTGGCTCAGGGCTCTGGAGCAGAAGCAGAGTTTGAGTTTTGCTGTATGTGCTGAGTGTCTGAAACTGCCTCACTGCAGCCTTCGGAGCAAAACACAAGTCTCCTCTTTTGTATTAACTGCCTAGTAACAGTGGAGATGATAATTTCTCAAAGGCAGGAAACCAAAATTAAACAAATAAGCAGAAGTCTCATATCTTAGCCCAGACACAAATGTCAAGGCAGGCACCCTAACATTCAAAGCCTGACAAACCCACATTGCGAGGAAGCGCAGAGCAATGCTGTTTCTGATGGCTGTGTCTTGTTGGCTTGTTTTGTTTTATCTTGTGAACGTGAATCAACTGACCCCTTAATTGTTAACTAACTGACAACACTGAGCTGCTGCTTGCAGAAACTTCACTGACGAGGCTGGGGAAAAGAAGGAGCATTCTTAGCTAGAATTTTAATAATACCCATATCAGAGGCTCAGCTATAGAAGTCAGAGTACACCCACCACCACTTTCAGCACAGTTATAGCTCGAAACCCTGGCTGGCATGCTGGAATCACAGTGTATTTTTCATTCTTAAAGTAAATCCTGCATGGCTGCCTTCTTGTACATCAGAGAATGGAAATGAAAACTCAAGAATGTGAAATGCATCTTTTCCCTTTCATAGACAAAATCTAGGAGGTCCCTCCCCAGCTTCTCCAGAAGGGAGGGATTGACTGGGATAATTTATCACCAGGTTATTTGGAAAGGTCTTTAGTAGGTGCCTCTTAGCACTTTCAAGATACAGGTTAAGACTCGGGCTCTGTTTCATCTCCAGTGGTAGCAAGTTCGACAGCTCGAGGCCCTTCATTTAAGAACGTGGCTGCTGTTCTCCACCAGTTACATCACCCCGTTCATCCCTACTGCATGTGCCGTGGCTGATGTAGTGCCTTAATAATTTGTTTTATTTGTGCACTGATTAAAAATTTCTACATCAAACATTTAATGAAAAGCTCTTCAACCTGACAGGTTTGCTGCTGAATGCAGCCATTTACAACTCAAACCTTATAATAACCAGAGCAAGTGTTGGAAAAGCTGTTCATGCCAAATACTCGGCAACTGACACACATAATCTTATATCTTTTCATTCAGACCTTTTTTTTTTTTTAATCTGAGACCTAATTATATTGGTTGTAACTGTTCTGAAATGAATGGTGGCAGGAACTAATACTTGTTTATTTTCTTTCCTGACAAGTGCTCTGAATAAAAACAGTTTCTAGACATGATGGAATGACTTTTCCTATGACTCAGCCATATTCAACGAAATAAGGTTTAAAGAAACCGGAGCATGTTTTCTGTCTAACAATAGTAACTGAAAATTCCCAGAACTTCTAAGTATTTACGCCATTTAGCAATGTGAGATTAAAAACTACATAGAGAAGCCAGAAAGTCTCCAGCAAGCAAGCTCTTGCCTTACACTTTTTCACTGGAGTGAGATATTGTGCTCATTACTCAGGCTATTTCAATTTAATGAATTCCTCTTTTGAGTGTGACTTTCTTTTTCGTTTTTAACCTACAGGTGTCACTTAAAATAAACAGTCACATTTCCAATTGGCAACTTATTTAACATTCTTCACAACTCCAGGGCAAACTAGAGCTTTAAAATAAACTACTTCATAATATAGGAAAGGTGCATTAAATTCATGTTTATTTCCATGTTGCAAAGATCTAAGCAGCACATTTTTTTGCAAGCTCCCTGGTTGTCGGTGTTTCAGTTTTTTCAGCTTTTCTAAGAGCAGCCTACCTCATTTGGCTCTGTTTTGTAATATAGTATCTTAAAATTTTATTATTGCTCTGCATTCAGGAGTTTGAAAGAGACTAAAATTTAGCAAAGATTATTAGAAAACTAGATAAAAGGCCTGCTGAAAAGAGAGCCATCCCTATTAATCAGAGCACAGTAATGGCACAGGCAGGATAACTTGCTCAAAATGCAGATTTTTGAAAAGCAATTTTAAAAAGTAATCATATATTTATATAGCATGTATATATAACGAATTCATATGAGATGTATTTATATGGGTACATCAGTGCCTAAAAGCACTGCACGTTCCTTAGGGATGCTGCAGGACCGTGGCCATTCCCCATGCGGGAGCTCCCTCTGGAGGGCCCTGGCGCTCTCGCACATCTGGCCGTGCACCTCTGGCCACGCACATCTGGCACTGTGGGACACTGTGCAGCTCTGCAGAGACAAGGAGGAGGAAAGGATGCAAACGTTTTTAGCACGAATGCTAAAAAATGGCTTAATCGGGGCTTTGGACAGGTAAAGAGAGCCGAAATCAAAATCACTTGCAGTTTATGTGAAACTTAGCTAAGCTGTTCCGTAAATTCTGACTGAGCTATAGCAGACAACCACATCTAAGCAGTAACTTCAGCCTCTTTGTCAGTCAGGTGGGTGAGCTCTGGCAGAGCACAGTGCTGCCTCTACTATCCTGCCGCTGGTTTGGGGACTGGACTCCTCAGCTTTAGCCCAAGCATCAGAACGGCACTCACAGGTCACCTAGGGATTTGCACCAAAATTATATGAGTTTATGAAGCTGACCAGACTGGCTCAGGGCACAGCTGACCCCATGTAAAAGTTGGGCCGCAATGCTATAGGTAGATGTGCTCCAAAGACCACTTTGAGCATAGCTGAGAGCAAAAATGAAGCCTCAGAAATGAGCCTAAGTGATCTTAGTTTATTTTCTTATCTGTGTTCAATTAAACAAGTATAGTTATTTTCTGCTTACTTAGAGACGGCATTTTTTGCTATGCTGGAGTTTCATTATATGTTGTCCACCTTCCAGAGAACAAAAAGGGGTGTTTATAGAGCTTTTACCTACAATTAGTGTCACTCAGTTAAACAAGGCACCTCTGTTTTATAGCTGTCAAAGCTGTCACACTTTTCTCCAGAATAACTTTCAGTGACGGACTACTTGAGCAACAATTTCTTTAGAAAGTAGCATAAAATGTATTCCTGCTCTAGACCTGCTATTCTAACCAACCGTATCAGGTGGCAGGCACTGCACCAGAGCCAGAGCCGAGAAAATGCTTCCTCTATTATATTTCCACTTAATTATTCTTGTACTTTTCAATAACTTTGTGTCATAAAATCATGGCATATAGTCGATTTGGATTAGCTTTATCCTACCAGGTTATGACAGACTTTTAGCCTAGTCATTAATCTGTCGTCATAAGTTTTGGAATCGTACAGACATGAGAGCCAGCCACATTTAAATTGGGAAGGTATACTTTTTATGAGTCTACATTTAATTAGAATTCCAATAAAAGTGACATATCCATTTGAGGCAGGCTTAATATGCTGAGTCCCACTTTTCTTTGAAACACCTTTCTTCTAAAAGAAATGTCTGCAAAGAAAAACAGTGTTTTCTCCAGACATAACAATCTTCAGGCTGGCCTTTCCTTCCGCCCCAACTGCGCCCAAGGAAATACCTCTGCAGGGCGACGGCCCTCGCCGATGCCGCAGCTCCAGGAAGGGTTGGGAAGGTTGTCACCAAAATGCCCAGCTCGGGTCTGTTGCCTCCTCTGGGCCACTTGCTCACCAGCTGCTGCAGTAGAGCTGTAAATGTTGTAGGAGCTTCACAGAGGCAAACACAACGGAGCTAGGTGAGATGTTGCCTTTGCTGCCCCGTAAGGAACACCAACCACTGGCCATGCAGGATGGCTCTGCACCTACCTGCTTACACAGCCCCACTCTGGGATGTCCCCTTGGCCTTGTTCCCCTTCCCAGGAAATATTAAAGGCTTTTTAGCTCAGCTGTAGATTCCCATCAGATCTGATCAGTGAGGACACGGGCTGGCTGTCTGGCCAGACAAGAACCTTGCGTGGAGGAGGTGGGATTAGGACTCACCTCAGACTCAAGATGTAAACCTCTGCTTTTCAAGGCCCGATGACTTGTGCAACACTTTCTCATCTTGCTGGCCGAAGGACCAAGTGGCCTCTCTGTGCCAGTACTTTGGTCTCTATGCTGACCACTAGCCATTTGGCACCAGCCATTTGGTTACCAGACTTTTGGTCCCTTGAATAGAAGGACACAGGCTACCGGCATCACCAGCCACTCAGATAAATTTTAATTTATGCGACCCAAAATAACATATAAAACCAATGCGTTTTTAAATAATTCTAACAGGTTGGATAACATTTGCTGCTTTATAACAGCTATTTTTTTTTCTATTTAAAGATATTTTTGTTATAAAAAAATAGACCTGCTTAGAGTTACATTTGATTTTCTAACACCCTATATTAAGGCCAAGATTTAGCACCTGAAAAGTATTTAAGTACACTTCAAAAAATATTATGAATCAATGAACCTTCCTCAAATTCTAATGAGATAAAAGGTGCTATTCTTTAGTTATATGTAGTTCAGGAAACTTTTGAGGTCAGCTCACCTTATAAATATGTTGCAAAAAGTCATGCACTATATTAAATATTTACATTATTTTCAGTCTTTGCAATTGAGCAATTTTGATATTTACATTTCTCCCAAATAGAGGTACTTTCAGATTCTGTTTTAAAAAATAAAAATATTTGCCTGAATTTGCCCAGCACATTTAAGTTAGCTCATAGGAGCAGGGATATTTTTTTCTTTATTTTAAACTATTGAGAAAGTAAGTAAGTGAGATGGTTCTAAAAAAAAAGCAAGCAAATTAATTTCTCTGTTTGAATCATTGAAGAGAGTAAATCCAGCAGCAGGATCAGATCTTGGAGAAAAGGCACCGACTTTTGAAAGGCATCAAAAGATGCAATGATTTCCCATAGCACCTGATTGACTTCACCTCTCATTGATGAAAATGGAAGTGGTGATGGAAGCTGGTTGGGCCCTTTCAGAAATCCCACCGAAGACAGAGGTTACCTTGAGAAACATATTGCCTCTTTCACATCATGTCTTCAGTGCACGGACCTCGTGCCTCATGTCATTACCTACAGTTATCTCTTCCTCCATCTAATCATTAGCTTTGTATTAGCTCTACGTGCAAAACAGTGATTTGCTAATTATTTCCTTGTTTACTCCACACTGTCTGATAAGTAAATTACTGAAACAGAGAATGCTAGGTTTTGACCATAAACAGGGGACTTACAGTCTCTAGCCAAATGCAGCTTGATTAAATCCCCAGTAAAAGTTATAATTCACTAAATAAGCAATGCTTCATTTTCCATTTCTGAAGAAATAAGAATACCAACACTGAGAATCTGGATAAACATAGAACTATTTAATTGCTTAAATAAATTAATTGCTTAAATAAATATTTCTAGATATTGTATGTCTTTTCTGGACAGACTTTTTGTCCTTTAAAAAATAAAAAATAAATTGAGTATGAAGTGTTCACTTGTTTTAACTGTTTTTGTAACCAATGAAAATGAACCTTTTATAGGAAAAGCTCTCAGGAAAAAAAAAAAAAAAGCTGAACAAGTGTAAACATCACTATTTTAAAAATAGAAGCTTACTGCTTCTATCATTGTTAAAACGGGTGATCCAAGTTACCAAGTATGGGATCCCTCTGATCAGCTCTGATAGGAATCTACAGCTGAGCTAAAGAGCCTTTAATATTTCCTGGGTAGGAGCAGGCACTTGCAGGGCACAATTTGTCTCACATGCTGCTGCATATCTTACATCAGAGGAGATGTATATCATGAGTTGTCCAGCATTAAAGCTAAATATGTAGTCTACAATCAAAAACAGGGCAAGAGCAAGAAAGAATTACAAAATCATATAACAGTAGAGCAATGAGAAACATTAGGTCATTGAGCTCTTCTCTCTGCCCTAGGACAGAATAACTTTACTAAAGCATATATATATAGTATATATAAAGTATATATGTATATATTGTATTATATATATATATAAAATACCTCCAGATGGTGGGTGATCATGGTGAAAGGGGAAAAGAGACTCTTTCGGGGATTCTGTAAAGGGATGATCTCCCACAACACCATTGCAGGCCAGGGTGCCACAGGCGAAGGCAGATCAGACATCCCCAAATATCTTGGAGCCAAGAGCTACCCTCCCGTTGTGTTAGCTGGGTTGCACAAGGGCAGTAGCCAAATCCCTCTCCAGATTCCGAACCCCATCTCCCCTCCTTCCCAAAGCAACATCCCTAAAACTTCCTCCTCCTGTTCCCCAGAAAAGGGGCCCCGAAGGTATGAGGAGGTTCTTACACCAACTGTGGACTTTTTAAGCAATTTTGAACTTTCCTCTGTCAGCCAGAGAAGAGGTTCTCTATGATGGTCCATGCCTGAAACTGGTGTATGAGACAAGACAGGGTTCTCACATCCTAGTGAGAAAGGAATATAAGAATTGAGCTCTTTTAAGCAATTGGGAATATAGCTGGCTTTCGTTCTCAGCTGCGCCTCCTTGCCCATATGCATAGACTACATCGTTAATGTAACTCTTAAAGAAGCAAGGAGATTTAAACTGCGACAGAAAAAATCCTCTGAGGTCTGCCTTTAACTGAGCGCTGGATCTGCTAAACACATGTTCATGAAGGAAAGGGAAAGAAAAATCAAGTATGAAATTATATAAGATGATTAAAGGCCGGGTTTAATCATACTTTTCTGGGCCAAAATGTTCAGTGTCCTTTGATTTAGCCGCAACAAGGAAATTTATAAAGAAAGTTTTGTTTCTAAACACACGTATTCGACAGCCTGTTTTATTCTTTCCCTTCCCTGAACTGCTACCTAGCAAAGCCCCCTCCACCACTAACATTTTAAGGCTGCTATAGCAGATATGAGGATTTTAGGCAGGTCCTGTTGCTCAATAAACTGCCCACGGGCTATGGCAGTGAGTCTCCCCCAAAGCTTCCCATCTAAATAAACCTCCGTTCATGAAGAGCTGCACAGAAGGACTTCAACAAGAAGAAAAATGAAGAAAAGGAGTCTTATCCACAGCTCGCCCGCAGTATCTGTGTGTTTATGTTACCACGTGGTCCCTTAGCTCTTTGCACAGCAGCTCCATCCCAAGTGATTAGGCAGCAGTGACACCTAATGCGCAAGCTGGAAATTCCTTTGGATACCAAATATTAAAGCCTCGCCGCTTGCCCCCTGCTAGCCCTGGCGAGTCCTCACACCAACTGCCTGCAGGTCTTGGCAAGGTTCCGGAGGGGCTGGGGGCTGCAGGGCCAGCCTCAGTATTGCGGAGTGTTTGCTTATTAGCAAAGTCAATAAAAATTAAAAAAAAAGCTTCTATCATGTACATTTGTTGTTTTAATTAGTGCTCTCTTTTTAAAAAATTATTTGTTTAATTAGGAATAATGACAAGCTACTTACTTCTTTTAAATTTAGATTTTTAGAATTTATTTTAAAATTAATATTAACTAATATTAAATCTTAAGCAATATATATTTGCTGCTGGAACTCTTTTAAAGTCAGAGGTGTTTTGTTTCCTTACCCCAAGGAAACAAAATGTGTTCAAGGATAAACTTGTGACAGATATAAACTCTTTCACAGCTCCAGAGAGAACATCCTCCCTATTCTATTTACTCAGTTTTGCCAAGTTAATAATGAGTTCATTCAGACTGAGAGTCTGATTTGGATTTGCATAATATAAAAAATCCCTTTTTCATCTACAAGCTAGAACAAAAAGTCAGAGGGGCTAAGATGTGCTACTTCCAGAATTTGAAAGGACTTACTGATCAGAAATAATCATTTGATTGTTTATTGGGAAAATTTCTTCTGAAAAAAAAGCATTTTCAATGAGAACCATATCTTTTTTTTCCTATGCATTCAGCACATTCCACATATTTTTGGCAGATTAGGTTGTTTTCAGAAAGCTGTTTTTCTCTATTGTTACTTGAATCTCCCTTTCTATCCAAAGGCAGTTTGACCCAAACACAAACACAAACAAGAATGTGAACACATAAGAGATCATTTGCTATTTTATAACATAATAGCATTTAGCAATTTTGCTTAAGTTTTAAAAGACAAGTTCTATTTTCACTTAAAATTATATATAATGCAGGAGGTGGTTAGCAAACAGAAACATTAGATGAATGATAAAAGGAATATTTAATTGCAAATCAATGTAATAATTACCTATCAGAAAACTAACTTTCTTAGGAAAATAACTCAATTATACAAAGATAGAACAAAAAGGATGTTGCTTATAAAAATCATGGTCTTCTGAAGGTTCAAGTCATAGACTTAAAACAACAAATTCGGCTTGTTACAGTTGAGATATCTGAGGTAAAGATATTTCTGTGGACATTTTTATATCTGTTTTTGTGGGCTTTCTTATTTTAGTTTAGAATTTGAAGGGTGATCACAATGCAAGGATTTCCTCCATTATGAACTATTATGTAAACCTAGCTTGAATCAGCTAAGTAATTTTGCCAAATGATTCCTGAACTTTAGCCAATAATCTGATTAAAGAGAGAAAGAACTCACTCTTTATATTTAAAAAGTATGTTTGGAGAAACTCCGCCGGTCATTCAGATTTCATTAACCTCCGAGTTAATAATTCACATTCTGTCCATTATGTTACATTCTGTCTTCAGGCCAAGCTCACCCCTGGTATGTTCAAACTTGGGAAAAAGTCACTCAGAATAACTATATTTGCTTAGAACTGAGTAAAACTAGAGCAAAGAGAGAGAAAACATATTACACTGCAGATCCTAGGCTTAAACAGCTAAAGACTTGCTCTGCTGCTGGGAGTCTTCTCTAGAAGATAGCAACTCACACATAAGAAGAGTAATGAAGAAGTGAATTGAAAAACAGAAGAGCATAAGAGAGAGAGATAGCAGCAGAAAGCGGGGGAAATATCTTCCTGCTCTAGCCTGTGCTCAAAGACTTGCCGAGCCAAGGAGACGGGTTCTGCCCATGCTAGAGAGCAGCGATGATTCACAAGGAGATCATACCCCGCACCAGGCCTGCGAGAGTCCCCGGCAGATCCTGACAGATGGGACAGATCTCCCTGCACGCTCTCCTGCCAGGATCCATTACCTCTATTGCAAATCCGCGGCCAAAACATTACTCAGTGTGTGACCTGTCCATTTACAGAAGTCATGTGCTGCTTTGAGAAGACCCAGGGAGGCGAAGCAGAGGGGACAGCAGATTTTACGTAAGTCACTTTTTAAAATGCTGTCTACAGTTTTCTCTGCTCTGAATTCCAACATGTGCTACCTCCTCCGTCGGCGTCTTTCCAGAGCAAGAGGTCTTTGGGCCTAGAGTAAAGATATGCAGAGTCTTTTTGAGGACAACTTCATTTAGGCTCAGATTTCTGTAAGGCTACGAAAAAGTCTGAAGTGCTCGAAGATTATTTTGAACCTAAATCTAGCCATTTATATGTTTCTTCAAAGTCTCAGAATGGAGCATCTTGCCTTATTCCCAAAGTTTCCTTGTCTCACCCTTCCCCATCATTGTTGGACAATGCAGAAAGTCCTGAAATGAGGGAGAAGATCCAGTTTATTCATTTTAAAGCAATTTTGTCAAAAGTGGGTCAATTCCTGATATACTTTTCTCCATCTGTGTTTGAGCTTCATGGGCTCGCTTTACTGTAGAAAACAAAGCAATATTCTCTTCCTTTTAATGCAGGATGACTAAGATCTAGGAGACATATAGATCTTATATATTTCTTTGACGTCTCTTAGAAATATTATAGTCTCTACCAGCTAAAAACAGCAGTTCTCTGCTTACTCTGTTAACCAGATCACAAAAAATCCAAGACACTGTTTCCATGGGGGAAAAAGAGTCAGATCATCTTTGGCCACTGTTCCTGAGAGCAAGTGAAACATGAAAGGAATATCATGTGCTTTCAAGCTTGGGACTTTCTTCACTCGACTGCTCTCTGCCCAAACATTGCAAGTCCAAGGCAACAATATTATCTATTTATAAATGTTTCCAGACTTCAGGACAATGCAAAATGATGTTCATGCCCAGTTCCAACAGCCTTTTTCACAGGCATTGAAGAACTTTGGCCAAAACGTGCTGATTTGTGGACACTTTTCATACTTAAATCTAAGCAATTTCACATAACCTATTTCTCTCAAGCCTAATTTTAGAAAAAAATCTTGGAGTATATAATAGTGTAAAAAGAAATCTAAATGAATTAATATTGCCTAGCAAAGCGGAGTATGAAAAGCTTGTATTCATATTCAAAGCTTGCATATTCAGTTTCTTAGAGTTTTTGCTTCCCTTCAACATTTTCAAAGCACCTTAAAAATGAGAGCAAGACCGACAGCCAAAAATTAGGTTTTGCTTTAATAATCTAATGTGTGAAAAAATTAATACAGATGTCTGATACACCTGGGTGAAGTATTCGTACATGTGGCTGCCTTATGATTCTGCAGACTTGCTATTCACAGGGGAGTCTGTTTTATGGCCTCATGGTATGTAGCTATTAGCAGAGCTTGGTATCAGGGTAAATCTGATTTACATTTTTATTGCCAAAGGTATCTTAAAGACCTCATGAAACCGTGTATGAAAGCAAAATAGTATGTCTGAGAGGATATATCTACCTACTGTAAGAGGTATGTACTGTGCTGTCTTTTCCCTATGAAGGATGCAAAACAGAGTAAAAATCACAAGAGTAAACCACCATGAATATTGTTTCACTGCAAATTTCAGTTGGCTCTAACAACATGAATAGAAATAAGAATAGAATGATGAATTGGCAATATCATAAGACCATTGACAGAAACCAGGAATTCAGTCACGAACAGTTCTCAGATCCTCATCCTTTCATTCCTGAATATGAGACAGATATTAAAAAAAAAAGTTTTTAAAATGTCCAAGATCACCTCCATCTTGTTGCCGAACTAAGTAGATGCCATTTAATTGGAAATTGTTTTAATATAGCAAGGGACATACATTTCACAATAATGGAACTTTAGAAAGAGTTGAATACTGATTCTTTCTCCATGAAATAATTGAAGAAATAACACAGACCTTTTACTATGAAAAGTCAGGGAAATAATCTTGAAGAGAGAAGAGGACTTCATAAAATGTGGACATCTCATGAGAAACTGACTTTTCAAGCATATGGAAGCAGGTGAAGATGCTTCATGTCACTTCAGAATCCTGTAGTCAACACAGAATGCCTGGTCTCAGAACACACGGGGTTGTAAAGCACAAAACAAAGATAAAAAGGAAAAGAAAACAAAACGGCAAACAGAGCTGCACAAGCTGCTGGTGCCCATGTAGCCAGGATTGTCAGGCCCCAAATGGATCAGTGTAAGCAGAGTGCTGATGTGCAACATGTTTTGCCGTTGGGCATGGGCTAGAAGTTATGACAAGTCATTGGGTTCTGTAGCCAGACTCCTATCTGCATCCAGAACACACGCAGGTCTTCTCAGTTCCCTTTTCTTAGCTGTTTGAATGCATGGACTCTTCAGCTACTGTTCATCATCTGGGCTGTTGGCTTTTTGAAAGGGATAGGAGAATTCGTCTTGGTATATGTCGAAACAATTGATATTTCTGGACAGTCTCAGGAAAAGCATAAGCCTAATGTTGAAGAACACAAGTGCAGGGCTCACTTAACAGATAAAGGAGCATAAAAGAGCAATGATAGACAGGAAATGGGAAGGAAGCAAGAGAGAGAACTGAGGAACAGAGGAAACAAGCCTGCAACTTTATCATGAATATCCTAGAGCTCCTTTGTTGTTGGCCTAGCTGTCTACATGGGGCTGTATCAAAAAAAAAGATTGCAATGAGAAGGAAAGAGGCAGCAGACAAGCCATTTTAGTAAGAATTCCAACAATAACCAAGGAATTACAATAAATATATTTATCAGGAAATATTCAGCCTATATAAGCCAAAAGAAAAGAGAACTATGTAGGGAAAAGCTAACAACCACTGAGACAACTTTTGTCAGACATAGGTGACCGTATCTGAGCTAGGTAGAATTCACTAGTCTTTACAGTGAAAACTAAGGCTTAGTGAGAATCTCTTTGTTGTTGTTGTTAGACATTTATAGTTGTATAAATAATAGTTTGTTGCAAACTGACAGCACATTGATGGACTGAATCATAGATTTCTAAGCAAAGAGGACGCGTGGGGTTAAACCCCACTGGGATGATTGTGATCCCCCTTGGGAAGGGGGAAGATTGCTGCTCTGTGCTCCAATCCCAGCCCGCAGCAGGGAATAACCATAGGATCACAGGCAAGACAGGAGCCTGTCACCTGAAAGCAGAACTCCCAATGGAATAAAAGCTTGGTCCATAATATGACATGCATCATGGATCAAGCAAACCTTCCAGATATGACCTGTGCACTTGGAAAGCTTTGGCACAGCTAACACATCACAGTCATTCCAAAACATCTTCTATAGACTGGATTTCCAGCATAATCCGGTGTTTTCTTAACTTTCTGAAACCTTTGCGTTTTGGGTAAGTGCCCATTCTTGGGAGTAGTACTGTTAAAAAAGAAAAGCAGAATGATTGTGAAAACTTCATTTTCCCTACAGTAAAAAATAATAAAAAAAATCATCCTAGAGCCATGTAAAATGATCATATTTTTAAATGCGATATTTGGAGTTAAATGAGAACTGGTTCTGATATGTTGGTTTGAAGCATAGATTAGTTTTTTGAGGTTTTTTTTTTCCTAATGTGACTATTGAAAAATTACATACCAGGCATATGCAATACAAAGACTAAAATAGGAAATTCCTCAGACTCACCTAGAAAAAGAGACTCTGGGTAGATCATGTACTGGTCTCGATTTGTATAGGGAACTTCAAAATACCACAAGGCAAACTGACTATCTCAATTGAGTGTGAATGCTGGATAAATAGATTTATGGGCAGACAGACAGAACGATCCCACCCACTCCTGCCCCTCTTAATAATGTCTGACATAATCCAAACACGAATTCGCATGTTTGCAATAGGAGGCAATAAGTTCAGTGTGCACACTGATACCTCTGTTACCTCTGACTATCACAAATTTCAGGTATTTCTTACAAGTTCTTGGAGTCTCATGGAGTCTTATGGAGTCTCACAGAGTTCATAAAATCAGCTTCCTAAAACGCTCATATACACATGGGGAAATATGTATGCACACATATACACATGAATATAGACATCTGCATATCTATGTGTATGCGTGCATACACAGAGCAGTCACAGTCTACCTGTCTTGTACATATGACTTTCATATAAATGTTCCTTGTGCATGACCCACATATCCCTGAAGCATACAAAAAGCTTCTGAAGGAAATGAATAGTGAAGGAAACCAATCTTGCTGTATAGGGAACTCCATGTTATTTGGCAGCATGTGCAGGTCCACAAATCAAAAAAAAAGTTTCAAAAAATAGCCCAGTTTAGTCCAAGAATTCCAAATCCAAACCATTACTGACAATATCTTAGGTTTTAAATAAAACATTGCTAAGAGCTTCTTTGATAGGATTTGATATAATGGACACTGATACCAAGCTATGGGACACCCCAAAGACTGGACTGCACAGAAAGCAGAGGATGTTTGCTGAATATTTATACTCAGAAGAATGGTAATATCTCCTCCAGTATCGAGAAACTGGTTAATCATGACAAGATAAATCGATCAAAGGCCTGCAGATCTGAGTCACTGGGAGCAGCTGGTGTTTAGCAGCCTATGTGTTAGATACCAAGGAAACCTTAGAAAACAGGAAATATCAAACTCAACTCAAGAGAGTAGAGCTGTTGTGAATTTGTACTTTTCTGATTCATGCAATGATTTGCAGATGTCTTCCAAAACCTATGGCCAAGTTATAAGAAGCTTGACAAGCTCAGTCCTTAAATGAAGCTGACCTATCAGTCACTAACAGCAGATCCAAGCTAAAATGTTAGGGTGTTTTTTTTTTTTTTTTTTTTTTCCTGCCAGATAAGACGAATGAGTTTTCTAGCTTGTTTCAAATTATTTTCTTCTTAAAGAAACCGGCATTCCAAAATCTTTTGCTTTAAGAAGCAGTAAAGCATCTGCTATGATTTTTGTAGTTTCACTAACTCATTACCTTAAAGCATGTCAGCCAAATCAGACCTGCAGCCAAGATCTCCTCTGCTGCGTTGATGTAAATCTGAAATAGCTGACCTGCTTTCAGGGAGTATTTAAACTGTTTTAACTGAGTTCAGAAGTTGGCCTCTAGGATCAGCAAGTGCAACTCCTCATTAACCCAGTGCAACACCAGCCTGTTGGAAAGGTTAAGCAATTTACTCTTATCATGTTTTCAGGAAGTGTCCAATAATGTCAAACACCTCGAAGGCCATTGCCATACACCGCCAGCAACAGCAGTCTCCCCATTGGCACTGAGGAGGACTGTTAACGCTCAGAGGAGTTGAGTAAACAAATTCATACACCCCAAAGGAGATTTTTTTTTTTTTCCCTAAAAAGGTTAATGACAAAATTCCTGCATTAGGAGAGGGAACTGGAGTGTTATGCATTCCCAATGTCAAGCACTGCGAGTAGAAATTCCCTCCAAGAATGCAATTCAGTTATTGTGCTTTCAGCGAACAAAATTTGTTCCCATGGTATACTGGACAAAATATAAAAAAGACTTTCCCTGGTCTATTTTAATTATGGATATGTGCACACATACAAAATCATGCAAATTGTGATATCCTTTTTCCCTACTCCTCTCTTACCAGCCAGCTCTAAAAAAAACACCCTGAATTTTGAAAGGAGAACAATAAACTTTAAAAAAACAATAAAAATTAGTTCAGGAGAACAATAAACTAAATGCTTTAATTTGTATATGAATTAATGCTGACCTAAAATAAAGTTTATTTTAACATTTCAGAAAAAAGTTTACTATATTAGAGCTGACTACAACGTTACCACCCACATACATACTACTGTTAGAAAGCCTTTAGTCTGTTCTACAGAACATTTTTGCTCTCTCTGGAGTAAGCTCTACAGGTTCCTACAGTGGTATATTGGCTGTTTGTTGTGAGAAATAATTAAAGTGATTATGAAGTCTTGTAAGTGGTCAGTAAAAGAGGGATCAAGGAATTTCAAAAGAGACCCCACCATCTGTGGGTACACAGGCATAAAAATAATCACCTAAACACTACTATGCTCTAAATTAATGATTTTATTTAAAGAGAGGGACCCAGACATTGCCCTGGACAGCCAAGTCATTGCTATGCCCAGACAAGGTCAAAAAAAAAGCAAAAGAAAGGTAAGAGGGCAAAAAAAGTGGGGAGGAGAAATGTCACCATAAAACTAATGCCATTATTTACAGCAGTAGTTCATGTCCCTTTGCAAAAAGGGACATGAAGAAAGATGTTATATAAAGAGAATTTAACATTTTGGAGTTTTCTACTTCAAAGAGAAAACCAATTAGAAGGCATCCTTAGAAAATGCTAGTGGTCTAGAGAAAAAGAAAATAAACTTCGGTTTACATTATACAAGAATAAGCAGGTAATCGCTAAAAATAAAAGGCATTAACTGCGAGACTATTGTGAGTGGACTTTCTCTATACTTTTATGTATAACTAGTCTGTGGAGCTCCCTGAAGCTAAAAATTCAGAAAGATTCAGAAAGGAAATGGAAAAACAAATGGAAGATTTGTCTTTATTATAGAAATACTTTCAATCATTATAGAAATACATTAAAGCACAAATGCTTCATTAATACTACAAAGAATGTAGTACAAGTCCTGAATCAAAATGTGCTGAAGTCAATGGAATATTTTTCCATTCGTCTTGAACTCAGATGAGCCTATTGTTATGAATTCCCATGATTTGTGAGAGGGGATATAAATCACAACTTTAAAAGAATACAAATGTAGTTTCTGGGTTATTATTATTTCAAAAGTGCTTGTCCTGGTTTTTCCCTTGGGATAGATAATGGAAATGGTATAAAAAGAAACATAATGAAAATGAAATTTGGAAATAAAATTTACCAGAAAGAGAAGTAATATCAAATAACCGCAGTCCCAAAATTGAATACAGTTATGGAAAGTTGCCATCTGAAGAGTTGACTTGTTCACATCCATTACTCAGAAATCACTTCCAAGATGGCAGATGCCTAAATGTGTGATACTTAGTACTTCATAGAAATATACAGTAGATGCAGACACATGTAAGAAGTATTACAGTTGTTTAAACAATCTGTTTTGCACAGAAAAGCTTTTGATCTTTTGGCTGGTAGTTTTCATGAAATATGAGGAAAGAACTTAAACGTAATAACACCATTACTGGAAATAGTACTTAGAGGTACCCGAAATAAAAACAGATTGGTAAAATTAACACCCACACAGAAAAACTGAAAAACAAAATAAAATAAATGTAATTGTGCACCTCAATTCATACAGTGATAGAGACTGGACCAAAACCTTCATTATTTCAAAACCAAGTAGCATTGTTTCCTGGTGAGCTGGAGGTGGGAAAACTGCCTCCATGAGAATTGGAATCTATTTGTGCCTTAGCAACTAATAGCAAAATCAATGTTTCTTTGTATTTGTAGCAAGCAACATGCAGTTCTCTACTATTGATCAGCTGGGAAAGCAAAGGTGGAGAAAGTCAGCAGATACAGCAGCACTGCTACCAGCACAAGCACCAGGAAACGAAAGAAAATAGAAAGAAGTGAAGAACACAACAACATAGGCAAAAGACATAAACAAGAGAAATTAAGATATTATCTATGTGAGAAGTGAGGTTTCATCTTACTCTATTTCTAAAGCCAGTGATAGATTTCCATGGCCCACTGACCTTGAACTCGTTTCCCATAGGACTGAATTGCCTTCATCATACTCTAAAGGGACACAAAAAGTTTTCTTAACAAAACTTTGCACGAACAGTTTTGCCACTTTTCCATCAAGCTTTGAAACCATTTATACAACAGGGATTGTCCATTCTCCCTCACGGTCTTTTATAAGTTACTGCTGATAAAAAAAGGTTTAGCTAGAGGGAACTGCCCTGGGCTGGGATGAGGTGCACAGCACGCGCTGCCCAGCAGCTCGTCCCTGCACAGAGCACAGCCTCTGCTATGTATTGGGCTGCTTCTGGTGTCCTCACGGCGTATGAACGATGCTTGTCGCTGTAGAAAGAAGAATTCTCCCCCTCTGGCAGGCCCCAGCAGCAGTTTGGAAAAGGAGCTGTGTTCTCCCTGACTGTTCTCCCAACCTCACTGTTGTGCTTAGGGGAGGTGGCTGCTGAGACCCTTGCAGAGGAAGGGCTGCACACACCAGGCTCCTCACTCATGAAACACCTGAAAAGGGGGATCTGAGTGGTGGGAGAGGGAAGAGAAGCCCTCAGCTTTTTGGGGCATCCCTTAGGCCTCCAAATCCCTTTTGAACTCCTCCACCAAGACGTTACTGTTTCCAGTATAACCGCAATGCAGTGTTCCATAGGCCCCCACCAAAATAGTGTTACAATCCCCTACCCGCTTCCCTCCCCACTTTCCTTTACCTGCTCCAAAATTTCTCAGCCACCCCTGCAAGACTGAGTCATTATCCCGCCGAGAAGCATGGAGGCAGCTCTGGGCCTAGGTCCAGCCGCTGCACAGCTGCCCTCACACGACGCTGAACCTGAACCATCGTTGAGCTCGGCCAGACATGAGCCACAGGGGTATCTCCACACATGGATCCCCTGTGCCCCTGCTTGTCAGACAGTTTATTAGCCCTGGCAAAGTGCCAGGCCATGGCAGACCCACGAGCCCGCGGGTTGCTAAGCTTCCAGGTATGCGAGCACCTCATGCCTGTATTTTCCGAGTTAAACTGAATTTGCCAAAGGGGTGACTAATCTTGAGCTGTTTTTTATTCTGCATAAACAAGTTGATTTAACTTAGTACCTAACAGCATTCTCTCCTCGGATAGGTTAAAATTCATGGGTTATCTCAGAACGGTTTTGTGTCAGTGACTCAGCCTGGTGCCTGGTGTCTGGTCCAGCCGCTCTTCTGATCAAGTTGCTTAGCTTAGCCCGCATCTCTGCTCCAAGCTGCTGCACGTACATGAGCAGTTCGGCTGTTCTCCAGTCACCCAGCGGTAGTCATGAGACCTCCAAAGTGCTCTGGGCAAGAGTGCACAGATTTCCTGTGACAACCTGGGGATCATAAGCCAGGTCTCCACTTTCTCTCTAGAAACTAAGACTCCCAAAAGGGGAGTCTGGTGTACAGATATTACACAGAGAACTCTTTGGTAACACGTCTGTCCTAATCCTCAATCAGGCTTTAATTCAATATTTGTATCAGCCCATTATGTGGAGAAATTTTGTTTTAACATCTCCAGTTCTGAGGAAAAACAGTACAGTACAGCTATAGCTGAATAAGAGTTGCCAACATGTTCTCAGAGGTATCAGTAAAAAAGATGTCATTAAGCTCAGAGGACAAACACAAAAGACTTTTTGCATCTTCCAACAGCTAGACCAGGAGAGGACATACTCAAAATATAATATGAATTACAAATTTCTATGTCATGTCAGAGGAAGAATAAATAAGAAGCATGGAAGCATGTGCAGGAAACACCCTAGAAACTACTTAGTTGATTTTACTGAGTAAGTTTAATTAGGTTTTCGTAGGATTTCACTGTGGAATCAGAGATTTGGTTTTACTTTGAGTGTGAGGGAGTGAAACGATACATTTTTGGAAAGGAGGCAATGAGGCAACCCGTATACCTGGTGAGAGAATGGAAATGTTTGATAAAATTGTTCATGTTTTTCAATTGTTTCTACACTCTCAAATCTTACTGTTATCATTTCTAGAGATTTGCTATCACAAGCACACAGATGAAAGCACTTAGCATTGCTGCCATAGAAAGAGAATTCCTTCCTCTCAATGGAGAAGGTATTTTAGTAAGATTAATAAATCACAATGGTAAAGATTGCAATGAGATTTGCAGTGCGTCAATTTACTCTAGAAAAGTGACCTTAGTGCCATGTGTATAGAAATCTATTACAATTTATTGGTACCTTAAAAAAAGAAAAACACTAACTTTTAGAGACTCTTAGCACCCTCTCTCTCACTGAAGTTCTGTATTTCATCTGTCACCATGGTATCTCAATACAAAGACTCTAAAAATCTTGTAAGGGTGTTGGGCAGAGAACAAAATGGAAGCCTTTCTGGAACAGAAAGGATGAGAACCAGCATGCTGGTGCCAGGGCCAGCACCAGAGGAATACGGAATTTCAGGGGAGTCAGCTGAAAGGTGGCCCTCTCTGTGTGTCCCTTCTTCCATGTGCCTAGTAGAACTCACAAAGCATGATCACCTTCCTAGCGTGCTTTGCACTCTATGGAGAAGAGTTAGTTATTCCAGAGACAGAAGATCTATTTGAACCTATTTTAACTAGAAGAAAGAAAGGGCCCCTCACTACAGGAAACACCCTGAGGTGTTTGGAGCATGTCCAAAGGAGGGCAACAAAGCTGCTGAAGGGGCTGGAGCACAAGCCTTATGAGGAGCAGCTGAGGGAGCTGGGGTTATTTAGTCTGGAGAAGAGGAGGCTCAGGGGAGACCTTATTGGAGATGGTAGTGATGCAGGAGTCAATCTCTTCTCCAGAATAACTATGGACAGGACAAGAGGAAATGGCCTCAAGTTGCACCAGGGAAGGTTCAGGTGAGATATTAGGAAAAATTTCTACACAGAGTGATGAAGCAGTGAAATAAGCTGCCCAGGGATAGTGACTCTACCACCATCCCTGGCAGGGCTCATGAAACATGTAGATGAGGCACTTGGGGGCATGGTTTAGCAGACATGGTGTTGAAGGGTTTGCAGTTGGACTTGATGACCTTAAGGGTCTTTTCCAACATAATGATTCTATGATTCTGTGTCAGCTCTCCTATCCATACCAATTGGAACAAAGAAGGGGAAAAGACACAAGAGTCCTTCTTTGCTGAGCTTGAGCTGAATTTGAAGTTTTCATAGTGAATCTACAGATATCTTTTTCAAGAACATACACCAACCTTTTCAACTGACTATAATTTTCTCTCACTTCTACTTGTTTACATTGAAATAAGCGTGACTGATCATGCTTTCCATTAGAAAAAAAAAAAAAAATCAAACCTATAAATCCAGCCAACATTTCTAACTCAGGTTTTACTAAGCATTATGCTTTGACTGAGTACTATCTATCAGGTACAGAACAGAGTCTTTTTTTTTTTTTTTTACTGACAACCTTATATTCCCTGACATACTCCCTAAAAATATTCTGATGTCTTCCCATGACTCAATATGACACTATTAGATAATCCAGAAGGTAGACTTTCCCAAACATTTTAGGAATTATATATATATATAATTATATTTAAATATTTAAAAGAATATTTTAAATCTTCTTTATTTTAAAAGACTATTTAAAAGCTTTTGAACACCATCTTGTCTCCAGGAATGTGATTTTCTAAGATAAAAGAAAAAGGTATTCCTTGTTGCAATTTTATTGCATAGACTACTACAATAACAGAATAGCTCTCATTCACAGAGAAAATAAAAAAAAAAAAAAAGAAGAAGGAAAATATATGTTTTCTTTTTAAAAAAGAATAAAAGCTACTAGTAGAAAATGTACTGGAACCTGTCTCAGCTATGACATCCTTGTATTTGGTGTTAGAAACCAGATATTCACTTTTCAATGGCACTAAGCATCTTCCATAGAGTGTTAAAAGGGAGCACATTTTAAGTTATATGAACAGTGAGCACTTGAAACATGGAATGACGTCATTAAACAGAATTATCATTCAGTAAAATGATCACAGTCTTTAAGGTAAGCTCTTCAAGAAGCAAGGGTTTGACAAAAACAAAAATGATTTTCCTTCTCAAAAGTAGGAATGAAGACAAAAGAGGTAAGTGGATGACTCTCACTCTCTGTAGGAGTACTTCTATTTAACTTTGTTAAGGTTGTTGAAGAATTCTGGCATTTTCTTATTTTCTTATTCAACAGTCGTGAAGAAAGGTTTGTTTTCTTTTCAATGCAAAGAAATTCATTCTCTGATTGCCTGCTGTCTGCCATGTGCAGCGGCAGAGCAGCAGTGCACAAGCTTTCTTGACAACTCTATCCCAAAACTCTTCTACAACAGTGACTTCCAAAAGAAAGAAGCTGCATCATTCTGGTCTTCTGTCTTCATGGAGACTTGTAAAAAAAAGCAATTACAGATAGAACATCTGTTGACTGAGAACTGGAATTACAGAGGCATATGATATGTTATCCACACAGAATCATTTCATTCCAGGGATTAATTCAAATTAAGACATGACTCCAAGGGCACATATGAACTGAGGATCTAAAGATGAAAATCTCTAGAGCTTATGACTATGATGCACCTTTTCGCTGAATAAGTAACAAATTTTATATTGGAGATGTCTCTAAATTTTGGAGGAAGAGCCAAAAGCTTACTCTGAACAAATACAAAATACAGATAATAGCAATACACAATTCATCCTCTGTTGTATTTCTGAGCTTAAAAGCTTTTCAGAATAATTCTCTCTGTATTCAATAGAAATGAAGGAATCATAATTCTTCCTAGGAAGGCAGCAAGGATCTCATTATATTAGAGATGTGTTTTTTTCTTTTTTTTTTTAAGTTAAACACGTGCTACTGTCATATCCTATTTGTTATTAGCAGATCCAAAGATTATTCTGAAAAATTAAATGCAAATACTTGCAACAAAATCATTTTTAAACTAACAAGGAATGATTTATTATCATTTACTAATGAACATGCTCATAAAAAAATCTAAATATGTTTTTATCATTACCAATCCTACTTTATAGCTGAAATGGTGTAACAAAAATTATTATCCCTGTGTACTACAATCCTTCTTTTTCACACAGTTTTCAGGCCAGTCTTTGAGTCTCCAGCAGCCTTCCTCCAGGCAACATCTGTGAAGATTATATGTTACTATAATTCTGCATAAAATCAGAGTCAATGATAAAATGGAAAGTGGGGAGGGAGGAAGAAGGAACAAGGGCAGCTCAGGCCTGCTAAACTGTTGATTTATTAGCATATAAGGCTGAGAATTTTCTTTTAAAAATGTTTCACAAGGTCTGTTTTTGATAATTTTGCCTAGAAAGGAGAACTGACATATAGGGATACATTTTCAAAGCATTGCACCAAGTTTTAACAACATGATTCCCATTGACATTAATGAGTCACATGGCTGAAATCCTGCACAGTGCTTTGAAAATAATCCCTACAACCTTTTGAGCCTGCTTTGGGGAAAGTGAAGCACTTGCCTCCTAAGTAACCTTTCGGTTGCAAGTCAGGATTGTGAAGCTCAAGGCTTCACCAGCAGGAGAAGGCTTCCTCCTATGTGGTGGGAAGATCACCAGAGCGTCGGAGGTTTGTGGGCATGCGGAGCTGCTGCAGTGACAATCCTGCTCTTCTGTGATCAGGAGTGGGTGCGGGCAGGGACAACAACATAGATCAACGGCAGCTGCCATAATTTGAAACAGCTTCCAAACAGGTTTTAATTATGAAGAGATTTGGCTTGGCATCTAGTCTACCCAGAGTCAACATTGCCCAGCCCTCTGTCTTGAGCTCTGCTCTCACTGTTGGAATACAAAACTTTCAGATATGCCAACAGGCTCAGGAATTGCAACTTTTCTTCTTATAGGGAAAGATTTCTCTGACCTAAATGGTGCTATAAAAAAAGCAAGCTTCCCATCTTCAGGAAAGTTTGAAGAGATCTATGGTAACTGTATTACACCGGTTGCTAATCCACCACTGCATATAATTCCACCTCTCTAATGTCCTTAATCCATCATAACAACCTAAGTTTCATTTGCTTGCCACTTTCTTAACAACAAAATGAACATTCAAATGAAAACCGCTCCTCTTTAGCAGGAAATGGGAAGAAGTTTCTCCTCTCCTAATAGCAAAAATGGATGCATTTAGTTTGGAAAGCTTAATGCCTTGAAAGTAAAAACATGGAGAAAGCCAATGGTGGAGCAAATCTATTTGTAATGTGCCTTTGACAATGTTAATGAATCTGAATGCTATTTGCTCCAACATAAGGAGATCTTGCAAACTTTTGACAAAATAGACCTGGACAACCAATAGGTTCTACAGAGAAGTGCTGCTTTTGCTAAACTTGAAAAATTTTGTTCATGCAAAAACTGTAAATACTTCAGACATATGTCAAAAGATAATGTACTTAATGGCAAAATAAAAATGATGCAGATTTGGCTAAAATCCATGGCCAAAACACAGAGCAAAGGAGAATAACATTTTGGTGAGCTTCCTGCAGTAGATGCAGAGAGACAGCAGGACCTTCCAGCTACTGTAACAGGATTACTTCCTATGAAAGAATAGTATGGTTTTAGGCAAAAATAAATCTGTAAAATGAAGGTTTGGATTTTTATTGTATCCCCTTTCCAACAAAAGGCTGACCAGTGTTGTTCACTAGAAGCCTGTTTTCTTTAGAAAGAAAATTATTAAGTTAACACAATAAGTGATAGGAAATGGAGGCTGCAGAATGAGTAGGCAACACAGACGCCACTTTCCTGGATGTGAATTATAAAAGTTATCTTTTTGTGATAACAATGTTAATATAGTTATGTTGTATATAGCTGAAAAAAATGCTGCATTTGTCTTCCTAAATACACACAAAGCAAAACAGAATTAATCAGTAGTCAAACACACAATGGACTTAGGAGGATTTAGCAAGTTACTGCACACAGCAGAACTTTGCTGCACATATGCACGGTCCTAAGCCCACTGCCTACGCAGCACAGTTTGGAGCAATGTATGAAATTACTTTTTTACCTGTTAATTATCACCTTTCAGCTGAAGATAACTGCCTCCTGTGCTGAGACAATGAAGAAAAAAAAAAGAGGGTAATTTGGGCCATCAGTGAATAAGACTATCAACTTTCTATAAATTCTGTTTCTGCTTTGCAGATGAATTTTGTCTAAGGTAACAGCTTGAAGAATTGACTCTTTAGGTAGAATAACAGCTTTATAGCTGTACTATATTTATTTATATTTAATAAATGAATGTTTTGAAGAAAAGAACTCTAAGGATAAAATTTGTCGGACAAAATGTGGAGGGGGAAGGTTTCCTTCTTCCCTCAGATATTTTTATTAATTTAAGTTTCAGGAATAAAAAAAGAGATAGAAGGAAAGAAGGAAAAATATATTGCTTTCTTCAAATTTGTAAATGCAAGCACAAGCAACAAAATGATTTGCTGCTTTTCTATATAACATGAAAAAATAGAACTTGCAGTTCATTTGTTTCAATATTTTGAAAATCTGACTCTAGAACGTAGTCCACAGTCATTATTTTACAACTATTCTCTAGATTTGTGTAGTATAATGAGTGATCTAAAGTTTAAAACATGAAAAAATACTCAAAATTATGGACATATAAGATAAGATAAATTCATTCTACCTATTTTGAATTAGCATAACAAATTCATTAAGCTGTTAAGAGTAATAAAGACATCATATTAAGTAGCTAGGAAAGTAGAGAGAAGACAATATACTTAGAATTTATCATCTTAGGAAAACTACACAAAAGATCGCATACATCCTGGTGTGTGATCTTTGGTGCTCCTGTCTGGCAGCATCAATGTATTGTAGTGTAATTTTCTTATTTCTGGAGTACTTCAAAAAACAAAAGGGAAAATAGTAGAAAGGCAGTTAAAATAACTAGCCATTCAGTTAGGCCCCTCACGCTAGAATTTCATTTAAAAACACGAATGTTCAAGGATTTAATACAATATGGCATTACTAAATCTCTCAGTGCAAATCAATTTATAGAACTAATAGTAGTTCAAAGTAATGGCATAAAGCACAGCTTTTTTTTCATGGAGAGGAAATATGTCACAGTGGCAGAAAACTTGCCGTTGTTTTGGTTAACAACTTCATCAGAAACATTTGATTAAACCTATGTGCTTGCCAGTCCTTCTAGCCTATGGAGCAGCCATGGGTGGAGGTGGACACCAGCTCGTGCAGTTTGTCCCAGGCCTGCCCAGATCCGAGTCTGTTCTAAATCATTTGCAATACAAGCAATCTGCTATAAAGTCAGACCTTTTGTCATTGCCCAACTACCATAACCTTTGGGCCGCCCAGAATTTTCTTCCTAGCTAGGCAACTGTTTCCAGTGGCAAAGTTACAATTTTCACTTGTTTCATGTGATTTATGATGCTAACACTTTTCAATTTGTGTTCCCATCAAAAGTGTACCTGGTAAATTTTAATTTATTTTCTTCTTAATCAATGTTAACTGCACCAGTATGTACGTAGGATACAGGATAATCTGACTGGGTAACTAACTAGGAAGAGTTTAGAATAGCACACATTCTTGGTTTGAACAGTAAATCTTTCCTTTTCAATTAAAATCGAAAGCAGTTAACTCCATAGATCACTTCTGTTCTACTGCAAGGTGCAGTCAATGCTTTTCCTTTTCTCTGGCTAGAAATACTCAAAATTAATTACAAATGAGAAAAGAGAGGAAGACAGAGAGCTGGCAGGGCTCTCCTCAGAAGGGCTGAAGGTTTTGTGTGGTCTGGAGGGTGGAGGAAGGGAAAAACACTTTGGACTTTCAAGGTATGAAAATAGAAACCAGAGTCTTGGAAGAGACTGAGCTGAGCAGTGGATATGCTGGTTTTCTGTGATGGGAGTAAAAACCGTGAAGTATAGTGATGGTGGTGAATAGTTAAAGGAGGAAGGTGAGTTTCCCTGGTACAGAAGGGGAATTAGAAGATGTGTGAACTGCTGTGAGGTGTTAGGGGAAAATATACCTGGAGGACAGCTGAGTTGCAGAACAGTACTCCTGTGGAAAAAATCCATCTATCCATTTCTCCCTCCATATATATATACCTAAGCATTTTTAAGAGTATGCCGTAAACTTTCCCTTCCTCTTTCAGAAGCATCCTCCAGAAGCCCTGAAACACAAAACGCCCGCAGAACGGGTCATGTCCCAAGGCCTCAGAGTTCTCATTGGTCATATGTATTTATCTATGATGTTTTACCTTAAAATGTTCATTCAATTTGAACAAAACAGAGAAAACAACTTTTTTTTTTTTCATATTCACAAGCCTGCAATATGGACATGCTTTCAAGTGACCAAGAATCACATACTGCTAAGCTATTGACACAAGGACATTACCCTGACAAAAGGTACATGCTCTGCATGACTTCACAGTCACAGTAACTATATTAGGTGTCAAGCCTTCCTGTATTACCACTTACTGACAGACAAATCTAAGGAATCTGTTGCAGAAAAGGTTGGGATGAGAAGCCAGTTGTCATTATCAGCTGCCTAAGGGGAGTGTGATTGTCATAGTTTTCCAAGGAGATGCAAACTATTAATTTTTCCTGGAACACCAAATATAAACAGCAACATTCTTTCCTATACTAACTGGATGTCTGTGTGCCTTTCCTTACAGTCCAAACAAGGTTTCAGAGCTATACAAAAAATAAAAAAAAAGGCAAGAGGACACAAGTAACCTGAGGAACATCCTGAAGGTTTCCCTTTGGAAAGAGCCCTCCCATGCAAGAGGGAGCTCCAGTAAGATGCCCCATGGAGACACTGATGCAACACACACCTAGAATAATTTATTGTCATATGCAGACTCCATAATTTCAATAAGTGCTCCAAATTACAAGGAGATTCAAGCCTTATTTGCTGTATAAACATAAAATAATAGACATTTCCTGCTTCAGAGAGGTCATCATTTAAGCAGACAAGACAGACAAAAACTCAGGCAAGGATAATATTTGTGTTTCCCTGACACAGTTGGGAGTTGCGGTACTAAATAACAGAATTCACTGTAGTCACAAACATTAAATTGCAGCTGCAGCCTAAACTAGATCAAAACTGCAAGCTAGACTGTTTGGGTTGTGGAGCACAATACTTAAACCAAGTGTTACCTGCTGAACATTTATCCACTGCCCAAAAGGGATTTTGTCAGTACGCTGAAGTTCATGCCACTATTCGCAAGTTACAGTTACTTGACCTAATTTAAAGATAATCCACATAAGTAAATCCAAGCTGCAATTACATCTCCAGATAGGAGTATAGCTATTCTCAATGACTTGTCCAATGTAGCAAATGCAACAACAGCAATTAAACTAAGAACAAGGATATTTGGGTCTCAATCTAGTGCCCCACAAGGCTATCTGTATTGTCTAGAGTCTTTTGAGACACAAAATTTTATTCCTATATTTGTAAAATTCAGACTGCACTAATAGCTCTGACCTTAGTGTAAGTGATACAGAAATTCAGTGGCAGGAGAAATTCTTCTCCATCCCTCAGTATTCAAAAGAAAAGCAGTTTCATTCCCAAGAAAGCCATATAATAAAATTTCAGAGGATACAAGAGTTCTGAATGTCTTGTAGTATCTATACCACATCTCATATTAGACCTTACTCTGGGTTTATATTGCACTTATAAGGGAGGGAGAGGACAACAAAAACAAACTTAGGCTGTAAGTGATTTTTCAGCACTTTGACACTTGTACTCAAAATAGTTCATAATAGTTCATTGTTACTTCCTAGTATATATATTTTTTAACTTAGACACCCTATAAAAAGGCATACTTTTTAAAAATAAGTTTCCTTTAAAAGAAATTAAATCCTCCAGCAGCTTGTTTATTAAATTTGTATTTTCCTAGAACACCTGACAAAACAATATCAAATCTTTGGAAACAATATAGGAAACTTTCTCTGGAAGAGCTGCTGAAATGCATCTGATAAAAAAAGGGCCCAAGAGGGCCCTTGGGTGCTTTCTGCTTGGGACCCAAACGGGAATTATGCTTTTCCTGCAGCGCTGTCCTTGGGCAGCCTGTGAGCAGCCAGCCAGGAGCGTCTTGCAGAAACAGCCAGCGTTAACTGTTAATGACACAGAAATTTGTTTGCAACATGATCCCCAGCAGGGGACTCTGAGTCAGTATCTCTAATCAGTATTTTGACTGTTAGCTAGAGAGAGGTGAATATAATAGGACTGTTTTTTGAACATCACAATTTCAAAGACCTACGCGAAAGAAGACTGCAGGGCACTTCGCACTGCTGGCCAAAGAATTAAAAGTAAGATTAAATTGTGATGAAGAATGAAAACTACTTTTTGTAATCCTCCTCATCTTCGAATTTTAGCAAATTCAAACTCACTCTTTGTTCTTCTTGTTTCTCTCTCTATTTACTTTTCCTAAAGAAAAACATTCATTTTTAAAACACACTTCCTAGATTAGATTTTCTTAAAATAAGTAAAATAAACAATTCAAATATATCTGTAGATTCAGCAGGCTTTTCTGTACCTCACTTCAGCTCTGTGGCTCACCAGGAACAGAAAGATTCACTAAGACAGACCATGGATGACTCAAAGATAAGGACTCTTGTAAGGACAGAAAGAAATACGAACAGGGTAGAGGTCCCGTGGCCTATCCAGGTGAGATACAGACCTTTTAGCAGCACGAGGTATGGATACAGAGACAGGGCCTGCTTTGCTGGCGCAGGTTACTAGGGACACCACTATCATTTTTCGGGGGCTGCACATGGAGCCTGTGAGGTTAGGGTGTAAGTGACGCTTTTCATATTTTAACTTGGGACAAAAATCTCTTAATATTCTTCCAGTTCAAAGGAGTACAACAGCAAGAAATTAGCAACTGTGCTTTAGCATGTTGATAGTTTTACCTGCACTTTTAATATGATCCTAAGAAGCCCAACTGCCAAACTTTTAAGTTACTCAGTAGAAAGGGAAAAACAAAGCTACTAGAGAATTGCTGTTCCACCAGCTAAATGAAAGTTCCTAATAATTCAATTAACCTATTTTCACATATTAATTTCCAACGTTTTTAATTATTATTATTTCTTTAATGAGAAAAGGTGGGATTTAGAAATAATCCCAAAGAATTGGAAAATAAAAGGTAGATATGGGTATCTTTTTGTTTTTATTCAGAGCAACCACATGTAGTAACATTTGCTCAGCCTAGAGGCAAGGTAACTCAAATCACAAGCAGAAGGCTCAACAGGCTATTACCTTAGCTACACAACTTAGCCCGTTTTAGCTACCATACTTACTTTTTATATTATCAGAACTCACATAAAAACTGTGAAAAAGAAAATAGACTTCATTTTAAGCCACTTGTTTTTGACCATTGTCTTTGGATATTTTCGAATCCCAAATAATTAGCAAAAAAACCACAGCACTGTCTTATTAGGATCAGCTATATATATTTTTTTGATTTTCAACTATTATTGCAAAAAGATATCCAACTACACTGAACAGAAGGACTAATATAATTCATTTCCTACTAAAAATTCCAATAGGAGTTTTCAACATTTGCTTGGTGTACAGTTCTACATGAGCAGGTTTAACAAACACTACTTTACTTAGATTAGACACAGCCGAGTTTAAAGGTCAGATTTTCTGATGTAAAGTACTACAGCCCTGCCAAAGACAGCTAGGCAAATTTAGGTTAGTAAAAGATAAAATCTGTAATACTTTCAATGGTCCAAGACAATGAAAGCTAGAAATTTTAATTTGACCATGGTAGAATCACTCTAATATCACTTTAATGTATGTAGTAAGGACAGTACTACCCTTTGCTGCTTCTTGGGGTACCAGTGCACCATCAGATTTGCTATCAGTTAAGCTTCTCATGGTTTCCCTACCTCGAGATCAGTTAAATTCCAGGGACGTGGGTTTGGTCTGACTTCACCAGTAGGATCTTCTTGTTTCCCCACAGATGTCCTAGGAGGCCAAGGCCTCTGCGGTCAGTGTGGCTGAATCCTGTGATAATCTGATGGTCCTGCTCTATCAATCAGTCTTGTGGAGCCTCAATAGTGAGTACTGACTTCAGGGTGCATTAACCAAGTATGACCATCTCAATGTACATCAGCCGCTGGGAGCAGCCATCAGAGGCGCCTGTAACGCTCATGACTCCAGTTCTGACTTTGCAAGTTAGATGTTTATGTCTTCATTTATGAGCATCATAACCAGATAATGAAAAAACTACTTGCATTTTCTTAATGAATATTACTTCTGCTTAAGCTCAGAAATACTGCAGCTGAAAAGCAAAGCTGCAAGTATAGCCAGTTCAAAAGCTTGACTTATCCACACAGAGGCCCTAGCGCAATGCAGAACAGTAAATTACCCTGCAATATCATACTTCATTTTTTCTCAGGCATTTCTTAACAAAACACAGCCTATAAGTGGAATTCCTATTACCCCTCTGTAATGACTTAGGATAACTAACCTTTTAGCAAGATAATTTAGTGTATTATACAATCTACCTAACCACATGCCTAATCAAAAGACTGACATAGGACAAAGTAAACATTGCTGCAGTTCATTTGTGCTTGGAAAAAATAGTAATACATTTAAAAAGGAGACTCCTCAAGAATTTCGTAAAAACAACTAAATAAAAATCAGGATGTATCAATTTTGGTACTGATGGTACTAAATATTGGTGAGTTTTCACAGAACTGCATAAAGCATAATATAATATAATATAATATAATATAATATAATATAATATAATACATAACCAAATTCTGTGGGCTTCCATTACTATGATTAAGCGCAAAAATGCACTATTAGAAAAAGTTTAGAAAAAATCGGCAAATTACATATTTTGGGGGCAAAAAGCAGGACACAAAACTGAAGTTTCATCCCAAAATGAACAGAAAAAAAACACCTTTTGCTTCTTACAAAAGTTATACTGACCTTCCAAGCAGATTGGGATGATGAAATGCCATTCTTTTTCTTCCCTCTGCTCCCTAAGATGTGAGAGGAACAATTAAGCTTTAAGATAAAAGGGCAAGAACAATTCTTAAAGTCTGCAGAAGAGGCTTTTGTTTTGTTTTATGTTTGCTCGTTCCCCAGAGGGTGCAGTTCTTTCTCTCCACCTACACGTTTGGAGCATCTGTCCGTACATAGAATCAGCTGCACTTTATAGCCCAAGCCAGATGAGATTCATTTGGAAGGGTGTATCTCTCTGATGCTATAATTTTATTTTCGCTTTTTGGAAGAGTAAAAGTAATAATTATGTGCTTTCTTTCTGGAGCTAGATATACAAGTTCTCATCCTGAACAATAAACAGTCACAGAGAGCAGCCACCTATGATTTGCTAAAGTTAAACTGAATGTGAGGTGCAGCAGTGCATGTTTGTTTGTGCTCAAGCTTGTGCCTGCCTTTGGAAGGCTGGGCAGCAGCTTTTGGGGAAACTTTCTTGGTTGGGCTGACAAAAAATTTGCTTTATTCTGAGAGCAAGGGATAAAGGTAAATACAACGATATTATTTCT
Source organism: Crypturellus undulatus (assembly GCA_013389825.1). NCBI lineage: Eukaryota > Metazoa > Chordata > Aves > Tinamiformes > Tinamidae > Crypturellus > Crypturellus undulatus. The sequence continues at coordinate 490,850 of VWPW01015192.1, forward strand.
CTATTATTTCTAGGTTATCTGAAGTGCTGTTCTAAATCCCAATTCAATACTCAATTAGCGTGGCAAATGAGAAACTCTACAATAAATAAACTTCCTACTCCAAGGAAGAATAGTTTTTTACACCCTTTAATGTATGTTCGGAGATGTCAGAATGGCTTTCAGCATGTAAGTGATTAATAGTAGTGCTCCTGCAAATTTGTTTTCTGTAGATGCCTCAAATAAGCCTGCGTTTTATTTTTACTACTCATTTACTATTTTACTACTCATCCCACGCTCTGAGCACCCTCCATCTGCCTCCCTATACAGATATGCGCCAAGACACCCTGCTCCTTTCCCAGAGCTCACGCAGGCATTGGAGTGCTCATGGGCTGCTTTTATCTCTGGTATTTAATTATCATCCCCAAGCTGAGGAATATCAGAAGGCAAGAGTGGTCCATTGGTCTCTCCCAAGCACAAATTTAAAAAGTGTCATCAAGTGAGACACAGGGTCACTTTGCTTCTCCTGAGTCTAAAATGGGACTTGTTGCCCGTGACGAAGGGGAGGGACATGCAGCATTCAGCATGTGTTTTGTGACACACAGAGCTCAGCAGAAAACTTTTGGAAACTAGGATGTGGATAAAAATAAAAATCATATTAGTTAACTCTTAGTATGTCATCTAGCAAAATTCCAGCACACATCTCAGACAGCCTTGTTTTTTTTTTTTAAAAAAAAAAAAGCTTGTACAATGCAGTATTTGGAAAAGAACCACTGAGATCTTATCTTTTCTAGACAGCTGGAATATACCTGATTTCCTCCTGTCCCCCACCTCCTGCACACACCTCAGCTGCTCTGTCTGGGGGGGATAGATCTGCAAAGCATTTGGAAAAGGTCACAGTCACAAATAGCAATCAGGCCCTTGTGTTCTCCCTAGGGATTCCTATTTGGGACCAGGTAGCAGTGCACAGGGATGGACTTCTCTCAGATTATACACTCTTGTGTGCGACGGCCACACTTGAGATTTAGTAACTACTCAGTTCAAAAGATAAAGAGGAAGAGCTCACTGCTTCCCTCTTATCACCAAGGGATACAGCGTGCATCCCTGCACTGCGTGGGACAGTGACACACTGTGCTACAAATGTTCATTCACCAAGGTGAATGCAAAGCCACCCTTAAAAACTATATTCTCTAACAAACAGCTGTATTGACATCAGTGATAAAGCACAGGATATAATGTTCATTGGACTAAGAGTAGCGAAGGGTAAATGATCATTGAATCTGTTTTTTTAGTTAAAGGCTCTGTTTCCAATAGAAAATGCTGGGGCTGCCCTGCAGGTTTCTCCAATTCCTTTATTCTACCTCTCTTAAAACTGCATCCCTCAAAACTTATTTATCATCCCTAAACAGAAACCAGTCAGTTGAGAAACACCTTAAAAATCCACTTAGAATAGGCAACTTCCAGAATTAGAAGCAAGGACTTTCCCCTATTGGACCATTGGAACAAGTGGAGAAACAGAAATCCAAGAACTGACCGTGTTGTTCACTGCATTGGATGCCTTTCCAGAGCTGCAACTAATTCTAAGCCTCATCTAACACTAAAAATGGATTTCAGAATTACTCAGACTAGGAAAATACACAGTGAGGTGAAACCTGATTCGTGAGCTCATCCCACATTTAGAGAACAGGAAATATAAAATAGTCAAGAAGTCTCTGAAAAATGCAAAATAGAAGTGGAAAGATCAAAAAGGAAACCACAAGAGGGCAGATAGAATCCATAATGGATGATGAAATGATTAAATACAGAAGGAAAAAAAAAAGAAAAAAAGGAAGATGTCCTATCTCTTAAGAGAAACCTCATCTTGGGAAACAAGTATTTTAAACAAAAGACTAAGTTCAGAACATGAGGGGAATTATACTTTTTCCACTTACAGACTGGAATTTTTTAATAGTTGAATAGTGTTATATCAATGGTTAAGGAGTTTTGGAGGTCTTCCAGTTATCCATGGGAATGACAGACCTACACACCTTTGCTCCCACGCACTTTAGCCTCCCCACAGGGGCTGGAAAGCAAAGTGACAATTAGGATCCTTGGATGTGGTCTCGTGATAGGGACTCTTAAATACTCACCACCATTGAAATCAGAGCTCAAGCAAAAGGTCAAGTCTTCATTCACACAAAAATTCAACACATGAACCAGGAACTTAACCACTTGAAAGGCAACTAGTTATGAACAGGACTGCTTCAGGGGATAAGATGTAAATGGCCTGGACCAGATGCTTACAGAAACTTTCTTCACTTATGGAAAAATCTTTTTTAAGCCCGTGCTAAAACTCCTTCTTACTGCAGTAGGACTAGGATTTACCTATAATTTGCCTTACTCCTAGATGTCTAGTAAGCTAGGGTGCAGGAGTTCTTTTTTTACATTTTACATCTTTTTGCCTTCTTTAATATGCTTGCACTGAGGCCTAGGCTCTCCCGTGTTATGAGTCCTGCAAGGGACACTCGCTGCCGGGACGCAGTGCAGGAGGGATCGTGCCGGCTGCCACGTGTTACGATGGAGCAGCCGTGGCACAGGCACAACTACAGCAGCTCGTGGAACGAAGGCTCCACCGAGTTGGTGATGCTGCCCAAGACGCTTCGACCCCCAGCTGAGTGCCCCGCTCTATCCTGGACAGACTGGATAAGTATAATGAAACCGGGTAGCAGCCAACAACTACCCTGTGATCTCGGTAAACCGAGCTGGTTGTTAGCACGGCTGCTAGGGGATATCTGACAAAAAACTACCACCATAGCAGTATTTTATTGATTTACCTTTTTTTTTTCAGGTTAGCAATTCTGAATGTACAGCCTTAGAGAGAGCCTCTTTAGGTGAGATTCAAGATACATTTATAAAGCAACATACGAAATAATGTGCTGTCAATTTCCACATTCATAAGATCCATGCCAGAGAGTCCGGAATTTCCGGGATTATCACTGTGGCCTTTCTGATGGAATTGATTAAAAAAAGGTAAGCTAAATAATGTTATATATTCTAGGGTAGTAGAGGAGCTAATGAGAATATCTGAGCTATAGCTTTCTCTCAAGCAATTCAGAAAAACCATCATAACTTCTGCTCTCCAACCAAAGCCAAGGGAAAAAGAAAGCTAGGGAGAAGTTCAACATGTGGCCGCTTCATCAGTGATCATAAACTCACCACTCAGCCCACAAAACAAGCTAAGATTTGGACCCTTCTCAGCTCATAGTATATCTGTTGGACAGCAAATGTAGCTTAGCGGCTGAACAGTTGCATAGGCTGCATTCCTGTTTCTTGCTTGTTGAATGGCAGTGACAAACAAGTTTATAGTTAACATTAATACTCACGGTTTTAAATTTCTGCTTTTAGTTGTTGGTAACTTTGCTGCAGTCAAAACAAGGTTGATTAAGTTAAGTTCCCGGTAGTCAAAATGTCAGGATTAACTCCAACCCTCAGAGTATGGAAGAAAACAGGCCATCACAAAATATTTTTTCTGTAATTCATTTATTGCATAGAGCAAGCAGTCAGCCACTCTTTTTAAGTCATTGGACTGATTCCAGGAGATCTGTTTCTTTCCCTAATTCTGCCACAGAGATGTTATACAAAATACTGTCATGAAGGTGCTTTTATTTTTTTAGTCAAAGGACAATATAATCTTTTTGAAAAAAAAAGAATTCTGGGACCATTTTTAAGCATTTCCTCTTTTTTTTTTTTTTTACATTTTCACTTAGGTAACACGTAAACATTCAAAGTTTGTTTTACTCCACTTCGCTTGCTTTATTGTATGTACAGAAATGTAGGATAATATTTCTGTAAACCCTACAGTCTATCACTAGTTCACATACAAGTTAAAAATCATGATGCTTCAGGACCAACTTCAGGTTACTGTAGCCTTAATTTTGCCACTACTAAAGAGTATTTGATTTTAAAACCTTAACATTCTTTTTTCCAGTTTGTTGACAGGTATTTTCCCTACAACATTTGCAGATCGGCTGGGTTTTAGCACAAAAAGCTGTTTCGTTTAATGCTTCACCTGTGAAGCAGCCAGTTTCCCGAAATTCTTTTGTAAAGAAAGAGAATTAGTTCAGCTCTGGGCAGTATAGTAATTATTTATAGATGGATATCCTATAGATGGATACCACATTGCTGCTTTTCTATTGTTTTCTATCTTTTTTTTTTGTATCTACTATAGCTCGTGAATACAGAGTATTTTTTTCCCCTGGAGCAGCTCTATACAAATGAGAGAATCACTGCAATGCTGCGTTGTCTTGAGTTCAAGACTCCTTGAAGTCCCTCAGTCGTGACATGAGGAAGTCTTGATTTAAGAGATAGATTGTATCCCTGATCACAGACAATCCTTCCAATCCTTTGATTTTCATCATTCTGTGAATTAAGTCAAGTATTTTGCCTGTAGATGCAATTCAATCTTATATTTAATATACACTAGTATGGCAAATAATATATTCACTGCTGTGACTATCAGAAGACTAATACTTCTCACTTTGAGAGTATAACTTAAAACTATTTTACTTAGTCTATCAAAAATTGCCCTTTTTGTACTATCTTGCATCTTACAAAAGATATTTGAGGGAAAATTGGAGCTTAAATGGAATTAATGAAACAACCTCAATGCCTGACAGATTATATTCCTGATGGGTTAACGAAAGGAAAAACAGGAAGATACAGAGTTTTCCCATGCTTCTAAAGGAGGTTCATAGCAGAGCTAGAGTCAGAATTGAAATTATTTTAATTCTGTCTTTACATTGCTGTACACATATTAGCCTTTTTTCATGTATGTGTTCTAATCAGGTTTTGCTTTTTCATATCACCTTTCCTTTTCAAGTTACAGTGAGGAACATGCTGAATAATTTATATGCTATATAATGAGTAATGGATATAAAACCAATGAAACAATGAGATCAGCTAAAGGATATAAGCAATATCATAGCACATATATGCAATATGTTCCTTTAGGCATCACATGGGACACCTGTTTATACAAACTGTTTGCAGAAGATAAAATTGTGGGAGGTTTTGGTTGCATATCCATTCTAAATATATACAACAGGCTAAAATATGATTTAATAAACCTACAGGGAGAAAAAGTTGACATTTACTTATGGACTTTATGTGTTAGAGTACTGCAAATGAGGTACAGTCTTCTAATTTCGAGTCAAGCCAGAACAACAGGCCTACTGCACTCATTTGATCCTTCCTGTTCTGTCTAAGAGAGGTGATGATTGAACAGGAGAAGCCAAAACAGAGCCTTAATGCCCCAAGTTTTGACCTCAGTGACATATTCAGGAGAGAGGCCAAAATTCTGTAGAGGTTAAACTGTTCCCACAAAAGGTTCAGTCATGCTGTGAAGAAAGCTTAGTGAAACAGCTGTCCCGGAGATAAATCGAGGACAATAATTTCCAGGGATTCGTTATCTTCTCCAACACTTGTCAAGATGTTCTCAAGCCCACAGGAAAGCAGTCCTCTGCAGCAGTGAATTTTCTTTTTGTTCGGGGCCACATATTTTTATTTATCCGGACAAGACTGACTTTGTAACTCTCCCTCCTTTCCTCCCTACACTTTCCTTAAGAAATTTGTGGAGCAATGGATGCTCCTCTATCCTCTGTTGTTTCTCCTCCCACACTAAGCTTGTTTTACAGGCTTATGTGACACCCCTTTACATTCCTAATCTATTTTTTTTACCTATCTTGCAGTAAAAATTGACTATTTCCTTCAGCAGTAAAGCTGTAGTTATTTTAAAAGCAAAGATGACATTTGCTACATGCAGATTATTAGTAAAATATTTTATATAAATATATTGTATAATTATAAAGTATTTATTATAATTATAAAATAAACATGCAATAAAAATGTTTTATTAAATAAAACAGTAATGAAGGAGTTTACAGAAAAGGCATGGATCAGCCTGAAAAACCTCAGATACAAAATTGAAACCACATTTAAACCACACCAAAAAAAAAAGAATATAATAAGGACAAAAAAAATAAGACCTTAAAAATGAAAATGTGTCCTGGCACAGGGGCTCAAAGCTCCCATGGGCCTCAGATGCACTGAACAACCCTTATATTCTCTATTTACAGTAAATTGCAGATTTTACTTCAGTCATATGCTCATCCCTAGATGACAAACGGAGGGAGGTAAAATGCACTGGCCTATGAAATAGCTGTTTGGCAAATACTGAAGATCAATAGGGCTTGATTCAATACATTTATAGTCCAGTTTCCACATTACAAAACCTTATTCAAAGGTGCATATGCCACAAAAAGTAATCCCACCCTGCTAGGATTTTTAACTGGTATTTGCAGTGAAAATATAGAAGGCAAGAATCTCAGAACTGTTCAAATCAATATTCCTAGGCCATAGAACAATCAAAACTCCATGGTTTCCAGAGGCTAGAAGCATGCGCAGCACTTAAAGAATGTGAAGTATACTGAACATACTATTTCAGCAGATGTTTCAAGTAAAATATCATAGGGCAGCTTTCCCTTGGAAAGGAAAAAGAATTTTTAAGAAAAAATACTACTTTTTGAAAGAACCCTTCCCTAAATGGGTTATAGGTGGCTATGTCCTGTCTTACTAATAGATTGATAGATTTTGCTGTATTTTTTAAACAACTGTGCTAATTTGGGAGCTGGCGGGGAGGACTCAGTTTTACAACAGAGAGAAGGATCATAGGCTTCTTTTCAGTTTTGTAAGTTTTTAATAACATTTCATGAAAAGATGGGGTGGCTAGAAATGCATAATTATTCAGGCTTAGACTTTGATTAGGGCAAAATGTCATCCAAAGTAACCCCAAAATCACAGAATAATTCAGGTTGCCAGAGTTCTCCAGCAAGGCCAATGGCAAGTCCAGTTAAAGTCAGTTGCCTGGGGTCATGTCCAGGCAAATCTTGAATATCTTCAAAGATGGAGATTCCTCGGCCTTTCTGGGCACCTGTTCCAATACTGGACTACCTTCAGTTTGAAGAACATAGTCCCAGTATCTAACTGGAATTTCCAAATGATGCCCTTTGCCTCTTGTCCTATTACCTTTCCTTTTGAGAAGAGTGTGGCTGTCTTCTCCATACTGTCTCATTAGTTAGTCCTAGAGATGCCCTCTTAACCTTCTCTTCTTTAAGTTGGTATCAGTCTTCTGGCATATGTCCTACGATCTAGCGCTGATCTTCTTGGTGGTCCTCCACAGCACCCACTGCAACATATCAATACCTTTCTTATATTGGAGAGTCTAAAATCAGACTCAATACACCGGATGAATCTCATAAGTAACAAATACAAGCTATTATATATTGTCTATATCTCATATATACTATATATACACACACACATGTGCACATTATGCTATTGTCTTTTGGTTAGACCTTAATTTTTAGGCCTATGTTACTGCACATTCAATATTTTCACTGGGAGTAGCCCTCTTGTCATTCAAATGATTGATTATACCTAGGAAAACTGTGGGTCTTAAACTGAACATGCAAATAATTCTGGGTCAAAAATCATACATGCTGTAATTGCTTTTCCAAACTGAAGGTAAAAAAGGTGGAATCCAGACTTTGAAAATGCCCAAATTATTAAAAAAAACATTAAGTGTTTGGGAAATTAGCCTTAACCACATTATTCCAGAACACACACAGTGAATGTTCATACAGTCACCACACATTACAAATAAAACCAAAAAACCACTGATGCTCAGTAATGTGGGCTGGCAGTGATGAGCTAGAGCATTCCCCCATGAAGAGAAGGGCCTTTCTGAAGCTCACTTTCTTCTAAGATAGCTAAGATGGCTTTTTGCTTTTGCAAGCAGCAAAATAGATGAGATTTATCCAAAGAGTTTGTTCTCAATTTTGTGGTTAATACACTTCCAAGAATCACTATCCCAACTGTTAGGGGCAACTCTTTTCTTAAAGATATATTTCAGTGATATAAATTACCTTGTATAAAAAGCGATGAGTACAGTCTTACACTAGTTCGGGCTAGGCTTAATTCAGTTTATATTAAATCAGCTGTTCAACAAATGAGAACAAGCCACTTTTAAACCAAAATTGAAGTGCCTTTAAGCTGCTTTGCAATCTGCACAACCTGAGCAGCAGATTTTGAGGTGGAAAAATTACAGTAGGCTAGATTTCATGTCAGGTTCCATAGCTGAATAAAAAGAGAAAATGGATGTTGTTTGCATTATGGGGAATTATCAGTTTGCTTCCATTTTCTTTCTTTTTTTCTCTTTTCAAATTTCCTTTCTCCTTTTCTTTCCTTATTATTATTAAGATTAGTCCTAACCACAATGGATCAGAATACTCTAATGGATCAGAATACACTATTAAATAAAAAAAAGTTCAGAAATTTACCGAGATTTTATTTCAAGAGACAACTTTATCCTCTTTTCTTTTTATCAGCCTTGCATCTTTCCTAGTGTTTTAAACAGGGCCAGAATGATATTGCAAGTATTTGTAGGATTGTTCAAGATGGTACAACAAGCATTTTCTAGAGGTAGAATTCTTGCTTCTGTAAATTTTTTTCTTTTTTTTTTTTTTTAACTTCCCTGAACCATTTTTCTCCTCCTAATCAGACCAGTAATGTAGCTTCCATTATTTTTATAAGGAAAAAACTTCTAAAAGATATTTCACCTTGTACTTATTAATGCCTGTTCTTGTTCAGTGATTATACAAAGATTGCTTGCTCAAAGAAGTTGCACTAGCTTGAGTTAAATGGGTTTAAATAAAAAAAAAAAACCACAATGTATTTAGGTCAGTACAAATTCCTAGTTGGAATCTTTTAGATAATCTTAAATCACTAGCTATATAAACTTTAAATACTTTAGTGCAAGCAACAATATTAGCACAAAAAAAAAGTGCTAAGTACTAAAAGCTAGTTTTAAAAAAGTTTTCTGAGTCAATCAAGCCTGGCAAATTCTCTCCACCTAGTTTTATTTTCAGTGAAAAAAACCTCTATTTGGAAGGAAGCACCTCTTGCCACTACTAAAGCTGTGTAGCTGTAACCAATTGCTTCATGAGCATGCAACCTGATTGCTCCCTTTGCTTTGAGATGGAGTTGAGAGAAACAGATTCAGCTGTAGGTGAACAAAATTCCTTTTCAAAAAGATTTAGTGATTTTGACTTCTTTTTAAAAAGACCTTGCCGAAGGAATTTTTTAATTACTGAAAGAAAACATAGATTCTCAGACAACAGTGATCAAAGTGTATTTTGTTTGTCAGGCAACCTATAAAGTCAGCTCACCAAAATAGATTTGTAGCATCCTGTAAAGATTTATTCACATTTACACATTTTCTAAGTTTTTATCCCTGCTTGTTTCCCTACATAGAACTATCTTTTTAAATTCTCCTTGCCTCTGGCATGTAGACCTTGTGGTAGGATTATTTCTTGACTCTCAATATAGTGCTGTGAGAGGGAGCAAGTCCAGAGATAAAAGCTATGATTGTCTCTCCCTGTTAGGTTAAGCAGCAGTTTCATCTTTGGAATTTCTTGCTGTCAGAAAACCCAGACACCCCACTAAACAAATAAACAGTCCTATCAAAACCCTATCATAAATAAAGCAAGCATATTTTTGTCCAGATAGGTGTATTTTACATATATATGTTTATCTATGTGTGTGCATATCTGTATGTGTTTATGTTTATGTATATATAAACAGAAAAAAAAATGACTTTATGAACAATTCCCAGAATCCCAAACCTCAAATGCCTGCTCAAGCAACACTCTACTCCCATAGGCAAGGGAGAAAAGGTAGTCCTTGTACTATAATAAGCTTGGTCTATTACAAACCAAGGAAAAAAAGCAAGTTGCAGTGGCCCAGAGCCCTGCAGAAGAATGGCTTGTCACAACTCTTTCCTTAACTCAGTCACTCACAACCTGCTTTAAATTCAGAGACCCCAGAGAATTCTCTTGCTACTTCTAATGAGTCCAAAGAAAATAAGTGAGGAAAAGTATGGCCTTTGTCCATACCTCTATTAAAAATTTTTAAGGGAGCTGCAAACACAGGGAAAAAAAAACAACAACAACAACAACAAAAACGCCACTGCCATAAGCTGATGGGTTGCAATTAGGGCCATTCTGCTGGCCACGACTGTAATAATACCAGGGAGGCAGAGTACATGTCCCAGCTAAGTAGAAAGCTGGTCATTTACAGTCTTGCAGATCACCGCCAACATAAAGTGAGCGCAGAAATCAGAAGGCAAATAGTGCAGACTGTGAGAAAGGTGTTCAATAGGGTTGGGAACATTAATAGAACATTGGTTAATAGCAAACCCCTGGTTTGGGTTTTTTTTTTTTTTTTTCAGAGGCTATAATTTCTATTTTAGAAGAGGTTCATGATGGAATCTAAGTATTGGTCTAAAAGGGAAGTGACCATCATGGATGGCATGTTGCTGAACTGCATTACCCTACTCACAGAATCACAGAATGGTTGGGGTTGGAAGGGACTTCTGCACATCAGCTAGTCCAACCCTCCTGCTCCAGCAGGGACACCTAGAGCACAGGGCACAGGGTCACATCCAGGTGGGTTGGAAGATCTCTAGAGAAGGAGACTCCACAGCCTCTCTGGGCAGCCTGTTCCAGGGCTCTGTCACCCTCATAGGAAAGAAGTTCTTCCTCACATGCAGATAGAACTTCCTGTGTTTCAATTTGTACCCATTACCCCTTTTCTTGTCACTGGCCACCACCGAGAAGAGTTTGGCCTCGTCCTCTTTACATTTTCCCCTCAGCTATTTGTACGTACTGGTAAGAACCTCTCTCAGGCTTCTCTTCTCCAGGCTAAACAGCCCCAGCTTGCTTAGTCTTTCCTCATAAGATAGGTGTTCCAGTCACTTAATCATCTTTGTGGCTCTTCGCTGGACCCTCTCTAGAAGCTCCACATCCCTCTTGTCTTGGGGAGCCCAGAACTGCACCCAATACTCCAGGAGCAGTCTCACCAGAGCTAAGTAGAGGAGGAGGATCACGTCCCTTGACCTGCTGGCAACATCTCTCCTGATGCAGGCTGGAACTGGTTTGCAACACTCTCACACCCTTCCTCTGTTCCATGGACTTGTCTTAAGATGGAATGAGATTGATTACCCAGAAGTACACTTGCCATCCTTAAATATGTAGCTTCTACTTCTACTAGCAAGAGAAGAAAGCATGAGGAGTCTAATAGGGTAAAAATGCAGTGCTCCAAACACTCCTGAAATCACCAGGACAGAACTCGTGATTGTTTCTTCTTTTTGCTACTTGTACCTGAAATCATCTTGCTCTTTTGGAAGCTTGTATCAACAGGAAGGGTAGTTTTCAGAGATACATGAGGCTCATGAAAGTTCTTTAGACAAGCCTTTACAACGTATTACTGGATCCTACATCGTGGTGAGTACGACGAAGGTTGTTTTCTTCCATTTGATCAAACTGTACATACCTCTTGTCGACCAACCAACTGCCCTTGATTCTGTTTTTGGTTTGTTCCGACCTACTAAGCTGACCTGCAGCACCAAGAGAAATGCCTTAACCTACACTAGCTTTCTGTAGTCCTCAGAGCCCTTCCAGGAGACAGGAGAAGGGTGCCAGCTGTAAACCCTACTAATAGTTTGGTGTCCCCAGCTGCTTCACCAAGGAAATAATAGTCTTGAGAGGTAAGCTGAGCCAAGATCCCAGCTCTTGTGTAATATCAAAGCAGCCCAAGAGAATTGCTGTAGAAATAAGGATATTGCATGAGTTCTTTTCATATGGTTATCAAACAAACTAAAATCACAGAGGAAAAAATATTTAGTGCTTGTATTTCCCAGAGAGTAGAAAAAAAATCAGAACAAGACCAAAAGAGAGTCAGAAATTCCCCACTGCCAATCTCACAATTTTGACACTGCAGGTCAGAAAAGAAAACTGTACTCAGCAAGCATAAGTATTACAAAGCAGCTGTGAACTGCATGTAAAACCATACAGGTGTAGGATCCCCTCCTGACTCCAGCTGGGATCAGTTAAAAAAAAAGGGGGGGAACAGGGATCCACCTATTATCTGTGAAGAGGGACTAAATCAGTAGTGAAAATCCTCAGCATAGTGGTTAGGTACAGCCATGGTTTCTCATCCGCGGTCTGAGGTCACCTTTTACTGAAATCTGGAATCCTAACTCAAATGAAAGATTAGTCAATATTATGAATTCGATGCTAGTTCATTTCAACTCATAGGCCTTCAGCACTTCAGTCCTTCTAATCTCTCTATATTCTAAGCTTACAATTTTTCTTTTTTCTATTTCAAAACATGGTGATACTCAAAGAACCAAGAATTTACAAAAATCAAAAAAAAAAAAAGTCAAACAAAGCAAATGTCTGACTAGTCTGACTAATAATCTAATGTGGAAACAGACAATGTTACATATTAACAGCTTTTAATTATATTGTCATTTTTCCATATTGGTACCATTAAAGAATCATCTCAGGTTTAAAACTTACAGGACAATATTTTTTGTGTATTTCCAAGGCAAAACAATGCGAACATGACTGAGTTTCTCAATCTACAGCTATGCTGGCAATGTGCCACACAAAGCAGTTGAACACACAGTGCCTGCCAATGTTTTTGAATGCATTATTTTACTGTCACCCGAATGAGTCTTTGCACAACTGCTAAGCATGTAAGAAGCCTCTAACTGCACACTTAGACAGATTCACACATCTGTATATATATAGCTAAAACTATAGAAGTGTTAAACATTAGAGGTAGTACAAAAGATCATCCCATGTATGTGTTATGTACTTCTTTCAGAGAAAAGCTGAGATAGGTTTTGCTTAATAAACTCATTTTTTCCAGTAGAGCTTTGCTTGTTTAGATTATATGCAGGGGGATAGATTGGTAAAGGGAACAAATTAAACACAAGCAAAATGAGCACAAAACGAGAGCAGAGTTTTTCAAGAAGTATCTGTTGTGCTGGACTGCTGTGCAGGAAAAAGAAAAGGGATAAGGATTCTTGTTTCATTCCTTGCTTTACTTATTTTGTAGAGCAGGACATGATCTTGTTACAACATAAACACACAAAAGCTGGAAAGGTAACTGAAGACGTTAGGACAGTTATATAGACAGACACCTACAAAGTTTTATTTCCATACAGGTATTTATAAGAAAGAAGCTGAAAATAACAAAGGCTTAACATACAATATATCATTTTTTTTCCTTCTCTAACAACAAGTATCTCTCTGCTCAGTGTCTGTCTTTAGCAAACTGCAGTTTGAAAAACACCAAGTTGTTATTAGACTGTCAGTATTTATTTTTAGTTTGAAAAATGCTCAATTTTCAGGATGCATATATAAATACTGAAGATAAGAGGTAAGACATTTTAGCATTCTGCCAGCGTTTATTAAAATATCACTACAAATCTACTTTTATTTCAGAATTTCTCTCATTAAGAGCTCCTGGCATCTAATGTAGAAGCACTTTAAATTCTAATGTTCCATATAAGATGTTTGTTTCCAAATACTGTTACATGTAGACATTTTTCTTTATTAATATAGCAGACCCATGACTTTCTGAGACTATGATGAGGGTTTTTTTTACGTAAAATAGGAGCTTCCACAGCTGTTTGTATGTCAAATTCTGCCAAGCGCGGAACACCTAAAATCACACTGAAGTCAATGGATGTACACAAGTCAGAGCAAACTCAGAGTGGGACTTCAGAGGAATTACGTATCTCACAGCTTCTAACCCCTACATATTACTATGCAGATGAAGAAAAGGATAAATCTTATGGAAACATGCCAACTCCAAGTTTTTTTTTTTTTTCTGTAAAATTGATGATATAATACATGCTGAAAAGTAACAGAAGAACTGAGAAGCCTTTCACAGCAATGCTTTCTGCTTAAGAAAAACAGAGGATCTTAGGGAGTTCTCAGCACTTTCATATATATTCAAGGGGGATTCATATTTTCTATTATACACAATTTTATCCCTTGCCAAGGATAGCAGAGTGAAAATATTGTTGTTGTGGAAAATAATGTGTGTGTGCTAGACCATCGGTCCTTTCCCAAGGTTCCTCTCACCTGTGTTCACAATTATCCCCCATTCTTTTTTATATTTGCTTTGAATTGTTTTATTGATTTGAGAGTTTCCTCATTCAGGATTTTTTGCATACCACCATTTTAATGCACCGAGATTTTGCTTCATTTAAGCTTCTCCAAAATCTATTTCCAGCAGTGCGATGCATTTTTGGATTTGGGCAGGTGATTTTAAGTCAACCACGCATAGTCCAACAAAAATAGAATATTTTTTAAGAAAGTCACCTTTGTTTTCTTACATCATCAATCTGCTCAGCAGAGAGGAGAGTATGTTCACAGGCCCTAGGTTGCTACTGCAGAATTATATAAATTTTCAATAGTTGGTGTCTGCCTGTTCTTTCGTCCTGTATTGGGTTTGTGATATTCAGTCATCAGGATACACGTGATGACAACAGGCATGTTATTTGTAGCCCTAATTTAAGCTGTCACAAGAAATGCATGTTTATCTGACAAACTCCTGTTGGTGGTGATTGAGAGTGATTTGCAGCACTCTGCAGCTCAGCTTCTGACAGTGTCTTTGCCACAAGACCAGTTGAGAGGTTTACTAAACTGGGGCTTTTCCTCATTTGAGAATGGATTTTATTTTGAACACCAGCCTGTGGACTTCCCTTGCAGTCACACCAGGCTCTGGGGCCACTGACTGTCAAAGCATCCTGGTGGGAAAGTGCCCATGACTTCTTTTTCTTAGGGACTGCAAGTCATCCCCAGTGCTTTTTGTTAAAACCTTCTTCCCCCTAACCTGATACAAGAATGTCGAGAAAAGGGTGAATTCCCACTGTGACCATCTGCATTGCCACCTAAACACGGACTTTCTCTGACTCCACGTATTATTTAGCAAGTGGAGTTCTGCTGGAACCTATGGCTCAGTGCAAAATTTTCTGTATAGCTGATATTCTTGGCTCAGAGAAGATGTTTTTAAATGGGAAATTCTCAGGCTAAACAGAAGAGAGTCTGTGCTGAACTTGCAGGCTCTAAAATACACAGATCTCTGTGACTGGGAGATGTAGAAATAAAGGGCCTGGATTTTTTTTTTTAGTTCAATTTTGATTTTGCCCAGAGAAATGGGGGAATGGGTAGGAAAATGGGAAATGGCATTAAGGCACTTTTATGTCCAGTGTCTCTGCACTCCAGATCACTGATGCAAGTTAGAGCAGTCTCGGGTGTCTTCAAACCATCCTGCAAATATAGCACTGTAAATAGTCTTCCCTGCTGGAGAATAAAAGTTTGACATCGTCAGGTGTGTTGACACTTCTACTCTTCAACATAAAGACATGTAAAAGCTTCCTGTAACTTAGGACTATTTCTGTGAAAGGGATATTTTATTATCTTCATATATTTTTGAGTGATTTTGTCTATTTGGATGGATTTTAAGCATTACTATGTCAGCAGATGCCATAAAATCCAGTTATGAGTTGCGTCCCCAATTTCTTGGAGATGAGAGTAGAAATAGCAAAAATTTCAGAATGATGGACACCTGCCTTTTTAGAGGCTGTAAGAGTTATTAAACTGGAAGTTGCACTTTATACTCCTAACCTTAATTATAAAGATGAAGTTTACATCTCACTGAGATAAACTTACAAAAAGTGTTTATTCTAGCTAGTGACTTACAAAACTATGTATTTATTATTCCAGAGAGCCTGTTGGAATACAAAAAGAATACAATGTTTTACTTAAGTGTTGGAATACAAAAAGAATACAATGTTTTACTTAAGTGTTCAGCTACAACCTATAGTAAGAATAGATTACTCAATACCCACATGATTGCAGGTTTTTATAACAGCCATGGAAAGAGCTGGCATTTTACAGTTCCAAGGCGGGCTAACACTGTTAAGAGTGGTTTATATTATAACACAGTGCGAAGCAGCCAAATTAGACAGGAAAATACCTTTTTCTCTTTTTCTTTACGCCTGTGTTACAGATTGCTGGATATATACAGGCAGCTTTGATCTTCCATTTATCTGAAGCTTTGTCCTTCTCAAAATGTGCAAGTCTCTCAAAAAGTTCAGCTAAGCAGGATTTCTTCTATTGTGTTGGGGCATCTGGAACTAGTGGGGAATACAGCCCTTTCCCAGCTTAACATTTTTTTTGTCATTGCACCCTGAAGCCACATAGTGCACTGCCAAGAAAAAAACTAATTCAGCAGTATAAATTAAAAATAGGATTCTCGTGACACAAACTGCATAAATAAGTTTGACTTGTATAATGGTTCTGCAGCAGTAATACATTTCTTTTATGAATTCTTCCTGACATGTGACAGCCATCTAATATGGCCAGTATGCAGTTGCAAGGAGAAATAAATGATAAAAACTGTTACTGAAAAATGAATTAGCTTTTCTTTTTTTTTCTGGGGGGAAGGGGGAGGCTGTTGCCAAAAGTTCCGTTGGAATTCCAAATTCAGCTTTTTCTATTTTTCTTAAAAAAAAAAAAAAAAAAAAAAAAAAAA
>VWPW01015192.1:512208-677832 GCA_013389825.1 Crypturellus undulatus
GCGAGGCCTGCGGCGTCAGCGCCGCGTCGCCACCCGGGCCGCGGCGGCCACCGCCAGCGCGGCAGGTGTGTCGCGCCCGCCCTCCGTAATGAGCCCATTATGTGCACGTGCCTGTGGGGCAGCGGCCCCGCTGGAACGGCGCGGCGCGTGCTGAGAAACCCCCCGCCCGTAGCCTGTCAGAAAAATAACGTCCCCTCCCTTCTCCCCCCCCCCTCCCCAAAAAAAAAGTTAATTTTTCCAGGCAGACCAAGTTTTAAAATGGGGGGAGGGGAGTACAGCAGTTGGAAGCAGCCTGGGCTGTGGATGCTCGAGTTGTGCTGGCAGGACTCGGGAATGATGCGAGTGAACTAGCGTGCTCTCTGGTTAATTACCCTTTAATAGGCAGGCCCAAACACCTGAAAAATTAGCTCAAGTTTAAGTTGCAAGTGTAACATTAATGCAGAGTTATGGGTCCGCAAGATGAAAGCTATGGTTCTCATAATTATCCTGGTGTCTAGTATGGGGTAACAAAACCACATACCACAAAACTGTGTAATTTATGACTTGACAGGATGCAAGTCTATGGTTGTGATAATAAGTTTTTTTTCTTCTTTTTTCTTTTGAATCTCAAGTTCACATTAGCTTCTCCAGTGTCATGCATCACTTCACAACAGAAAAAAACTTGGGGAAACAGCTTCCTTAAGTGAAGGCTAGTAAGTTGTCTTGTGTGTCCTCTAAATGGGTTATTGGTCTGCTGGGGTCACAGCCCACGGGGTGTCAAGAGAGAGGTAGTTCAGCCCATGTGGCACCTTCACTGATGTGCAGTTCTCACACACCCGTAGAAATTTACCGTAGAAAGAGACACCTTTATGTTATACTGTAATTTCTTAATAATTGTATATTTAATGTTGTAGACTATTTTTGTTACTTTTTTTCTCCCTTAAAGTTAAGAAAGTGTTATAGATGCAGCACATGCATTTATTTAATTGAATATATCACTAGCTCTATGCTGAAATCACAGAGGTGATGTTACACATGCAAATACACTCATATAAACCTTGGAAAATAATGTCTGATTGCTCATGCTTCATCTTTAATGTGTGAGCTCAGAGCGATGGCAGGGTTAAACTTATTGCACTCGTGTGTATGTGGTGTCTGTTATGTTACTCACCTCCATGAACTCTTGCAAAAATTGATAGGGAGTTGACACCTGTTGCACCAAGTTTGGATCACTGTGCTCACATCAGGGCCTCAGCTTGAGATTTGCTGCTTGTGACTGGGAATGCTGAGGGCTCGTGGAGGTTCAGAATCTCTGAAAACTCACCAAGTAGGAATTCTACTGCAAAGGGATTGGTGTGTCAAAGGCAGCTTTGAAATAAAGGAATAAATCCTGAAAACAGGAGCTTATGCTGAAATTGCTTTCTCAGTAAGTCTGATATGAATAGACATGATGTTTTCTGTCATACAAATCTAGAAATGTGAATCAAAATTTGTCGTGTTAAAAAACTGTACTTCTTGGTATACAGAATAAAGAGTAACATGTTGTACGAAACATGTTGTTTAGGAGCTTCCTTGCGTGCTGCAAGAATAAAGCAACTTGGTTATTTTCAGTTATGAATTCAGCCTGAAGTGGGCGGCCATGGTGTCCCGTGCAGGGAATGTGGTTGCGATGCTGCGGGCAGCCCTCAGTGGGGAAACCTTTCTGCCATGGGCTCTTGTTGGTTGGTCTGTGTCGCTGCAGCGAGCTGGAGTGCCTGGTTCCACATGGTGGGTTAATTATCAATCATTCGCAGCAGTGGAGTCCTGATAGGAATTTGGTCATTTTCCAGGGCTGTATTGTCCCTTTCTGAAAAAAAAAAAAAAAATTAAATAATAAAAAATGTGTGTGTGTCTGGGGGGGGAATATAATTATCAAGGAATCTTTTTCATCACCTTTACCAAAAAAAAAAAAAAAAGTCAATGTAGCATAAGAAATTCTGGGGGCAGAACTTTTTGAAGGGTTCTATACTTTTTTTCCTTTCTCGTAAGCATTCCTGATAACGATACAGCAGTGAAATAATTCATAGAATCATGGAATACTTAAGGTTGGAAGGGACCTCTAGAGGTCATCTAGTCCAACCCCCCTGCACACGCAGGGTCTCCTAGAGCATGTGGCATAGGACTGCGTCCAAGCGGGTCTTGAAGATCTCCAGAGAAGGAGACTCCACAACCTCTCTTGGCAACCTGTGCCAGTGCTCTGTCACCCTCACTGTTAAGAAATTTTCCCATAAGTTCCTGTGGAACTTTTGATGCTTTAGTTTCTGGCCATTGCCTCTAGTTCTATCAGTGGCCACCACTGAAAAGAAGCCAGCCCCTCCTCTTCACTGCCTCCCTTGAGGTACTTATAGACACAGATCAGGTCCCCTCTCAGCCTCCTCTTCTCCAGGCTGAACAGGCCCAGCTCTCTCAGCCTTTCCTCATAGGGCAGATGTTCCAGTGTATATTGTTTTTTTTTTTTTTTTTTTTTTTTTTTTTTTTTTTTTTTTTTTTTTTTTTTTTTTTTNCCTAGACGTTTAGACGTTACTGGCTACTTGAAAAGTTATCAGTTGCTTGAAGAAACTCCCTGTGCAGATTATCTGGGACTGCTGTGTTTGAATTATTCATTCGGAGATGGTGCGATGTGCCCATTTCAGAATATCGACTGCTTTCTGTTTTTTACATTTAGGTATTGAAGACCTCTGAATAGTTGGGCAGAATAAGGAATAGTGTTCTTAGATCTGCCAGGAGGCCCTGCCTACATCCTCTGCAGCGAGACCATGTTCTTCAGGAGGAACTCTGCCTCTCTGGCAGTACTGGCTATCAAGTAGACTTTATTCACATTCTGTATGCCATTTTAGTATGACTTTGTTTTTAGGCCATTGACTACAAGTTCTGGTAACGCTTCTCTCGAGGCTTTTGCTGCCAGTGTGCTACTATGCAACCTGAAGTAGTGTCATGTTCTCTGCACATGTGCCAAGAAGCAGGGCGTTTGGTCTTCTGTGTTAGGCAACAGGCCTAGCTTGCTGCTGTTTCCTTGATTCACATCATCAAATGGAATGGACCTAATCCAGTTAATTCTCTAAAGAGCACAGGGAGGAGAGGAAAAAGATCCAACTACTAAGTGTTAAACTCTGTGGGTATGTTTTAAGTTCCACTGCAGTCCTGGTGGTGTCCGTCAAAACAGGGCACTGTGATAACTATATAATGATCTGAGCAGAACCTCTGGTTTCTCACAGCCTTTCCAAACTAAATTTAAGTCTAATTCAGTACAACTGTCTTCTGGAGCATTTTCAGCTGCTTGCAGGAAACCAGGACTGCTTAGGCTTTTTTTCTTTCTGTCATTCGATTCTTCATCCATCTTTCCATAGCTAAAGCCACTTCTGATAGGGTGGTGAGAACATAACCTTAAAGCTAGTTGCTAGTGTAATGCTTACTCCGATACTGAAGAGAAAATATTTTATTCCTGGTAAGTACTAAAACACTATGCACACCTGCATCCACATATTGCTTATCTAGACAGTTCTGCCCTGCCTGAGCAGGCATCGAGGAAATGATGCCAATGAAATGAGGGTGTCTGAACATGTGCACTACAGTGGGCCTGGAAGGTGGAAAAGATGGGATAGGAAGAGAAGCTAAGATCAAAACCAAACACATTCTTCCCTTAGTGGAGGTAGTTAATAGGAGTATACTGGAACCACAAGAAGAGTAGGAAGAAAAGGCCTCCTGCTTATATGGTAATCACAAAGTAAAATGGCCTACTGCAGCAGAACATTTCATCATAACTTTGCAAGAAGTTTTTCTTTGGATACTTCCAGAAGGATTTGTGCGGTAATTTTTCCTGACAGAACTGAGAGCTGTGATGCTTCTTATCAAAGCTGGCTGGCTGGCTCTGAGATGTTAGGATGGGTCCAGCAACACAGCAGTACTTGCTATGGGAACAGAGACAGCCGTCTTCCTAAGCAAGGATTTTCTGAGAAAAAGAATATTAAAAAAAAATGGTCACAGAAGAAAAGCCAAAACATATATATTTATATATATATAAAAATCTGGAAAGTTCAGTTCATATGCAGGGGAGGAAGGCTTCTGAATTCAATGTCTGGTGATAACTTAGGCATCTGCTACTTGCAACAACTTCAGTTTTTATTTAACGTTAGGCAGTCAAGTGTGTTTATTCTGCAGCCAGAGAGTTGGAGTGGTTTAATAATCCATGGACTGAATGCATGTAGCCTGCTTAAAGGTGATCCTTGCAGTATTTTCTCAGAAATGCTAATAAAGGTTGGGCTGTGTCCTCACTTTTGTAGTAAAAGGTTTTGAGTTACAAGGCAGTTAAGAGTACACATAAAAATGGCTTTTGGTATTGCTGGTAAAATGTTTACTTCTCTCCCTTCTCCCCTGCTGCCCAAACACAGACTAGCGCTTTGGATTGAGCGCAACGTGATCCACTGTAAATGGCAGCTTCTATACTGGAGCTCACTGCATGTTATGTAAAACAAACATTAAAAGGCAGTATGTTATGTAAAACTAGCATAAAAAGATGCAACTCCTGTGTTGCTTGTGTTGATGACAGGAGGTTACAAACATTTGCGTGCCAAGCAAGCTCACACATCTCTGAAGGATTTTGCTACCTTAGAGTTCAGCTGCGCAGCAGAGTCCAGATGTTCTTGGAGGGGTTAGTGTTGCGTAGCTCATCTCTGTCATGTCACCAACAGGCAACCGTGCAAGATGAGCACCCAGCTATGTGTATGTACCTCAGCAGTTGTACTAATAAATGTTCATAGAAAGTAACTACAGAAACCTCGCTGCAACGGTGTTTATCTTAAATTCATCCTCTGTACAATACTGGAAAACAGTTGTAGTTTTCGGTAATTATGGAAAATGCTTCTCACAGTGGTGTGGAAGGCTTTATGCTCCAAGGATGTGGCTTATTCCCTTTGGAAATCAGTGTGGTGAGAAAGGCTGTTCCATTTCAGGAAGCTTTTTCTATTGTAAGTAGAGTGCTTTTTAGACTAGCACTTTGTATCGGCTATTTTTCCCTGTGGATAAACTTGAGCAGAGCAGGTTTTGGGATTCTCTTCCAGTTCCAAGGCCTATTTCCTTTGCTCTATGGATTTGAATGTAAATAGTGATAAAATGTAGTCACATTTTGTAACATTTTTAAACATATTCTAGATTATATTAATCATATGGAGGTAAATAGAGTTGCCTTTAAGCTACAAATAAAACGACTTCTGATACTTCTTTGAAGTAAAATATGCTCTTGCTCTGAAGTTACTATTAACATTGTGGAGCTAAGGCATAACATATTTTAATGCCTTGAAGTTGGTGTCATATATCGTATAGGAGGAAAAGTCTGAAAACAAACATCTGTAACGTGTTGCTAACTCTGACTTTTACTTTTTAAGATCGAAGGCCTCGGAGTCAATTGGCATCTTTCCCTGCATCTGCTTGAGCGGCTTTGGCTCAGGCGGGCGGCAGGGCCGAGTGCCTCAGGTTTACAGTGACTGTTGGCCCTGTGCAATGATGGACCGAAGCAGGGCTGGGACGGAGAGGGGAGCTCAAGAAACACGAGGTAACTTGGAGCTGTTGGGTTACGCTTCGCTTGTGTTGCAGGGCATGCTTATCCTTGGGAGCAAATGCATAGCGATTGTTATGCCTACTCCCTAGGACATGAAAAAAGGGTTTTGTAGCTGAGCTGCAGTCCTTTTGAGAAATGTAAACTACTCAGATGTCTATGGGTCAGATTATTTCTTTATTTATTTTTCTTTTTTTGTGGAATGTAAAAAGACCAGGATGCGTCTAATAAAAATAACCTGAGGAAGAGGTGCTGCTATTGCAGATAGAAAAGATACCCGTCTAGTCTCCAGACGATCTTGTGTATCAATCCTTCCTCCTATATAATGTAAAGGAATTACAAACAGGTAATCAGAGCTGTTTTGTGTCAAGCTACAGAGTACTTTTATGAAAATTAATGTCACTGGAGGGCTGTTGCTTTCAGTGTATTTTTATGTTGCTCCTGAATGTGCATTTTTTAGAAAAAGTCATCTTAAGCTATGTTTCTGTGAGAATTAATATTGTTTAGCAAACACTCACTAATCAAAATTAGGGTGAGTAATTCAAAATCTAAGTAAATAACAACTACATACACTTTGGGGAAGATTTAGTGTAATTTTGCAGTGTTGGTAATTAAAGAATAGCTGCGGTGAGTCAGCTGTACGAAAAAAAAAAATCCTTCGTGCTGAGGGGCTGCCTCCATAAATAATTTAACACTTAAAATTAAACAATAGATTCATCTTGTTCTGTGTCTAACTATATTTTGAGACTTTTGCAAAACTTTGGGGAGGGGATAAATTTTATATTGCTCTGTTCTTTTAAAAAAAAAAAAAAAGAGAGGTTTAAATAATATTCTAAACTGTGCATAGAAGAAATACTCCACTTAATTCTGTGTCATGTGAAACAGCGGATTTCTCAACCAAAGATTGCGATGACACTGCAATACTGTGTCTGTATCTCTCATATAAGTGTCCAGAATCAAGGATGTTACTCCTATGCGGCTTGGTTTAAGGTAACATAATTTGTTTAGGAGTTAATTGAGCTATTGGATTAATTTTAATTTTTGGATCAATTTTGAAACATTTATTCTGGCTTTAAATGATAAAAGTTTCACTGGATATGATATAGGCCAACTTCTTTGGGTTTAAGAGGTGTTGTTTTTTGTTTTTTGTTTTTTTTGAAAAGTTGTTCACTTATATTTTGAAATGCTGACATTTCTGAAACTGCTCCAGCAAAATGTTTTTTATTTAGGAAATATTTGGACGTTTTGGGATTTGCTCCCTCCCCTCCCTTTTTTTTTTTCCCCTAAGAAAAGTTGAGCTTTGTCAAACTTGAATAATCTGCAAAATTTTTCATTCTTTCTGGAAATTCATTTTTTCCAGTACATTCTAACAAGTAGTAAATATTAATTGAATAGAAATAGAACTGCTGAATTCTGACTATATTCTGGAAAGAGTAGATGCAGAGTATCACTTATTTCTTCAGCAGTGTGCAGTGTAGGTGTCATCTTGCTTCCTGGTAGTTACACGGGTGGGAGTGCGTAGAGCCCCGGGCGATCCTGTTTCATGGCTCTGAGATCAGCATGGGTACACGAGTAAGTCCTCGGCCTCATATTGTGCTAGGTTACTGTGGCATTTGCTGAATAAAACAGCTCTTTTCCACTAATTTCTTATTGATGTGTGCGTTCCTTGTGAATTCAGCCGTTTGCCTGCTTGCAGGAGGGAAGTGCATGCTAAATGCCTGAGGTATCCTTCCTTGCTTTAGTGTTCAACAAAAGGTACTGACCGTGATCTGGGTAGATTTGGTGACAAACTTGGAGAGGGATCCTCAAAGTGTACGTGTGTTTCTAGCTGTCTGTTGGAGTGTTGCAGCTTCCATTGTTGTTTTATGTCTTCATTACTTGTACACTTTTTACGCATAGATCAGAGGAAGGGGAACATAAAGTATATGCTATGCAGAAAGAAACTGCTTTTCCTCATTGATTTGTTCGCTCTTATTGCAAAAAGAACTTCTCAACTCATTAAATGAGTTTGATAATATGCAAGGGGTGCATATGTAGAGTAGGAGAGGGTAAAACCCCGCCCCAGAGCAGTGATAATACAGAAAGAGTGTGTGGCTTGGGACTTTACTAAAGCCTAGAGTTTTTCATACAGATAGAGAGTATCATGGATGTGGAAGGGTGGAGGTGGTTGGTAGCTTCACTGGCAGTAAGAAAATAGCTAAAAACTGCTTAAAACTAGGCTTAGTGCTTTGGAGCCGTGCTTTGGAGGTGCTTCATAGCTGCAGTATCTGTGTGAGTGCTCCTACTTTGTCTTCAGGACTAATGCTTCACAGCAGTGGCAAGATTTGTTCTCTGTCCTGGGGAGATATCTGAAGGGAGATCTCTGAAGTCACCTGCCTGAAATGTTTTGTTCTCATTTTACCTTTCTGTCCAGAGGGACCCCCTTCTCACTAGCAAGTTTTGGTGAGATCATGAAGAGCATGTCTCCAGAACAGAGCGAAAACCCCTCTCTTTGCTGTGAGTTATCTTGGGAAAATAAAGACTGTATTGGACCCTGTGCTCTGGAACATGATTATAGACTGAGGGGTCTTAATGTGTCACTGAACCTGCTGCCACAGCCAGGTCAAATAGAAAAGTGTTGTTTATTAAAGTATTAGATAATAATTGGATGCCCCACATAGGGAGTCATTACTTGTAGCTTTTACTTTTGGTCAGTATTTTTAGTTGCATTCTCATATTTTAATAACTGGTTGGATCTTAATCACTCTGAAAAAAATACCTCTGAGCTGCCATTACCTGATGTGTTTTAACTGTGGAAGAATTTTCACACTACAAATCTGAAATCCTTGTGAAGAAGAGAAGAGGGAGAAATTCTAAATCTGCTACTGCCTTGCCTAAAATGTACTGTGCCGTACTTATGGCCTAAAATGCATTCAAAATACTGAAACAGATATAATAAAAATGATTGTAAATTTAATTTATAAGCCTAAGGAGTGTTTTGGAGAGGTACTTGGTGATTTGATAACAGTGTTTCTTGCAAACAGCATCAGCAATAGGAATGTTTAATAGGACATTAAAATATGCTGGAAATGGAGTGTGTCGTCCANTATATATATATAAATCCAGCTCCTGTAGTAATATCACTTTATTTTAATATCATCTTATTTTCTATGTTCTTCCACTGACCTCAGAAATGTACTGTATGTATACCTAGTGACTCCTGTTCTTGCAAACAGCATCAGCAATAGGAATGTTTAATAGGACATTAAAATATGCTGGAAATGGAGTGTGTCGTCCACTGCTTAAGGGGAAGCAATAGGATTTGCACTTGAAAACCAAATCTCCCCCTGCTTCCTCTCCCACCAAAAAATATTATCGGAAAGGGAAATCTTGACAAAAGTAGCCAAATACATTTGGTATCTCATGATTTCAAGACTGAGTCCAAATACATAATTTTGGTAATGGATGTTCTGTAATAGCAGGTGTGCATAAATGTTTAAGCCATGTTAGTATTTGTTTATAATCTCTTGTGTTATGTGTGGCTAATAAAATACCATGATATTGAGTGCACAGTTTTCCAGAAAGTACTGATAGACTTCTGTGTAATAATATAAATTTTATTATAGACTCATTGCACTGCATTAGACTTGTTCTGTCAAGAGCTAGGGACGATAAATCATGCTGATCTTTCTGCATGTGCAATTTAAAAATACTAATTCTAATGGAAGACCAAGTAAATTCTCTTTCAGAAGCCTGTGTACATAGATGCAGGTGATTAGGGAAAAAAGTGAGAAATGAAAAGTTCTGGTTAGAATGAGTCCATAAGTTTAACTTGTTGCTGGCAAATTGAGACAGGATAGTAAACTACAGAGGTAAGAAGCAAAAGATTTTTGGTTCCTGCATTTTGGGAAGATAGTGTGTAAAAGTAGTTGCCCTTTCTTAGCCAAAAACAACATACATATTGAGGGGACAATGGCATTAAAATCATTTTTCTCTGGTCTGAGTTGACATACAGAACACAAACCTGTGCATTGTTCTACTCTTAGTCTAGTTTCCTAAACTAGGAATATTCAGCTCCAGTGATTCCCTGCCATTTTTTTTTGAGTTTATTTTTTAAATTTGTTAAACCACGACTGGTGTGATGGAAGGAGGGCAGCTATGAATTCTGTAGCTGTCGGTCACTGGGTGTGCAGCAAAACCTCCTCAGTGCTTAGCTCTTCATGGGCAACTCTGCTCACTAGAGAGTTCTGGTGTACGTACACACAGACCAAAAAATCTCCTCATGTGGGCTAATATCTAAGGTTATTTTAGCTACCTTAATTTTCAAGCTGACAAAATTCCTCTTAGTGTTTTGAAACTCCCTCCTCTGCAGATTACTTTATCTTAGCGCTGTTTTTTTTTAATGCACTTTAATGTTGCTTTTAGAGTTTGATCTAGATAGTGGCCTGCACCATAGATTGCTTCTTCCATATTTTCATTCTGAAGCAGAACTCTGCTTAGCTGACAGGTGAGGTTCAAGCAAATGGCTTTCAAAATGAACAGAAAGCTACTGACTGTCTGAAGCAATCCTGGTGAAGGAATAAGCAGTCTTGATGATCCATTCTCTTCCTGTTCTTTCCACAGTAGGCTTTCTCTTAAGGTCAGCTTTAAATCTGTCCTGTTTGGAGTCAGTCCCTCTGGCAATGCTGGAGTCCAGCAATCCATTAAAAGTTGGACAGTTGATTGCCCACCTCCCCTACAAAAGCACTGTTGCATTACTCTTACAGCAGAAAGAGTTCAGTTCAGTTAATTTCCATGCCATTGTCATGGATAGTTTTGCCAGATAAAACAGACTTCTTTCTTTGCTTTACTACTAGGCAGTCTGCAGTTTATTTTGATGCTATGCTTTTGCATCTCCTGCCTTGAACACTGATTTCATCACTGTGAACCCATTACAACTTCTCACCTTTGATCAGGAGTTAAGCATTCACAGCGCTTGTATGGCAGAAGTTTGCAGAATACAGTGGCAGAACGAGCATTTGGGAAAGCAAGTGTTTTTGTTGCCTTTTTTTTTTTTTTTTTTTAAGACTTTTAGTAAAAGCCAAATATAAGCATGAAGACTGGAAGGTTTTGCATTCTTATCTAGGCAGATACAAATCTGATAAAAAGCACTACTCTCCAAGACAGATTCTGTCTCTTAGGTATTTGAGACAACAAGTCAGCTATCCCCCACGCTATTCAGTGTAAGAAGTTGAACTGCTTTATGTTGTGCTGTGTATTTTGCATCCAAAAGTGTCTTACAGAAAGGCAAAGAGTGTCTGCTTCCTCTGTTGGTGTCTTGCTGTGTAGTTACCTTATCCTGTGAGGTAAGTCTGTTGTTGCTGATCCTTACCATGAAGGTGAAGTTTCACAGTCCTTTTGCCTTCTTGTTCCCTGCTAGTTGATACTGTGGCATCATGGCTATGCAGCAGGATGGGAAAGAGGATTCCTACAAAGAAGACAGCCAGTGAATGATATTAAAATGTTGGCTTAAGCATATGGGATGGTGCTTTGGGTCACTCCAGTTATTAAGTACAAGTCAGATTTTAAAACTGGTTTTCATAATCTAAGTAGCATGAGTTTACCTGCACTGAACAATATCTGCTGCTTTTAGATAAGCTTGTGTCCAGACGACTTAGACACTGTTTGCTCTGTATTGTATGTCACAGAATGCTCCGTGGTGGCTGACAGTGCAATATGTTCACTAGTTGTCTCCAGTTGAATACACTGCTGGGCTGTGTGGTATTTTGTATTATTTTGATTGTCATCCATGTGTAGATACACTTTGTATGAGGCAGGGAGTTACTCTAGTTCTTGCCTAACCAGCATAAAATACTCTCCTAGAAGGGCTGAGGATTAGGAAGCACTAGAAACTGAAACTATCCCTTGAAAACTGTTGGGTCTTTTGCAGTGTCTTCTTTAAAATGCCTTTTAAAATCAATGTGCAAAGTTGAGTTAAACACAGCTGGTTGTTAGTGAAAATCTGCGGTGTGGCTTGCACTGGCAGGTAAGCCAGGCTTGGGAGTTCTCTCTACTAAATCACTAGGGAAAAGAAAGGATGTGGTAATGAGATGTCATTTTGTGTAGAGACTAATTCATCCTTCTTTCCTAGCTGTTGCTTGTGGAGATGGCTCAGTGGAGAGCACAGAGGTGTGTCCCACGCTGTGGAGCAGATTAAAGATGGTTACATCACTTCCATAAAAGTCTTCCTGATTGCTATGTTTGCTAGTTATTTGGTAAATATGTTAATGTGGTGGAAACTAGTTTAGTGAATATTTCATTTCCATTGCTTGAGATGTGTTGAAATATAAAAGAGATCCAGTACAGATGACACACTCTTCTGAGAAAGGCTTGAATAGCATAGTTCCTGGCCTGGAGAGATGTAGAGTTTTTAGCTGATATCTGGAGAAGCTGAACAGGGGAAAGCTTGTACATTTGTCTGCCACAGAAATGAAATGTAGTAATAATGAGATAGGTGCTAAGTTGTCAGTTGTAGTCAAGTGCTCAGATAACCGCAATGATGGGCACAGTTTAAGCAACTAGATAATGTTGTAGTGCCTTGTGGTATTTTTATGTTTGTTTAGAGTTTGAGATTGAGAATTTAGAGTGGACATTTCCTGAGAATGCGTAAATTCCTGTGTGTTTTATGCTCTATGGGTCTCGTGCTGAGAGAGTGTCTCCACTTGGTGTGCTGGTTTTTATGTTTCAATTTTGAGGGAGCAATTTACACAGAGGTCTTCTGATGAGGAGGACTGATTGCAGGTAAGTGTGTCTTTTCCTGCTGTTACCCACTCGTGGTGTCAACTTAATGGTGTTGTCCTGAACTGGGTATGGGAAAATGAGAGCAGTGCTCCTTGTTTCCTGAATTTGGATTATCAACACTTGCTCTCTGTAGCTAGTTTTAAATACAAGTGGTCTGGGAATAAATTATTCTTTTCAGTGCATCTCTGGTATTCTTGTAAAACACAATATACCAAGGATGAATTCCCTGTAGGAGAGAGTTTCTGCATTGTCTCCAACTGCCATAATTTCTTCTGCTCTGAGACTTAGTGTTAGTTGATTTGCATAAAGGGTTTAGGGTTCTGCCCTTGTTTCTGTGTCATTTTCCACTGCTTTAGTTGTATACAGGTGAACAGATAAAGAACTGCCTGTGAGGGATGACCTTTGCTGTGTATGTGTGGGCTATAGAGGAGACGAATCTTTTGATCAAGTTGCAGTATGCAGGTAAATCCTTGCATACCTGTGGAGCAACACTGCTGCTGAAGAGAGTCTGTAAAGCGGCGCGAGGGAAATAGGAGAGCTCTTTGCAAAGCAAATGGGAATAAGAAGATCTAAGCTGCTTGTTGTCTACACAGCATTAGTGAGCCTGAGTTTTTAAAAGGTTTGCATTTGTTTTGCCATATGATCCCCTCCTTCCTGGCTAGCAACAATACGTCAAATGTGGTGTGCAGGTCTTCTTGGGAGCTGTGTTTTGGCTGTGAGCTTTGCTTGTTGTCTGAGCTCTGCCACTTTCCCCTCTCTTGCCAAATCTTTTAACCGATAACAACACTGGTGAGAATCGTTGTCCTCAGTTTTCGTGCATCTGGCCATGTCACTGTTTTGCTTCTTAGACTGATACATGAGACATCACCTTGATATAAGTGGGAGGAGGAAGGGAATGCTTAGTTGTGAAGGGAAATATCTTTGTTAGTAAACATACTTTGAAATAAAGGCAAGAAAAGTGTTGGCTGTTCAGTAGTAGAGCTATATTTAAATTGATGACTAATATTAAACATCAATATTTGGCAGTGTCTCTTTTCCATCCAGAAGTTACCACAAGGATTATCTAGCTCAGCTAACCAGTGAGTACCTGATGGGAGATGGGACTGGTTAGGGACTGGCGATAAGGCTGGGGCCTGCTCGGAGTCACAGCCCTTCTGAGATGCCAGAGGGATATGGATAGGACAGGTCTTTGCAGCTAGGAAATAAAGAGGTATTTTGCATCTCTGAAAATAAAAATCTTTAGATGATCCCTGGCATTTTGGATTGTGCATGGATGATTTTTCTACTAGGAAAAAAAATGCCAGTGAACGCATCAGGATACTCATAACTGAGTCCATGCAAAAAATATGTATATAGATATACATATAAATACATAAACATATATGCATGCTTATGTTTTCTCTGCCTGTGTGTAAATATGTTGCATACTTTGTATTGGTTATGAAACCTAAGTGTTTTCCCTTTCAGAGAGGGGAGATCACAGGATTCAGTTTTGCTCCAGAGAAGTTGATAATTCCATTTTACTTTTTTAGGTAGATGTTTACAGTAACTACACTCTTTACAACTACCATTGTATTTCAGTATCACACCAATAGTGCTACTGAGGCTTTGATAGCTATCCCTGTGCAAATGGTTGTGAAGGGCAAAATCTTAAATGGTCAAAATATGTGGGCAGGTGAGGTGAACTGTAAATGTTTATCCCAGCAGCCAAGTATTTAAATTTCTAGGCTATGTGTTTTGTCTGTGAGCTTTCATTTCGGTGTAATGTGAGACCATTTCTGAGTCCTAAGTTTGGTAAGTGTTCAAGGACTTTTTACTTTTATTTGTTTCTATACTTATTTCAAGTTGTTTATTTTTATATTTCTTTTTTTTAATGATCTTTCCAATTCTTATCTGCCTAGAGCTTTTGATGAGGCAAATGTTGAACAACTTGTGTACATATTAACATATTCACCACATAACTAGTAAACACAACAATCAGTTTACTGAATGATTGCTTTTCATCCAGGAGGTCTGTTAAGTTTGGAGCCACTGAGAACCTGAGTATGCGCTGAGGAGCACCTAGTCTCCTGGTGAATGTCACTTGCCACCTAGACAGCCCCTTTTAGCTGGTCCATCCTGCCTTTCTCACACAAGGGGCAGGCTGTGATGTGATTATTTTTCCTAAAGTTACTTCAGTATCTGTACGTAGTGCTATTGTAATGCCAGTTACAAGGTGGCTGGAGAGGGGATACTGAGAGAGAAGTTATTAGGTTAATTTTAAGAGGCCTTCTGAGGCTATTTATTCTGGAATCAGATGCAGTTTCTGTGGAGAAATCAATGCCCATAAAAGTAGCTATGCAGAAATTGCAGTCTAGGACCATACTATAGTTTCTTCTTCTATGAATCAAAATCATACTGTGGTCTGAGACCTCCTCATGGCATCCAACCCTGCCATGCAGGCTGCTTGTATTCGGTCTCTCTGCTACCCTTTCCCCTCATACTCTTGCCTGGTGTTGAGAACATGAATGGTGGTTCTGAGGTCTTGCATGTCATAGTGCAGGAGAGCATTTCTGCATCACCAGGCTGTTCTGCAGCAGCACGTTCATTCACAGGTGTGTTAAAATCTGAGGAGAAGCGTTGCCTTCCAAGATAAATGCTGGTATACTTGCAAGGGTCATGTAAAAATTGCACGAGGTAGGTTGTAACTAAGTTTATAAAAACTCCAGCTCTGCTTCTCCTCAACCCATGTGAATTACTTCATGTGAATGTTAATATGCAATGACCAGAAGATGGTTTTCTTCTACTCTAGAACATATTAAGGTAAATGGTGCCACTGGTATTAGAAAGCTAAAGTGGGAAGGATGCTACTTTGATCATGTTTACCTTGCAAATTGGAACAGGTTTTTCTTTTGATTCTCATAGCTGTAACTGCTTACAAGTGAAACACTTTCTTATGTAATTTGCTAGGGGAATTAGGAACTCTCATTATTACTTTCAGTGGTTTGTTTTGTTTTTTTTTTTTCCTGCAGTTCACTTTTTTTTTTTTTTCTTCCCTGACTTTACTGCTCCCTTCCCACTAGACTATTTTGTGTTTTTCTCTGTTTTTAATCATTTTGTCCTTACCTCTTCCTTATTCAGCATAGGAGTGAATGACATCTTCTGGATCATCAAAGAGCACAGACAATTGTATCTCAAAATCTTGTATAGAGTCTCCTTTTAAGAATACTAGAGTGTTGAAAGCCCCAATTTGTGTAATGTTTACAAATCTTCAAATTTCCTGCCTAAATTTGGCTGTCTTCTTTCTCTTTAGTGTTTTTCTTTTTCTTCTTTCCTGTTTCAGTGTCTGGTGTACTGCTTTTTGCACTGTTTTCTTCCATGCATGAAACTCAAGGAGGAGCATTTAACTTGGTGTGTCAGGTCTTGAAAATGGAACAAATACTAATAAAGTTTGTTTCAAGTGAGCTTTGACATGTCATTGCTGTAAGTATAGTGAATTGAATGCTGGCATTGAACATATATGGAAGCAGTTCTGTACAGTTGTGGACTTCAGGTGTCTCACAGTAATCCTTTTCCGTTAAAGTTGGGCAATTAGCTGATTTAAGGAATGTTCATTTGTTCTAAACCAAGGATGCTAGTGCGTCATGCCATTTGAATAAATGCTCTCTGGATTTTTAGTAGGAGTCCTGGCAGCACCTCACTTAAAGCTAAATAATTCCTCTGAGATTGCTTCTAAGAATATAGCCTATGTACAGAAGTAATGGTTGATCATTGCTTCATTACCTGCTTTTCCACTTTGTGAGCAAATAATTTCTGTTCATTTTAAGTTTCAGTTGTTTAAGTTTCAGTTGTTTAAAATCTTTCGATCTTTCTTAGCAGTGATACTCCATATGGCGCAGGGTAAATTAAACATCTTGCCTGTGTTTTGTTTACATAGTTTTAGTCTGCTCTGTAGCGAGTGTTTCTCATGTTACTTTTAAACCCCTGTTCTCTAGAAACTTTGTATGCTGTATATGGGTAACTGGTTTTAGTTTCCAATTGCAGTTTCCCTGCAGTCCAACAACTGGTGCTTTATCCCCTTCGGTCAGTGCCGTGGGTAAGATCTGGTGGCTCTGTGATCCTGAGGTGAGAGTACAGCCAGTCTCTTGATCATTAGCTGCTAAGTCACTCACTAATTGCCTTTCAACACTGAGCTGTCATACCATGTACGTGTGTGTATACATGACATTTAATGGCAAATCAAAAATTCCATCATTTAGGTCTCTCAGATGAGAATTTATTGTCTTCAGTTTCTCTGGCTATAATTTGAAAAATGGTTTGTAATATTTTATGCAGGTTCCAGCTAAGAAATGTAGTTTGGAAAAAATCTGGCTGTGGAAAAAATCTGGTCTTAATCCATAGAGTCAGAGAATCACAAGATCAAGGAGTATTTTGCTGCATGTTTAATTGTAGTGCTATATGGTCAAATACAATTGCTTTCTAAGTGTGGCAAATTGCTAGACTGCTCTTTGACCTTTGATCTGAAACTGTAAAAGTAAAGGTCACTTCTGAAGGCATATTTTCAAAGAGAAAGTGGTGTTAGTTTCCCTGTACCTCTATAATAGAATAGAGGGATCTCTGGAAATTCTCCAAGCAAAAATAGAATAGACTACTTGGATTTTTTTTTCCATATAAAAATCTGTGTTGCTGTCTTTGCTTCTCCTACCAGAAGCTAGTTTTGGATGGAAGAGCAAATGTACAGAATGAGAGTCAGTGAAGTAAAATCCAAAAAACTGACTTCTGGCTAATAGTTGCCTGGAAACATGAGACGTTCGGAAGCGGTGGGGGAGCAGGCAGGAGCCGACAAGGGAGGATGGATTTTGTTACACGTCTCATCCCAGGTTTCCCTCCCTTCCCCACTTTGGTCCGTCCCAGAGCTCGCTTCTGGCTCTGTGCCCGACTGTAGTTTTGAAGCAGGGTTGGCTTTTTGAGAAAGGGATGATTTGTGTTTAATATGGACGTAAACATTTTTACAGACTTTCCTTCTCAATGGTCTTTTGTTGCCTTGTGCTATTTCTTAGAAACTCTTCTACGTCGGGCGTTCAAGATCTGACATGGCTCAAGTCTGCAGCCTGGGGCTGTAGGAGGAGAGGATTATGTCCCCTTTAATGTATTGAAACCAGCAACCCTAATCTGGGATAGGGAAGATAATCCTTAACAGGCTTTTGATAACTAAATTTAAGAAATGTTTAGTAGAGGAAGAGCGTGCTTCTGCTTTCTTTAAGAACATAGTAACCCACAGAGGAAGGCTGTGGGTTACCCACCTTGCCCTGCTGTAGCTGGTGGTGTCAACGTGCTGCAGCAGCGTCAGGGCGCCGGGGAGCTGTGATGCTTGCTCTAGTGTGGAAAGTAAAATGTCACCCTCTTGCCAAATACAAGCCCAGGTAGCTCCTGTGAATTTGCGTCTTGTGTCTGAGCCTGGTGTGCTTTTTGAGGCAATCAGCAAGGGAGAGAAAATATTCTTATTTGAAGGTGTTTGTTCTAAAGTACAGTCCATCGGCTATTCTCAGCTTCTTCTCTGACTTACAGGTAAGTGCAGCAACTCTGTCTAATGTAACGTGACTACTGTAAAACAAGGTATTATAATACCCTTATTGCATAATCCTGCACCAAAAATAAATATTTTAACACTTCTGTCAAACCATTTTGTATCTGCAGAAATAATGTGGTGCTGAGGGGCCGCATACGTGAGACAGATGCATTTGAATCCCCTAATTTGTTAACACTGGAAAGAACAAACTTCTAGAGTTCAACAGGAATGTGTGTTCGTTTCCCCCGTCTCCCCGTTTGGTTTCCTCCTAACTAAACGTGCAGGTAGAAGAGGAAATAAAACTTGAGAGTTATGTGTGGCTACATGGCACTGTGAGCTTTACAGTCTCCACTGCACTATGTGGATTTTTTACAGTCAGCAAGTTCTGTGACTGAGGAATAAAACGATTTTTTTTTCATGTAAAGTATTGTATTTGCCAACAAAACAAGCTATTATAGTAAGATATAGTCACTGCATTGCACTTTTAAACTGTTACAGCTTGGAGTCTTGCATGCAGTCCAAAGGGCTTTTATGTCAATTTTGGCCTTAAACAAGGCGGGAAGGGAGGGGGTGGTGGAGAAGGTGATTCTCTATCCAATTTTTATTTCCCTCTGTCTTTAGGTTTGTAATAATGTTGCTGTGTACATGCAAATGATGTTAATCAGGAGATTTTCCGTATCAGCTTTGTCAACGTTTACATTCACTTTACACACCAAATTTGCATTTGAAAGGGGCTGTTATAATCAACATTTAAGGGATAACATAGTCAAATTTACATTTGATTGAGTAGAAATGTTAAGTAATTTTAGCTGAGCTGTTGCTAGGAAACAAGCCAATGTTTTTGTATTTTTTTTTTTCTTAATCCATAGTGTCTTTCTATTTAATTGGCAATTCCACTGGTGATACAAGAACACCAACACTAAAACATTACAGTTAGTATATTTGCTGTGTTTCTAAATTCATAGTTTTCCTACTTATCAGAGCTTGAGCTGAAGTTTTGCAGAAATATATTTGGAAACTAATGGTAATATATGACTCTTTACAGTGATCTGGGATCAGATCAACTGCTTGACTTGTAAGAATTCGTAATATTTTTATGATAAGCCATCATTTTGGAAGTATACTACTGAGTTTCCTTTTTTGGTGGTTGATATTTAGAATATTAGTCACCATTCAGAGAACATCAGGCAACTGCCTTAGAATTTGGACAAATTTTCTGTATGACCTCTTGGGGTTGGCGTAGGACACTGGTTTTGTTCTTAGACAGAGAAATGACTTTGATAATGACACTATTTTCATTCAAGTAGGCAAAACGAATGATATATCCAAAATGAAACCTTTTGATTTTGGAATACATTCTGGCAATCGGTTGTACATCTATTTGAACTTGCCATAGAATTCCCCAGCTTGGCACTTCGCAGTGTTCATCTGGCAAAAATGCTAATTAAAGAGAAGAATAGTTCCTATTCATATCAGGCTCAAAGCATTTCAAGTGCATTATCTGTGTGGTGCATATAAATGTGGCTATTCCCTCAAACTTGTTACAATGTCATTGAAGGAATGTGCCTAGTTCTATTACACATAAGAGAGTCTCTACTGTCCTACACTGCTGGAAAGGACAGAGTAGAATTTTGTTTTAGAAATACTGTCCTTCTCCTCTGCGTGCCCCAAAGCTTTGGACAGAGTCATGGGTCAGCAGCTGGGGCTGCGGTGACTCCGTGCACAAACGCAGAAGCCGTTACCACCCATCATTTGCCTGCAAGCATTCTTGAATACTCAAACTTCACAAACCCAGGAAGAGGCCTGGGCCAGTTTCAATTATCGCTTTCTAATCCCTTCAGAAAACAGCGTTTATTCTTATCTTTACGCCTTCTTGGCTCAGCTAAGTGGGCAAATGGGCTTCTATCTTGTATGCAGAACTAAGGGGATTGGAGTCTCAGTGTGACATGTAAGTCTAAGACTAAAAGTGCTACTGGACTTAATCGTATTGACAACAGTTTAGGGACTACTACTATTGTAGCACTGCATAAACAATACAGGCATTCCAAAGCCAGGCTATGAAAAAGACCTTGGATTCTGTATATTTTTATGGTCTCTCAGTGGTTTGGCTGCATTCCTCAAATTGTAAGTAATCTGTGTATGTGCAAAATATGTATTATAAAATCTGATCGAGCAGGGCCTACTATCTCAGTGGAGCAGATGTGGTTTTCCTTCAGCACCTGTTGCATTCCTTACTGGAAAATAGCAATTAAAATAGCGTTTTCTTTTCCTCTCCCCTCTCTCCTCTCCCTCCCCTCTCTCCTTTCTTTTTTTAAAAACGTCCTGCATGATGCAGGTTGGTTAGAAAGAAAGATCAGGCAACTGATTCCCATTTGCATAGTCCTAAATTTCACGTGTTGGTAATTGTGAATACCCAGTTCTTCAGCAGGCCCTCAGAGCCCTCATGCTCCTGGAAGAAGGAGCATAACCTATGTAGCTTGAGCCTCACTACGGAGCAACATGGAGCTGTATTTATGAAGGGAACAGAAGGTGGAGAGAGAACATAAAGGGGGATATATAGATGTTCTTCAGTGTAACACAAACGGTTCTTGTTCACAGAACTGAAATATGAAGAACAAAG
Organism: Crypturellus undulatus; assembly: GCA_013389825.1. Taxonomy (NCBI): domain Eukaryota; kingdom Metazoa; phylum Chordata; class Aves; order Tinamiformes; family Tinamidae; genus Crypturellus; species Crypturellus undulatus. Next base: position 532,705 of record VWPW01015192.1, read on the forward strand.
CCCCATGCTTATAGTGAGAGAATCCTCCTAACTTGGAATAGCCAAGAAAATTCAGGTGCTGTACCCTGCTTTTTAAACCACCTTTTAATGTGCTCAGGCCAGATACAGAAAAAACTAACTGAACAGATTTGCATGAAGTATTTGAGGACGCCGCTTTACTGTGGAGGACAGGGTATAGCACATAAGCATTTGCATGTATAGTATATATAATGTATAGTATATATATGTAAGCATGTATATAGCATGTATGCATGCAGCCATGCTAATGGGCCTGCTCAAGCTCCTTCTTACCTCTGCTTTCCCAGTGTGATATCCAAGCAGAGAAAAATGCTCCTAGGGATTGCAACTGCATCTACACAAAACTTCATGCGATGTATGGACAGTATATTAGAGGAATGCATAACAAGAAAACAGAAGCTATCACATAACAAAGCTGTCTGTTCTTTCAAGTGCCTGCTCTTCTCCAAGGCACTCTAATATCGGTAGAATCTTTCCTCTTCTCCTGCATTTTATATGAAATGTTCAGATTGCATATGCAATTTGCCTTTTAGGACGCTGGCCATTGAGACTGCATCTGTGTTACGTAATGTAAATTAGCTGATGCTAACTACATGCTTACAATTCCTTTAAAACTTTTTTATCCAATTTTTATTTTCTTCCAGTAACGTTAACTGCAGTATAAAACAGTTGTTGTTTTTCTGGACAGAATTGCATTAGAGACTGGAAGATTGGCTGATTTTCATAAGCATGAAGATGCATGAAAAATGCCCTTATCTGATTAATTTTCTATGTTACACTTATATTCTGGGTGACTGCATTGACATTTTTATTCTGCTTAAATTTTTCCATTGCCCACCATTTTTTCTGGGAACGGGGTAGACAAGCTAAGTAAAGCTGGATGCAGAAATGCAACTTATTTGATACTCCTCTGCTTTAGAAAAGTCTCTGGACTTAGTGAAATCTTTTAAGTGAACTTCTTCATTGGCCTCTTGATTTTCAATATTGGTAATACAATATCCCCATTCAGCTTTTTGCATTGATTTTGGTACCATCTGTGAACCTCTATATAGTTCTCTCCTGGGTTGAGAGCTTGTGTTTTTAATTCACTGTATTTTTATCTTTTCTTTTCCAGGAGGGAATGTTCAAGACCTGGTACATGTCCTTAGTTATGTTGGTCCTTCAGTGTGTTACTGAATGTATATTTTTACATGCTATGAGGCCACTCTTCTATTTCTTCCTGCTTTGTTTTAGCTGCAAGACCTCTCCTTGACAGTCCTCTGTCTTGATAGGTGGTTCCCATAGCTATAGTTATTGCTGAGGTTGCTTGCTGTTGAATGATGCTGCTAGACTGCTACTTGTAGTGATACTACTAGGCTCTCCCAGTGTGTGCTGTGCAGCTGTCTTGGTGATTTCCAGGTGTATGCAAACACATTCTTCACCAGAGTTTTTTTGTGCTGGTATTTGTGGTAGCTACGGGCAGGTCACAGCCTAGGTTGTTGAAGTGATCTGTGTTGGTGGGCAGCCTTGTGCTGAAAGAACAAGAGCCCAGTAGCTGTGGACACACTCAGGAGACTGCTAGTAAGATTGGAAAAAGATAAACTAGAAAATTGGTTGCTTACTGCAGTAGCTGGACAACCTTTAAGAATAATGATCTGCTGGGTTTATTATAATAGTACTTAAAAGTGGAGGAAACAAATACATAAATTTTTGGATTCATACAGTGTCTTTGTTGCACATCAGTGTGTTCCTTTGTGTTAGGTCTTCCCACAGGAAGTAACCCTGACTGCACAGCTCTCACAGTGGTTCCTCTTCCCACCTGGTGATAGAACAGTTAATTGGTGATACCAGTTTGAATGTACCAGGGGTTTGCTCACAACATGAGCTACCCACCATGTTTTGTCTGAATGGTTGCACCATAGAAAACATACTCTGATATGAGAGAAAAAGGCTTTCGGACCTTCGTCAATCCCATAAAATGTTGCAACTTAAGGGGTATGAAAGGTGCAGTCTACTCTTCCTAAATCTGTGACCTCCAAGTTTATTTGAAACAGAACTTGGTAAAATGTATTTCCATCTGTACCTCAAGGGGTACTGAGAGACAGCAAAAGCTTTAACTATTCAGAATCTGTCTGTAAGTGATTCTTGGTCAGAGACGATATCTCTAAAGCTGGGGTGTGCACAGGTGTAACCTGTGTAAGCAGGTTATGTTTGACCTAGAAAGAGGACTTTTTTTGTTCTGTTATTCCTATCTTCAAGATGTCACAAAATACTTGCTCATCATTAGGTCTTTACAGTATTTTTTCCAACTTTATTAGACTATTTTGCCAACTTATGCTTAGTGCACAGATGTGTGTGTTATGAAGAGATATTATGTTAAGTTAGTGTCATTATATTTGTTTTTCTTGTAGGCACTCTAATTATAATCCAAACCTCTTTTATTAGAGAAAAGAAGAGTTTGAGCTGGTTACTAAATGTGATTTTGCAGATTATTCGCCTTATGTCACTTTCTTGTTGCATGGCCAGGAGAATGATTTTGGCAGCCTGGTATGACAAGAAAATGATTATTTAATGATTATTTTTATATTTGATTTCTGTGTGAGGATATTTTAAGGTGTGATGGAAAGTTCAAAACACTCCCCTGTATGTAAGGGAAATAGTACTGTATTTTTAAGCTGTTTAACCAAAAAAAAAAAGCAGCTGCTTCTCTTTTGGGAATTCTGTCCCCACTCTTGTGTACTGAGAGCTGCCTCTAGCCATTTTGCTGTAAGTAGAAAGCAACAATTCCCCATCCTTTCTGTGTTGGAGCTACATAGTTGATTCTGATACAAATGGAAAGATGACAAAGCCACACATGAAGAGTGAGACAGAATGGCAGGACACAATTCATTTCTTATCTTCTGCAATGCGTATTTCCCTATATTTGATGCAAACTCTCCAGGGTTTGAATGAAGGAGTCGCACCAGGTGACTCTGTGCCTGAATACAGAATCCAGTTCAAGATGATAAAATAAAGGGCAAAAGGCACAATTGGTCTGCATCGTGAGGTAGCTGTAGTCTAGCGGCCTGTCTCTTGTGTAGTATCTTTCCCTTGATGAGTTGTTTCCTGTGTGTTGATGCATGCCAGATTGCTATGAGATGATGATTACCTTTTTTAACTGGTCCTTAGTTGTGCAAATGCACCAGATCCCAGCACCATGTGCGATATCATTGTATGACCTTACTGCTTCACTTTTCTAACGCTTGAGCAGCCAGATGATGAATCAGAGGTTTGTTCTCTGCAGTCTTATTTTATATGATTTCTGTGATGTATGCAGATCACTTTCTGTAGGCTTTTTTTTAATATTGTGGTGCATTTCCTTTTTCTCTCTCTCTTTTTTTTTTCCCCCTCTATTGATGATGCAATTAGCTGTGGCTGTAGCTTCCCTTGCAGTTTCATGGTTGAACTTCATGTATGATGAGCTTCAGTTAGGTGCAGGAGTGGCATGCCCGCTTCAGGAGCATAATGGACAATACAAAAAGGGGATGAAATCACATTCCTCCATTTTAGTTTCTACCAGAAATAATTCTAATGTTACTGTTCTTTAACAACTGTGTGTTGTTAAATGGTTGTTCTGGATTGGTTGCCACAGGAGACATAACCTGCTGCTTTTGAAACTGCACCCCCTCCTGAGGTCCTGCCAGAGGGCTCTCTCCTGCTTTCTGTACTATTTTTGGGGCCCAATACAGAACAAAATCGTGTTTATCCAACCTGTGCTTGTTTTGTGTGCCTTTTGCATGAACTAGGATGTACAGTAACTGCACTGGCTTGCCTCTGGACTTGATGCAACTCTGGTGACAATTACATTAATACCATTCAGTTGGCCAGATCCCTTCTATCTCTCACCCTGGCAAAGAAATCAAAATAATCCTGTTCCTGGCGTGTAATTTTCATATAGGTATGTGAAAGAGTCTGGTCGCAGACTGTGGGTTGGAGAATGGGCAGCAGCATCATTGGCCCTCAACTAGTCACATAAAACTCTTACCTGTTTGGGTTGGCTTTTGAATGTTTAAGAAAAATATTTGCTGAACTGCCATCTGTACCACACGTATGAATGCTCTGTGAAACAGAACTGTTCCTAGCTGGGGCCTCAAGCTTCTGCGAGAGTAACAGTCCTGTCAAAATGTCCTCAGTGGCGAGGTACCTTCTGTATTTGAAGTCTTTGCCTCTGGACTGACCCTCAAAACCAACCCATTTCAAAAGGTACCTGACAGCAGTAGTGGAGGTTGCTTGACTGATGGTACATTTGTCCCAGGAACCTCATAGTGGAGATAGCTAGTCCATGCATGCTTGTGGCCTGAATTCCTGCACCTTCCTCTGTAACCTCAAAGTCTTTGCACAGACGCAATCCCCTTCAAGGCTGGTCACTGCCAAGGTCTGGGACCTGGGAGGGCATTGCCCCAGGTTGTTTCTTGCCTTTGGGAACCAACTTCTGGATCTTCAGAAAGTAAGAAAAAGCATCTGCTAATTGCTTATGGAATCCTGGTCCATGCTGTGCCTGGAAAAGGACAGCGAGGCCCTAAAGCACTTAGGAAATTTAGAATCCATGTGGATTTGGCTATTGCATGGTTCAGGTTGGAAGGGATCTTGGAGACTCATGTAGCCCAGCCTTCTTCTCAAAAGAGGGTCAACACCGACTTCAGATGAGGTTATTGTGGTAGTATCTAAACTGAAGTACTTACCTCTCTAAACTGGCTGTAATACGTTTCTGGTGCATTGTACTTTGCCTTAAAATGCCTTCAGTCCTCTCTGCATCCTCCTGGAGCTCCCTTTGGCTGCTGACTCGTGGATGCCAAAAGTAAAATCCCTGACCCAAGGAATTCCCATGCTTCTGAAACAGCCTGGTCACCTCTTGTTCTCCTAAAGCACATGATGTTCTTCAAACTCTAGTGGCTGGTGAAGGCCTGGCACAAAACGTCCTGCCTATTTGCTCTAGAAGGCAAAGTTAATGTAGTATAGCAACACCTGCAATTTCCTGAGCTTTGCCTATTTGAACAGCTTTTGCATTCAACCAAGAGCTTTTTTCCTGATTCGATACTGGCAGTAATCTGCCTTGTCTCATGTCTACACTCAAGAGATTTGAAGCATCTTTGAGGTTGGGCCTCTGTTTTGCCAGTGTCCGTTTTAGCCACGACAGCCCGAAAAGTAGCCAGAAGCCCCACGCAGTTGCCAGTCCCTGCTGCACCTGGAAACAGGAGGAAATACCAGCTTTATTTTTTTTTCTCTTTTTTCTTTCTTTCTGTCTTTTTTTTTTTTTTTTTCTTTTTTTGTCAGTAGCACCAAAGGACTTTGGTCTGTGATCACGGAATGGTTGAGATTGGAAGGGACCTTTGGAGATTTTCTAATCCACACACCCCCCTGCAAAAGCAGGTCACCTAGAGCATCGCTCTGGTCCAGTCAGGTGTCTAGTAACAGTCTGAGCAGATCAAGAGGCTTTGCCACTCATGTGGCATAGGAACGATGAGGAAGAGATCTGAAATCAGGCACGTGGAGTGCACTGGGCTGCAGGCAGAGCAGCAGGGCTCTGTCTCTCTGATGCTGCTTTGATTCTTATCTGGTATTTGCCCTCTGTCCACCCGTCAAGGAGGTAACTGAGAAAGGCCACTGCAAATTGTAGCTGGAACATCAAAATACTGCTTATCAATAGGGCTCCCAGCAATGTACAAGACCGATTGTCTACGGGCAGAATGAGAGTTTTTTGTCTTTTTTCAAGCTGGTTGCAGAACACTATCAGTGGAAATCTATTAAGTCAAAAGAAAGGGAACTGAAAACAAACAAAATTCCCCCAACTTAGTGTTTTTTTGCTCCCTGTCTGCTTGGATTCCTGCCATACTGCCCATACACAATAAAGTAAGAGTGAAGTATCTCCTGTGAACTTCTTATTGAGGCAAGGCTCACTCAGCGCTCAACAAGAGTATTAGTGGCACTACTGAAAAGTTAAGTTGAAGAGATTCCAAACTTTTTGAGTAGTGGAGCAAATAGCATAAGCTGGCTTTAAATTTTGGTAACAAGTTGAAGAGGTTCCTGTTACCAAAATTTAAGGACAGCTTAAGCTGTTTTCTCCATTCTTTTCTCATGACTTTCTTTTGTTGTCTTCTCTGCACATGCTGGGTAGCATGGAAAATCACAAGTTCAGCTGTGCTCAAAATAGCTGTCAGAAAGACGTTCTCTTTTTATCTGAACCAAAGCATTCCTATATCATAAGACCATTTTAATAAGTAATAATTCTAGTTCTGCTGAAAATGAGAATTTCATTGTGACTCTTTAATAGATTACTGAATCACAAGATGAAATGCCTTTAAAATTATTTGCCACTACTATCTTGTTTTCCCCTTCTTTTGCATATCTTCTCCCACCAATTTTCATTTTAAAAATAAATTTAATTTTAAAATATTTGTCTAGAGTTGCTGTTGTTGAGAACTTGATGTTTCCTTCAGTCCCTGCCTGTGGGGTACCACGCGTGCCTGGCAGCAGTGCTGCTTTTGCCGTCCTTTCTGGTGGCTTTCCCTGCAGATGAGGATCTCGAGAGCCTCCGTGTGGTGGCACCGGGCAGGACAGCTACGTTGTCTTGGAGCAAGGGAAAGCTGCGGGGTTTTTGGCACACCAAATCCTGCCCAAAACGAATCCGCACGCACGGTGGTGGAGGCTTATCTTTGCTCTGCTGCAGCGGGAGAACGCTGCTAAGCTGTCATTTAGCTTTTGTTCATAATAATTTGTTTTTCAGGCTTGCTTTCTTGGCTTCATACTTCACAAAAAGGCAGGTGAAGAAAAACATCATTAAACTCTTGTCGGATTTATTCTCTTTGCTTTCCAAACAAACTGGTTTTACAAAGTGGGGGCATGTAATTTCTTTACTTTAAAATGCTCGTTATATTTTGGCTTTGTCTGATTTATTACCGTGCCTATTCTAAGTATAAATATTAAAACAATTTATCATAAATTGAATGTTATAAAGCCAACATCTGGTTTAAATAATGCTTTTTAAGGCTAAACTTTCACTTTATTCTGTACAGTTTATAAACTATGCACAGGTTTTATATCCCTTTCTTTAAGGGGATATAAAACAGAGATATCTTTCTCTCTCTCTCTCTCTCTCTCTCTCTCTCTCTCTCTCTCTCTTTTTTTTTTTTCCTTCATTCTGTTGTGGACTTAGAATGTGTATTTTTGGAGCCAAAGAGATTAAACTTTCCCAGCTAATGTGTGGGGGTGAGGACACACTTTATCATGTGATTGTCAGTTCCATTATTGCTCGTTATCTACATAGCTGGACACGATTTCATGTAATGTGTTTCTCCCATACTTGATGGAGAGGCCAAGTGGCAACATTGTGGTCGGGCACACAATATCACGACAATATTACCAAAAAGGGGGAGTCTTCCACCTCCCCATCCCCCCCGCTAGATTCTTCAGTTATGCCAATAACACCTTAAAGACAAAAGGACCATATAGTTTTTTTCCCTGTACATATTGTGATTTATTGGCTTAAAAAAAGAATTAAAGGCTCTATTTTTCTATTTACTATAAAAAGAAAAAAAAAGCAATTAAATTATCTTTTGCAATTCAGTTTATTATATGTGTTTCTCCCCAGATTTCAACTTCTATAATAGGACAAGTGTTTCCATCATATGCTGTAATCTTACTCTCTCATGAGATATTCTAAGAAACCTCAGAAATGGCGTATCAAAATTGTAAACCACAAAGCATAACCCCTGATATAGCCCCAGGGTAAACCTCTGTCTTCTGAATTGCATGGCACAACAGAGATCATAGACTAAAAGAATGTTTTGCCTTGGAGGGATTTTTCTTTCCTTTTTTTTTCAAGCCACTTGTAGTATTTACAGTAGCTCTGTTCTCTGCAGACTTAATTGAGTCAATTAAGATTCTTGGTCTTGATTCCCCCAGGTGTAGGTAAAAAGTTTTTCTCTTGTGCACTTTTTTCTTCTTTTTCTCTTTCTGTTTCTTTTATCCTTTTTTTTTCTTTTCTCCTAATTTTTCTTTTTTTTTTTCTTTTCTCCTTTTTTGCTTTACTCTCTGTTCTTTTTTTCTTTTCCTTCCTTTTTTCTCCCATCTATCTCTTATTCCTTTCTGGTTGTAGGGAAAGAAGTGCTCTGGTGTTCTGCTTTGAAAAGCTTGGTCAGTTGGAATCGGATGATCTGCTATGCAGGCCTTAATAGTGCTGGACTTCAATAGCCTTTCACGCATTCTCTGTTCCTTGTTTATTGATGTTTTGCTACCTAGAAAACAGTCTGTGTGTTTTTCATTAATCTTACCACCTTAAACTGTTGCTAGTTCCTTCTGTCTTGCAGCAAGGCCCATAAGGGACCAGGCTGTATGTCGGTCTTTCCTGGATTCAGTTCTGTTCCCAGCAGCAGCAGCGTGACCACAGAGCTCACTCGGTGCGTTCACGTCACTGTTGATGACTATCGATGTTAAAATGGCAAATCTTTCAGATCTGTGTCTTGCAACTCAAGCTGTCCTTTTATGCATTTCTGTTCTCTGGTGGCAATATGGTGTCTCTCGCTTGTTGCTAACTGAAAATTAGATATCTAGATAACCCCACATGCTGTGTTTCCTTGACAATGCTAGCATGTGTCAAGCTTCTGTTAAAGTGTAAGTGTTGAGGATTTGGAATTACTCACTTTGAGCAGTTTTGGTTATCTTCCATGTTTTGTACGTTGTATGGGATGCTGCCAAAGAGCATTTTCTTGGAAGGCCAGGATAATAAGTGTAGTGACTGTTGGTACCAGGAGCTAAGCCTACAGTTCATGCACACACATGGGCACAAAAAAACCCACTTTCTCTTGCCTGAGATCATTGTCTTCTTATTTGGCACAAAGAACAACATTGTTCTTGGTGTTGTACTTCACATGTGGCTTGGATTGTTTTTTGTATTTAAATTACTCTCTTATTCCAATCATGATACTTTGTATTATATAAAAAAATATATATATACATATATATAACTTCCCTAACTGTTTTTTGGGGGACTCGAGGAATTCACTTGTGGTTTTGGAGGTAATACTGTTCCAAGCCAGTCTTTGATGCTATTTTGGATTATGTAAATTGATCCACTGTTGATATGACAAATCTAGCTGGGAATAATGAGGCTTCAAGGGAACATCAGTGGACATCTGTATCATGTCTGCTTTAATCCCAAGGAGAGAGTCCTAAAGGGAACTTTGGTGGTCATCTTAGTTTATTCAGAAAGCCTCGGTAACAAAAATTCTGTTCCTAGCTTGTTTTGAAGGCCAAGATCATGCATTCTTTTACTGTTACCATGTTTTTGGCCAGAGATTTGAGGATGTTTTCTCTCTTCCTAAATTCATCATTTAGGTAGGATTAATTTAAGCAGAAGCTATTTGATAAATATATGACAGAACTGGCAAGATGAGCAGGTGCTCAAAGCGACAGTTGCTGCCCAGAAGATGCCTGAACATGGGCACTTTTTGTGTAAAGGTTTTAGGTTTGTTGCACAAGACCTCAATGGTCTTCTGTGCAGATGGTAGCTAGACTTCAAACGGTGCTAGGGATCAGTCATGGGCTGGGACTTTACCCCTGCTGCTCAACCTGCTACTGAAATTAGTAAGGTTTCCTCCACAGGTTTCTATTACAGACTGTTATAAATGACGGCTGTCAAAATGATTGAGCAAAAACATGTTTATGGTGAAGTTCTCCTTTTAGTGGTTTGTTTCATGGTTTGATTTGCTTTCATTATAGAATAACATTAAGCTGCTTAGCTTTTTTTCATTAAAAATGATGATTGGCAGAGTTTTAAAACATACAAAAAATGATTTTGAGCACACTGAGCACTCTGAATTAAATGCTGCAGACAGCATGAGTCTAAATGGGAATGCACACATGGAAATTTATTAGTGGGTTTTTTTTGTTTGTTTGTTTATTTGGGTTTTTTTTGGCCCAATTAAGTGGTTTGCATGTGCATGCATTTATATGAATTGCAATATTCTTAGTTGTCATCAGCGATACAGGAAAGGTCCAGAAGGGTGGTGAGGTTGAGTGGTTTTTGTCTGTGCAAGCGAAAAGAGGAAGAGGTTCACCCTTGTGTGATGTGGGGCTTTTGATTGGTTTTGTTGTGGTGATGTCTCGCATCAAGAAAAAGCCTTGCTTGTTGGGACATGTCGAGGGCTAGGGGTATGCTGCTCAGTGGGATTCCCCAGGCTGCCAGCTTTGGTTTAAAATAGCAAAGACTTATTTATTTATTTATTTAGATTCCTATTGCATAAGGGAAGCCTCAGCTGTTGCCGCACTGACCCCTGTGCTCCAGAGAAATGATTTGTGGGGTAAGAATTTTCTAGGCTTGGTAGTGTGTTGTTTGAGCAGTGAGTTAGCTCTGTTTGACCTGCTTCTGTAGATAATCCTGGTTCAGAGGGGAGATAAAAGTAACTATGTACAAATGTGATGTATGTCTCGGCTTGGCAGCGAGTGAGTAGCCAGCTGCCTTTGGTTCCCTTGGGTGCAGCAGAGGGTTCAAGTTTGAAATTTTTATTCTGGAAAAAAGTGCTATGATAGAAATTTGGTTCATAGATCAGAAAACTCTACAGTGTTTATCTACTTTGAGGCTCTTGTATAGCACTGATTATGAGGACTTTCCCACATTAAGCCTCTTAAAGCATGTATTCTCTGGTCTCAGGCTTAACATTCATAGTATCAAGGCATCTTAATACTTGGTAACTGTTCCAAGCATTTATCCCCACTATTAAAAACGTGTGCTTTATTAGGAGCTTGGATTTGGATTAGCAGTCTGCATTCAGCTTGGAAATCTTTTTAATTAGAGCCTTCCCACCTCGCTTCTCAATACTTAGCTATCTCTGTTCTGTAGTCTTTCCTAGGCCAGTGTTTCCTTCCTGGTTCCCAGCCCTGGTTAATGTTGTGGGCATTCCTGGTGGGGCTTCGGAGTAGTTCTCGTGGCACATGCCCGGTTGGGATCTCCTCAGTCCAGCTCGCCATCAGTAATTCTTGCCGTTTCTCTCTATGCCACAGGATTAGGATCACCTGCAAGCATGTCATTAGTGACTTGCTTAATAGCACAAGCTTTTAAAAAATGGCTAATAGAGACTTAAGAAGCAGTATCAATATAATACTGCTAGAAGCTCATCTGCTCAGCGTTGACTTTTCAGATGAATCTTTGACCTGGGTAGAGGTGGGAGAGGAACCACTTGCAGAGAGCACAGCAGTCAGACCCAGCGCTGTGGCTGACCAGTATCCTGGCGCTGCTGTTTTTCTGTTGTTTTGTGCTCGATTTTCCCCAAATGGATACCAGCAGAATAGCCTACTGTGGAGTCTAGTACATGACATAAATGCTCCTGACTGTATCAACAGGGAGTTTAGCTTTGTCAAAACAACGACAAAGCTATTAAATAGTTGGATGTGATACTAAATAGTTGGATGTGATCTTCTTTCCATAACTCTGCAGTGATTGACATTAATTATATTACCTTCCTTTATATCTTTATGTATAGAATGCTGTTTTTGTCACTGCCAGTGTCAGATTAACACGTTAATTATATGTTATCTCTTTGAAAATCCATGTTTTCTTTTTGATTTTTCTGAAACTTTCTTCTCTTTCTTGACTTGTTGAAAATAAATATTAATGGCAGAATGAAAACTCTTTTACACTTCGCAATGCAGAAGAGCAGCTGATAGCAATGGGAGTTCAGAATTTCATCCTTAGCCTGTCAGGGAGGAGGCCGCTACAGTCAGCTTCGTTCCACACCTCCTGCCAGGAGGAATAAATGCTCTTCACACTGACATGTCCCTTCTCTAGCAGCAGGCTGAGATGTACATATTTCCTGAACACACTTGAAGATAACTTACTGTTCAGCTAAATTAGGAGGAGTGTCTTTTTAGTTCCACTATCCTGAAGACCCATGACGTGTCCTGTCAAGTCCTACTATTGTGTTGAAAACAAACCTCCAAAACTTCAAAATAGCATCCCTAACTGAAGTTTGGTATCAACAGTGGCACTGATTTCTGAGCCATTGTTACAGGAGTCATTAAGAATGTATGGGCTCTGCGTAAGGAGTTAGAAAACAATTCCGCTGGCTCTGGAAAATGGCAGATCTTTTGCTAAGGAATCTCCGCAAAGAACTTTAGTCATTTCCAGTTTTTGCTTTTGCGTATTGGCTGTTGCTATTTGAAGGCTTTAAAATTTTACTAATGTGTAATCCATATGTGGAAATTGATCCTCTAAAGAGATAACTGCACAACTGGTCCCCCAAAAAATTAAGCAAAAAGGTCTATTTTTAGTTTTATTATATGAATAGTCTCTGGAGAAATTTATTATACATTAAATAGAACTTTTGGGAGATTCTCTGCCTGGACAAGACTATTACGGGAGAAGTTTTCATAAAGCTAATGGGGAAAAAATTGATCTAAGTTGACAGCACTGTATGTGCTGTGTATGTCAGAGACATACTTGATAAGTTTGGTTCAGTTTCAGTTTTCAATATAGCTTTGTGATACCAAGCCTCTTTGGATCCACTATATAGTAGTTTCTTTGATTTATTTAGTTATTGGGATCAGGATAAATATACCTGCAATAAGTATTTTTTTATAGCTTAATCATCTTACACCGGACTGCAAAGAAAACCTAGACTAAGTCTGGAATACAGAATCTGCCCTTTGTCAAAAAAGTAATTTGTAGACTGATGCAGAAGTGAGTCCAATTACACCAATTAGGGAAGTTATCTGTTGGTACAAACTCTCAAATGAACAAGGTTAAGACTTCTGTTTGCTTTTGTATTAACTATCTAATTTTATTGTGTTTAGGTTTCTCAGAAGAAAGTGGAACTATAGTGGATTGTGGCTGCTGAATGTATCAGCCTTTTTGTTTTAAGCCTTGTATTTGCAGGATTTATAATTGCCATTAAAAAAAAATGACCAAATATAAGGCATCTTCTTTTAAGTCAGGAGCAAAATAAAAAAATGACAATGTGTATGTGCGTTTTACCTAGCTAGTTTCAGCTAGTTGCTACTGGCTTGATGATGGAGAAATGCTGCGAATGGTTTGTGAGATTTTTGGAAGATGTGTGCATGTTTAAATTGCAATACTATCCCTTCACTCTCCTTCCTTGCTTGCCCACTATTTTCTGTCTTTCTCTGAGATATTTTCATAATTTTGTTCCCAAATTCTGCCAAAGCAGATGCTCAATCTCCAACAGGCCTGGAAGATATATCCAAAATGATGAGGGTTCTGTTGTGGTAACAAGCAGATTCAACTACATTTGGAACTAGAAAAACATCCCGGTTTTCCATCCAAGTTGGCCGTGGTGATAACCCTTTTCTTTTCATGAAATTAAACTGCTGCTTGATCATAGCAGCTCTCAAGTTCCTTTCTCTGTTATCCTCAGTGCAGTGCTGCTTAGTCTGTAAGTTGTAGAGCATCGAGAGCCTTGTTCTTGCAGGTCAAGTTGGTTCTTTTATATCAGTGTGCCCTTTTCAGGAAGGGGAAGTTCTGCAGATGCAGCTTGCAGGTACTTACATGTCTTAGCAAGTCAAGGATCAGAGCTCTGTCTTCCCTAATGTGCCTTTGCTCTTTAGGGCAATGCAGGAATAAAGATGCCATTTTCTTCTAAAAAGTGTAGAAAACCTGTTTTAAATGGTGCCAGCAAGTGTAGTTACTACACTGACTACACTGTACAGTCAGTTAGAGCTGCACAGTCCTTCTGTCAGCTACTGTAAGCACTAAAGGGGCAGCGATGCGAGCAAAAAAAAGTTCATTATTTTAATAAGAGAGAGGAGTGGCTTTGTCTTTGCTCCCATTCTATTATGTTTAATTCTTTTTTATCCAAGTGAATGCAAATTGGAGGATGGAGCGGGGAAATCCGCTCCTGGCAAAGCTTTACAGTACAGCCACATGGCTATCTTAGCTTGAAGTACATAAAATAAATCATGCAGGTGTACTTAAAACTGAGGAAAAGGTGGGAACCATCTTACTGTGTTCTTTCTTTCAAAGTGTTCTATTTATAAACATGTTAAGACTGCCTCCAAGTGATACTATATTAAAAAAAAAAAGTCGCTTTACAACTGTGAAACACCTCTCCAAATACCTTAACAGAGGAAAATGCAGGTGTCAAAGTAGTGCCAAAAATCCAAGTGTTTACCAGTCTTTCTCCTAGTCATTCTCTGAGAGAGATGAAGAATGATTTGTCATTTCTCAGTCTTTATAGCACTGAGACTTATTCTAATGAAAGAATGCTCCTACTGTAATGCTTGTGGTTATTGAAGAATTTTTTAGTGAGTTGTAGTTTTGAAAACTCTGCCAGCATCCCATGCTTTTCAGACAATTACTCTCCAGTTTCGTCTCTTATTCCCTTCACATCTAGCTTCTAGCGTCAGTTGTAAGTAAGGGAGAGAAGAAGAAAAGGGATGGTCTCTGGCATCTTTGTGCCTCTCTGTGAGAGATGCAGAAAGATCTTCTCTGCCCCTTTCTTGGAGGAAGCAGTGCCTGGAGGCTGGGTTTGGTCCTGCCTCTGATCCCTGCCTTCCTCCCCAGTCCATCGCCCTGCAGTGGCCGGGGACACTGGGCTCGAGCACTGAGCTGGGGCCGCGCTTGCTGCTCAGGGCTGTTTTGCAATGATTTGTTCCCAAAGACCAGACTTTTCAGCATCTTGATGGGTGAAAACGTGTCCCGAGTCACCTAAATGATGCTTTCCTGTATTTTAGCTATTTTTACTTTTTTTTTCAGCAACCTACTCAAGTAAATAGCATTCTTAATGATTGATTAATGATCTTTTGGGGAGTTTTTTTTTTTTCTCCAGTATTGAACTGTCTGGATTTTTACAGATATAAAATACAAATACAGTGACTGCAGTGCACTTGACATTACCACCAGTTTTATTTTGTGTTTACAAAGATTCTTTTGTGTTTTTGCTGCCTAGAATTCTAAAGAATCATTGAAAATTCACTTGGAAAGAATTGGAAAGAATATTATTTGGAAATACTGGAGTGTCTTTCACTGAAGTAGAAGAGGTATTTAACAGAATTTCCCCTTAATTGAAAGATTTGTTTTTATCGTGTACACTAGGTGTGAGCAGAATACACGTGGGTTAGGAAAGGAGGAACACTTGTGTTCGGCATTGGAAGAAAACTCTGCTTTTAGGTGAGGACTTCATTCCAATTCTGGTTAAGCCATCTGATTATTCCAGAACCATTAAATACCTGTGCCTTTTATTGCCTGCCGCTCCCAGAACATCTAATGTATGTTATTTGAGAATCTGCTGGTGTAAACCAGAAGAATCCTCTGTTCTTCTGTTTTAACTTTGCTTGATAACACCGAGTTTAACCTGCTGAAGCCATTTGTAACAGTGGGTAATGATTAGCAGTTAACTTCTCTCTTCTAGCATTGAGAGTAAATCTTGTCTTTATGTCAAGAGAGAAAAAAAGAAAAAAAAAGTGGCCTTTTCTGCTTCACATGACCTTTCCACGTAGCAAAGGAAAACTTGAGATGCACAGGGAAAAATTGTGTCAGGCCACTTTATTTTAATGATTGTTTTCAGTTCTTGACAGTGCGGTTATATGGGGGTGCTGGAGGCAGGTTCCTCATGACAAGGATTCCTGAGTGAGGTTTCCGCTGCCCCGTGTGCTGCCTTACACATGTGGATGGGCTTCTCCTGGGCTGCTGCACCCACGCAAGTTCAGTTCTGCCTCCAGTGTTAGTGAGAATTCGCCAGTGACCCTGGAATATGAGTGCTCACTAGCCATGATTTTCCCTTAGCATTTACAGCCTAATATGCCACAGTGCTTGGCGGATACCTCCTGTTGTCATCCTGGGGAACTGGAGGTGCTGATGGGCAATCCATGCTCGAGATCCCACTTGTGTCTGTAGGAATTAAAAAGCAAAGCAAACCAGGCAGCAGTAACCCCTAAACGCAGCAGGAGGAAGATTCCTGCATGCAGACTGCTTACCTGATTCCTGCTAATCAGCAGTTTGGGAGAAGGAGCTTTGACGGTGCTTTTAATTTGGAGCCAAGTGCAATTTCTTACTGTTGCTTTGCATTACTGCTTTGAAAGCATCTCTTGTGATGGTTAAAGCATTGCAAAATGATAGCCTCCATCTGCCTTTATTTCTAATTTAATTATCGGTGGGTAACAAACAAAGGATGTGACTAGCATTGAAATCAAGCATTCCCAAATAGGAAGAGGTACTGAAAAAAGTAGGGTACTAAAAAAGTTGTATGTGCCTTTAGGCTCTTAGCTGAGCAGAATTCTTTGTAGCCTCCACAAACTGATAGATATGTTGGACCTGAAGTTTTCTGGGACAGCTGGAATGTTTCAGACCTGCGCAAACTGTAGGGTTTTATTTTCTCAGTTAACTGTCTTCTTTTTTCTTTTTTCTTTTTTCTTTTTTTTCTTTTTTCTTTTTTCTTTTTTCTTTTTTTTCTTTTTTCTTTTTTCTTTTTTCTTTTTTTTCTTTTTTCTTTTTTCTTTTTTCTTTTTTCTTTNATTTTCGTTTTCGTTTTCGTTTTCTTTTTCTTTTTCTTTTTCTTGGAACAGCAGTGTTGTAGGTTTATATCTCTTTGGAATGCCATTCAAGTGTTGCCTGGTGCAATTTAGCCATTTTCCTGCACTTCCTCTTTACATTGAATATGTGCATGTGACTATACAGTGGGTGCAGAGTTTTTAAAAAGGGTTTGTAAAAACCGGCTTTTCTTTTATTTTATTTTCTTGATGGGCAATGTGGATGCTGATAGGCTTTTTTGGGAATGTTCCACTTCTCTCCCTCTATCAGCAGAGGGCAGTGCAAGGCAGAGGATAGTCCTGAGCTGGCGGCTTCTGGACAGCAGCCCCCCAGGTGCTGCTTCCACTTCTTGGTTTTGCTACCAGCTTTCTGGGTAGCTTTTAAACTGCTCATAGCCCCGCAGTTCCCTAAATCTGTCCACAATATCTCAGATATTTAAAAACAGTTTGGCTGCCCATACTGCCCATACTTTGTGGCATTTTTATGACCCCTTAAAAAATAATTTGTAATTCATTATTAAAAATGTTGCTTGCAGTACATTTTTTTTATTATTATTATTTGTTTGGGGTTTTTTTGCTTATCACCTGAAAAATGTCATCCCAAAGACATAGCCAAAAATAGGACAAGAAAGAAAAGTCAGACGTGGCAGTTGTATTAACAACGCTGTATTAAAAGCCCTAGGAGATCGTCTCCAGTTTTATTCACGAACAGAGCAAACGTGTGGCGTTCTTTGTAATCGCTACTTGTCTAGGCATTTTAATGACTTCTAAGATTTCTTTAACTGGAAGCCATATTCTTTTTTGTGGTGCTTAAGACAACATGACTCAGAGTTTCAGGTTTAGTTAAACAGTTGAGAAAACTGCCTGAAAATTGACACATTTGGTATTTTTAAATGATTTTAAGATTAATTTAATTCAGTGTTTACCCACAGTATGAGGATCTCTTGTATTATCAAGTTTGTGTTATCAAACTGACTTATCTGAAAGTATAATTACTTTAAGATTGGGTCCTATTTAAACACAGCTTGAGTTCTGGTGGATTTTCTTTTAACTTGCGTAGTAAGTGTTAGATGATCTGTCTCTTGAATACCTTGGTTCAGTTAAGCACATGTTTGAAATTAGCCTGGCACCGGTTAAGAGTCAAGAAATCCTGAGATATTACAGATACTAGGAATTTGTTGCTGTAGATACTCATTTTTCCGTGAGTTTTGGTTTAAAATCCTCCCCGTTTTGCCATGTGCCTTGCCCACCTGTGTGCATGGTGTTTCCCTAGGACCTTGAAGGGGATGCAGCTTCAGCAAAGCGAGTGCCTCGGAGCAGTGCGGTGCCTGGGTCGGTGTGGGCCCTCCCGAGGGCCGCACGCTGCGCGGGGAGGGAGGCAGATCCGCGTCTCGAGCGCCCGCACTGCGGCCTTGCCTGGAGAGCCACGGCCTGGAGCGTGCGCGGTGTTTATTTTTTTCTTTTTTTTTTTAATTGGCACATAAAATTATAGTTTGGCTCTTGTTTCTGAAGCCTGTGAATAGTCTTTTTTTTTTTTTTTTCCCCTAGACTCTTCGTAAAGCCGTACAAATGCGACAGGAGGAGCAGAAGCTGCCAGTTGTGGCTGAATCCTGTCGGTTTCAGTGCTGCCTTAGGGACAGCTCAGCCGACATCACACCGCAGCGGGGCTGCTGCTGTGGGGACCCCCCCGTGAAAGCGTTAATGTAAATATATAGGTGCAGTCGTTGACCCTAGCCCCCTGCTAGTCGGCGTTTTGACCCCAGCTAAAAGAACGCATTGAAGCCCACACGGAGAGGGCAAGCTTGTGTCGTAGGTCCTCCTGGAGAAATACTCTTTACAGCATGTGCACATGCCACCACAAATGGCATCTCTGTATGATTTCCAAGTAATATATGGAAAATTAGCAACTGCTACTGTGAGTACTTCCAAAGAGTCCACGTCCTCAGTTTGTGTCTTCCCAAAGTTAGAGCCTCGCGGGATCCCTGGTGCAAGGGAGAGCAGTGAGGCCCTACAGAGCCTCAGCGTCCGTACGTGGAGAACTCTTCTCTTTCAGAGCTCTTTGAGCCCCTACCTGCTGCTTGGCTTCTGAGAAAACGCTGGGGAAGAGTCAGAGAAGCCTTGGAGGTTTCGTGATTGCCCTGACCGTGAAATCTGTACTCCAGGCACCCAGGCTGAGCCTCAGGCTGTGTGGGAATACAACCCACGTGCAAAAACATGTGGATGCAGGCAAGAGGGCAGGGCGACGTGTATGCGCATGCAGAAGATGCTTGTGAACTGGCTGCACTGGTATCACTCAAAAGAAAAAAAAGAAAAAACCTTGATCCTATGATTTAAACCACAAGCACCAGCACTTAAATTTAAAAGTAATGTTTTTATTAATGTGCATTTAGGATGTGTAAATAGTGTTTAGTCAGTCTGACTGAAACAGAAAAACAATTACCTGAAACACTTCTTTTTCTTTTGTTCTCAATACTAGCATGTTATGGATAACAAATTCACATCAGGAGAAGGGAAGGAATGGAACAAAGAGAGGGAGGAGGGAACAGCAGGGCTGCATTTCAGTTTGTATTTTGCATTTCTATATAAACAGAGGCATAGAAAACCAATCCAAAATTTCTGTTTTCAGAGAAGTTTCACTCAAGCCAGGCTAAATCTGTAACTGAGATGGAAATTTCCTCTGCAAACTTTTATTAATTGTTTAATTTTTCTAGTGTACTGCTCTGTTTGGGGGTTTAGTTATGTATTATTAATTTCTTTTTTAACTGTAGAAAGCTTTCATTGCGTTCAGGATACAACTCAAGTCTTGTTGATGTTTCATTTATTTGTCTATCTTGGTATTAAATTACCCATGAGGAAAAAAATTCCTCTGTAATTTTTTGATTTAATAATTACCTTTTATACCCTGATTTTTTACATGCCCCTAAATGAGTGCCATGTGTGCATATGTGCATACTTTATACCTTTCTAATTACCACAGTCATTTGACAAGTTGGAAAATAAAGACATCAGGCACAAGAACTCATCCACGTGTGTGGGGGGGGTGGGAGGAGGGAGCCAAAAAAAAAAAAATCTGAGACAGTTATCAGCAATTGTCTGACCATGGAACAGCTGAAAACATGGAAGCAATTTCCTCCCTAATTTGGGCAGATTGGAATGCATCCCCAAAATCCAAACGGAAATAGTAAAATTTAAAAACTTTTTATTAGTACCTAACCCAGCTGCACCTGGCTGGCCTAATTGCCTTCAACCTGGTCATTACTCAAAGGCATGAAGTTTAGCCACCAACAGCACTTATTAATGTATAATAGGAATTTACTTGTAAAACAGAATTATTGGAACGGTGTGATATCATAAAGACTGAGGTGCTGACATTTTAGATTGTTTTATATAGGGACGTTGAGTTATAATTTAAGAGTTGGATATTCTTTGGGTGATTAATCATTCCTAGGTATAATTTAAATGTCTAGTGGATGTACGTAGAATTAGTGTTTGTAATGACCCGCTCGTGAGCATACTTATGTGAATAAGGTCACGTTTTGTTTCTGGACAATCTACTTCTCTAGCATTTAACAAAAGGTTGGTGCCAAACCTAGAAATGCTGAGGCAGCAGATTAATGAAATGTTTCACCAAGACAGCCCCTCACTGATTTCTGTAAAGATGTCAAAGCCTAGGACCATAAAAGTGCCTGCAAATTCTCCCCTTCATATCAATGGTGTGAGAAACTGAATACATTAATTTTGTTGGACCTCAAACTTAGAATCTGTCAATATGATTCCAGTGATTAATGGTTACAGACTTTTACCTACCTCATAAATATAATGTGCCCTGATTACAGAGGCACTGTTAGTGCTGCTATAGTTAGTTATGTCAGCACTTCCATTGTAAACCCTGTTTCTTTAGGGGTTTATAACTCCATCATAAAAATTCACTCTGGGATGAAATTTATACCATAGGCTTCTAGACTGTGAGCAGGTAGTTTAAAATACAGATATACTAAACAGTCGGTTGAACAAAGACAAAGAACTTGCTAATTTTTTCATCTGTGCCTGGCATTTCTGTAGCTCAGAAGTGACTTTGCGTCAGAGATAAAAGGTTGCTACCTTTTGCTCCCTAGTGGAATTTGGGCTCTGTGTGTGTGTGAGCTACTGTCATAAATATTTTTAAAACATAGAATGGGTGTGCAGTAACTTAAAAAAAATCTTGTAGTGTTAATACCATGAAGTTTTTATCCACAACATAAACCAACACTAAACACCAATTTATAGATAAAATATAATTGCTGCAATGGAGTGTGAAGGTCAGGGGGAAAGACATTAAAAACATATTCAGTTAAATACAGGGATCTGGGCATGATCTTCATGTAGGCTAAGTTTTACTTTAGTAAACCTATATAGAATTCTACTGATAAAATACCACTGACCTCAAATGTGATCTTTTTTTTTTAAAAAATCAAATTTTAAAGACCTGCTTTAAGTGGGTTTTAACATGTTATGTCAAAAATAAAAATAAAAAAATAGATTTTATGACTACCAAGTACAAGTTTTAATGTAATTACCTTGTTTCATATTTCTGGTGTCTAATACAATAGAGCAGACCTAGAGAGTTTTCTGTACTCTTGCTTGATTTTTAAAATTATGATATAGTTGTAAATACTTTTAAAGTTTTTTTATAGTTTTTAAAATGCTTTTAGTGATTAATTCAACTTTTTAAAAAATATATAAAAATATGTTTATTCTTTTTTAATCACACATTTCAGGCTTGGGCTTTTTTATTCTTTTATGTGCTAGAGCTGGTGTATGTTTTTCAAACTAAACTGTGGAAACAGTAGATGTGGCATATCAAGATTGGTGTTTCTATATTCAGAGCAGGCGATAGAATAAATACCGACCAAACCATAATATATGACATATTTTTCTAATATGGATGTACTTATACCTTTTTTAGGCCTATTACCATGTAATTGATTAACGTGTCTTAATTTTATAAAACTTTTCTTACTGTCCATGTTTTCTGCTTTTCAAAGACTACAGAAAAAAAAGGAATAAAAAGTTATTGCTTCTTTCCTCTGTTCTTTCCCATTGTTGCGAGTTTAAACAAAACAAAGTTGTTTAGCTATTTCTCATTTTTATGAAGTGAAGATAGAAATAGCTGAAAAAAAAAGAAAAAAGTTATAGGATACGTGTTTCTCTAAATACTCAGATAGCTTTAAAAAAATCCAGGTGAGGCTGAGATGGTGGTTGCTTCTATTGTTAGAAGTCCTGCTGCTTCAAATATTACTGCTTTTGACAAAGAAATGAGTTTAGCCTTTGTTTCTTTTAATATAAAACTGAACATCGTCCAGAAGCCTTTATCTTTTCTTTTTAACTCCAAGTTGTGGCTCACTCTGCTGTTTTTCAGCAGATAATTTCTAGAGTGACTGCCATTTAGGAGCCTACAAGCTTTTCATTTTTGACGCAAGTAGAAGCTATGAAGAATAGGTTGATTTCTGTCCTCTCTTGCTCCTTCCCCCATCCTATTTGCAAATAAAAAGACCACTCATCCCCCAAAGCAGCTTGCATATATCAAAGAAGGAACCTGGAATCCTGAAAAACTTTATTTATAAAAGGAGAGGGAGTGGGTGGTGGGAAGCTAGCACTAAAACCTTGGAGGGCAGGCATCCGGCTCTCACAGTTTACTTGGCTGGTTGGCTATCGTGAAAGCCCTAATTTAAAAGTCATCTTACAGTCCTTTTTAATTGGCTCCAAAGTAAGTAGTTGTGCATTTGGCCTGATAAGGAGGTTTTTGGCTCTACATGTGCCATAAAATCAGGAAAAAGAGGCATCTGTTTAATACAACAATGATGCTGGGATTTTTTGTTACAAGGGTTTACCCTAAACAGGATTTACCCCTTAAGGCAGCAGTAGCACACCATAAAAAGGCCATTCTTTTACTCTACAGCAGCAAGGCTTTAACTTTGGCTTTCACATTTTTTTTTAATAGGCAGCAATAACAAGACTTGCATAGGGTGGTTTCTATAAGTACTGTATATGGTGTCTAAGATCAGAATACTTGGCCTACAATGTTTTATTGTTTTTGGTTTTATATAGGCCTGAGAAAGAGCATCTAACAAACTTCAAGGTTCAGTTCTTGTTTCTGGAAACCTTTGTGGGTAGGAGGGCTCAGAGATGGAGGAAAGACACAATCCGGTTTTGATGACTTTTGTATTTTGTTTCAAAATTCTCGATCAAAGCTTCGGGTGTTTAGGTGGAATTGAGTTCATCGGTACTTTGGCATTTACGTAGGTATTTGATATTTTATCAAGAGTTTTTGTTTGTTTGTTTTCTAAGATAATCCCTAAACCTTGAAGACTATCTCAGATATTTTGTATTGTAACCAAAAACCAAATACTGAAAGCCAGAAACATTACTTGAAAATATGGAATTAAATACTTGGTCTTCTATGCACTATTAACTCTGTTGCTATAGAGATGTCAGCCTTTCTTTGCTCTCCCATATCTATTCATTAAGTAGCGGTGTTTTTATAGGAGGATTTGTTCCTGCTTCCCCAAGAACGTGAAACCCAGTTTGCAGCTGTGGAGAGACGAGTTACTGGGTTGTACCCTGCCCTCGGCTCCTTTTAGCGTCTGCCTTTGCCCCAGGTTTTTAGTTTCCTCCTGACAAAGAGCTGACTCTGGCAGGTAGCGTGCAGAGCACGTGCGCACGTGGCGCCGGCCGCGTCCTGTGTCAGTGACTGTGGTGCAGAGCTCCGTACGGCGCTGTGGTGTTCTCTGGTGTTTGGTGTTATGGTCTGGTTTGCACGCAGATGATTTTATGGAGCTTATTCAGCAGGTCAGCCATGCCTGCTAATTACTTACTCATTAAAATTCCCTTGATAAGCTACGTGCCTAATAAAGAATTAATGTTGTGAATAGTATGGGGTTTAAAACACCGAATACTGTGAACTGTGCAGAGTTCGGTGCTGCTCCTAGCCCCGCTCGTGCTGCGGGCAGCCAGGTGAAGCGTCTGGAGACGCGGCGGCAGCGCGGGCCGCGCGGCCGGCTGCAGCCGCGCTCGCTCCTGGGCGCGGGGGGCCTTTTCCGCTCCCGCTGTGCGAGCCAGGCTGCATGTGGTGCATTAGATGATACTAATAAAAAGGCAGCTCTTTCAAAGGGAAGAGGGACATGTATTACAAAATGATCCTGACCCAAGGTCCCCTACGCTTCTGGCTGCTGGATAATTCTTAGAAATACTTCCGTTTTCTGCAAGTTACAAGGAAAACATTCTAGCCGAAGCTTATTCCTGCCCAGCCTAGTGAAATGGAATTTATAAGAGTGCCTGACTTGTGATGCTTATACCCTTCCAGTTTCTCCTGGTTCTTTTGCATACGGAGTGATTCAGAAAATATCACAGACTTTTTCTGAAGCTTGAGCTAGGTTGGCTTATTGTCATGAAGTTCTTTCGAAGGGAGGGTTTGGATAGCTGAAAAAAAAGGACACTGAAACTGGTACAGGTGAAGCTTTTCCCCTTCTCCAAGGCAAAATTACCCCTCCATCCCTTCATCCTTAGTCCTCTTAAGTGTTTGTGTGTTTCCTTTCCGCGCACCTTGACACACAGCAGGGCTTATGCGTGGCTGTGTGGGAAGGGGTGGTTGTATTTATCCTCTGACCACAGAACGGCCTCCTTAGGCAGAGGCGGTTTGCCTGCCTGTACTGCCTATTTTCTGGTCTCTTTGAAGTGACCCGTGTAACTGAAGGTGCCAGCTTCTCAGGAGAGCCTCTGGCTGCTTGTAGTAGCTCTGTAGGAGTCCTTGTAGCTACAAGGACTCCCCTCTAAGGCTCGGCCTATCTGCTGGTAAACTTGCAAGACACCAGAATGAACAGTGTACCTTACTGCTCTGCTAGCGACGAGACGCTTTTTCTTTTACTTCTTTTTTTCCCCTCTTTCTCACAGCAGTGTAATTCTGTTGCTGTATCTAGCAACAAAATGGCCTGTCAAAGTGTCTTCTGATGACACTTACTTCAAAAATTGCTGTGACATTTGGCGTGTAGTATTAACTGTGCGAGTTTGAAGAGCGTATCTGAAAGGTCATTTAGATATCTAAGAAAAACGTGTCAAATGATCTTTCAGATGATTGCAAGGGGCTCAAAGCATAGGTACGGAGATAACCTGGGTGCTCACAACCTTTACAAAGTGCCCAGCTCTGCTGGGGTTGCTTTAATGCCCTGCTTAACCAGTACATTGCTGCTCATTGCAGAACATGTGCGTCACCTTGCTGGTGCTAAAATACAGAGGAGAGCTTCAGTGCCTTGAGACTTTTCTTTGTTCACCTTGGGAACGCAGTGTTTTACAGAAGGCAAATGTTTTATTAGCTTGTTGTGCTCTTCTGCCATTCTCCACTCAAGAGTATATGTGCCCTTTTGCCTTCTCAAAGCTGTTCGTGTACAGTAGATTCACCACTTTTTAAGCTCAGTATTTTTTGGCAAAAAAAAATTAAATACACTTATTCTTAACTTTAAAGGGAATGAGAAAGTTTGTGCCGCAGTAAAATTTGGTGTATATTGTCAAATGAATAGATAGCGGTCTGAATAAAGCTTGTTGTACTGTGGTGTCGCTGTGTCAGAAATGGCAATCAGGAAAAAACATTCTCAATACTTTAGGTTTAATTGTGTAACCTGAGTGTTCAGTGCTGGATTTCATGATGAAATTTTCAGGTTTCAAGATGATGCCAAGAAATATTGCAAGTAACTCGTGGTCTGGTCAAAGTCCTGCTCAAAGCTTAGGTTAAAGAAGTGAAGGTACAAGGGAGATCCATCTTTTAATGTGCTAAAGATACTGCTACTGCAGAGAATAATTAATTTGAGAATAATTTATTTTTATGCCTGTTGGGGAAGGGGACAAGAAAGAATAAGTTGCCACTGCAGAATGCATGGGAGGATATTTCCTATTGGGGAAATAACTGAGCACTGGAATAGATCTGAGCAATAGTCTGGGTAATTGAATTCCCATCATGGAAATTTTTTAGGAGTGTGTTGCCAAATCTTGGTCAGAAGTGGCATCAAATGCAATTGATTCGGTCTGGATCAGGGATTGTATAAATGAGCTCTCAAAATCTCTTGCCATGCTCTGATACTGGGAGAGTCATAATGTAGGAGCTCAGTAACGGCTTCCAGAAGGAAGGGGATGCAAGTGATGGTGTAAATCTGCCCTCTTACGGTTTCTAGATTGGTACTTGAACTCTAAAATCAGCCTATTGCCCCAAGTGAATTTAATGCTGGAGGCAGAAGAGAAAATAATACTTCTTTTTTTTAATTCCTTTTTCCTTTTCTTGTTCTGTGCTGCTTAAGGGAAGGACTTGGTTGTTTATTAGCTGTGATGTCTGGGACCAGACAGGATTGCAGTAATCCGGCTTGGAGGTGAAAATGCAATGGCTGTGCTTTTTCTAAAAGCCCAAACGCTTTTTAAAAAATTGGAAGATGGAATACTTCATTAAAAACACATCAAGCATGTGGATATTATATTGCAAGAATTTGTTAATGTATTTATCCAGGTACTGTGGACCATAAGAATGTTCCTTGCAATTCTAAGAGCATTACTGTTCGTGGCACTTCTGAGAGTCAAGCACACTAGCTGCTTTAATCGGGATAATAATTTAGAGTGTCAGAAGGCTAGTGTACCTTCTCAGCATTTCCATTTGGTATTATTTTACTCTTTTAATAGTACTTTATAGTCCCCAACCTTTCCTCAATTAGCAGTACTGACAGATGCTAGTTCAGCGTTTTACCTCTAGCCAGCAGGGCTTTCTTTAGAATAAATGTCAGTAATTTTATGTTGCTAATTTGAGGTGATATACCTACATGTAAAATTACATTTTAACTTTCTTGTTACACTTGCAGTGAGAGATGGCAGCATAAAGAAATATAAGAGAATGCGCCTGAGAGAGAGCTCGGGACTAGAAGGTTCATTACGGAACTTTTATGGCTCGTTTTAAGGTGGCCACAGTTCTTGTTAACTCCTTCTTCCATTACCCATCTTTTTCTTTTGATACATATCTTCTCTCTTCTCTTCTGCCTTTTTAAATTTATTTATTTTAAAGCTGCTTTATTTCTTCAGTGGTTTGGGATAAGGGGGACTTGAGAGGGATTTATGAGGATCTTTAGGTGCCATTAATGCCAAATATTGATTCTTTGTCTTTGGTGAAAACAAGACATTTGTTATTATACTGGGAACTTCTATCTGAAAAAAAAAATCAGTTTAAGTACTGCTTATACAGGTAAAATCAGGAAATTTGATGTTTCTTGAAGTCAAGCAGTTCTTGAGAAAGGCTTTAAGAAAATTTGGCTCAGTTAGGAGGACGAAAGCAGAAGGAAGACACTCGTGAGATGAAAGCTGCTGAGCAAGCCCACGAGTCCTGACAGAACTGCTGCCTCGTACCAGCAGACCCCATCAAGAAGAGTCTGTGCTTCTGCCCATCCTCTAGCCACTCGCCTGCCATAGAGAGTAGCCTGGGAAATGCCGGGAGAAAGCAGAGCTGCAGTTTAAGAGGGAAAGAATGGCAGTATTAGTTATTCATCAAATCAGTTGTGATTTATTTTTATAGATTTTGTATTTTTTCCTTGTATAGGTTATGCTCAGTCCTGTCCAGTCCTGTCTGGATTGAGAGATTTCTATCAGTTTAGCTTGTACTGCAGATTCTCTCAATTACTGAATTATAGTTGTATCTATTTGTTGAACAAAATTACCCCCCCACACACACATACACACACAGCTTGGAAAGTGGGCTAATAATTGCCATCTAGGAAGAAATAGATGGCAATACAAAAGCCAATATGTCCGATAAAGAATTTGCTGTCTCTTTTTCAGTACATTGTTATACCTAAATACGATTTTCCAAGGGATAAAACTCAGATCATTATTTTTTGGAGCAAGCTTTACATTATTTATAATAGATTTTTGTTTCTTGTTTTTGAAACAGACNCCTAAATACAATTTTCCAAGAGGTAAAACTCAGATCTTTATTATAAATAATGTAAAGCTTGCTCCAAAAAATAATAATTTTTGTTTCTTGTTTTTGAAACAGGCACGTAAAATTGTTCCCAAGTGTTGTTGTTATAAAGAGTTAACAGACACTGTCATCGCATTGCTGTGGGTTTTTATGTAGTCTTTGCTTTACTGTGTACATGTGTTGACATCAAAGTAATTTTACAGTTTCAAACCTTTTTTTTTTTTTTTTTAAGAAAGCTTAATGCACTCGCTAATCTACAACTATTCTATGCATGAGAAATTTTCTATAAATTTACCTAATTGACTGTAATTATAACTGAGTTATAGCTGCAAAAATAAACTGTGGTCCAATCTTGAATTCAGCAAGATAGTCATGTTCATAAAGATTTGATTAAAAATAGCAGTAGCATTTTTCACAGAAATTAAGTGATTAAAACTTCTTTAATACTATAATTAATTAGTAATATTTTTTCACACATCTTTCACTACTGATCCAAGAGTTTTAGTATCTTAGCCTGTTTGCATTTCTCTCCCTAATGTTCTTTCCATTTCTCCGCTCCCATTCTATTAAGGATCTTATTTTTAATATTATGGGAAGGAGAACAAAAGTTAATATAGGAAATAGAAGGTTTTCTATTTGTAGCAGTTGTTATTATGCTGAGGTTGAAAGGAGCCACTGCTCATTTTTGGGTGGAATGGCTGGCATTACCAGTGGTCATCTAGTATAGAATGAAATTAAGTCTGTTGTTTTCAGTAAAAGTTGAGTGTTTCTTCCAAAACTGTTCTAGAGATTTTATTATTTTTAAAACTAGCTACACAGGTATTTCTCTTCTTCTCTGCCTTGAACTTTTGGCCTTACCCTCAAGTATATGGGTGGTATCTGTTTTAAAATTGATATATTAATCCTGCATTTTTATTGTCACAGTTTCTGTTCGTGCACCTTTCAGATCCTTCATTTGTTTGTTTCTGAACTTTGGATGTATCGTAAAAATGTCACCATAGTGGCTGAACATTAAGCACCTTCCCTTTTTGCTCTGGGCCGTTGAAATAAATTTGGACCAGGTGCTCCTCTCATAATAGAGCTCCTTGATGTGCCCTGATAGCGAGGCGGCGAGCGGAAGCTGTCAGCCTTCAGCTGGCCTGAAGAATGCAATTAGAGACGTTTAATACTGCGGAGGGACCACATCCAACCAAAGCTGTCTGAGCTGAGCCAAGTCTAGAATCCTAACCAGGTATTTTAAGCGTCTCAGCTTTGTCTTTAGCCGGAATGGATCTGTCATTCCCACACTTGTGTTCCTTTCCTTCCTTTTTTTTTTTTTAACTGCTAGAAGTACTTCCATCTTTTACCAGCTTGCAATGTTATTTTATCTGTTGGCTTTGTCTTTATGGCCTTGTTAATACTCAAAGTTCAAAGCATTTATTGTTAAATTAAGGCTTAAAATGCATTTTTTTTAGTGTCAGAGGTGCCTATGCCTTTAAACCCTCGATTAGGTAAATTCATAAGCAGTTCATCACTAGCTTTTCTGGACTGCCCAGTTAAAGAAAAAGGAACATCAGTGCAGACCAGAAAGCATGCAGTATGTGGAAAAGATCTAGAAAGTAAGTGATATGACAACAAGGTACTTTTTTTACTGAAGACTTAGCTGAGAATGAGCTTCCAAAACTAGTGTTAAATGATTCATTAATACTAAATGAAAAAGGTTAGAAAAATTCTGAGTCCATCCTTTTTTCTTCTTCCTTTTTTAATTAGTATTCTTAAGATTGCTTGTTTGACCCCCTTGTTGCTTCCTCCATTTCTTAGTGCTAGGGTTGACTTCCTTGGAATTAATGCTTCCCTGAGGGATTACTCCTCAGCTGGAAGTTTCATTTGTTCCCCAGATTTTCCTTTGTTAGTAAAGTTGTGCAGCAGTTATCTGTTCTGAGCATTTTCAGCTTGCAAAGCAGATAACAAAAGTAGGCAATATAAGGAAATTTTTGTGAACCCTGTACATTAGGAATTGTTTTTGCTTGTTTAGTGTGATATTGTGCATAGTGTGACTTTTAAGACCTACATAATGCAAAAAACAACAGCCATCTGCTCTGCTGCTTCAATGGGAAATTCTGGTTTTCCAGATAAAGGTAGGGAAGGACATGCAAGCCAGCATGGTTTGTGTGAGATTTGATAGACTAAATTGTGTTGATACCTCGTTGGTTACATCAGTGGTATTAGTGGCTTAAAAATGTAAATTTTTCATTGCAGATTATAACTGCTTAATATGAAAACTGCCAAAATATAGCATTAGCCTACGGCATAAAGGTATTTCCAAGACTTGGTTCTTTGTATACCTGATTGGAAAGTACATTGTGCTAAGTAATTGTCACCTGTTGCAGAAATTCAGAAATTAATTTCATATATGTTCACAAACATATATGTGAACATATATGAAACATATATGTGCATTTCAATGCACATATGTATTCTAGCTGTTTTACACTGCAGAAAGAAGTGCACAGCAATAAGCTGTATTAATGTAAGATGGATATCAAGATGTGCTTATATCAGTGTGAGATTATTGTTTCATACAGAAGTAGATACACACAGTGTATTTTGATGTGTAAAGAGAGAACATCTGTTTTATGTAGGGTTTTTGGCCTTTTTTTATATACCAATGTTTAAATATGTTGAATATTTGCTCTCTAAGATAGTAGATTATCTTTCTGCTCTGCAAGAAATACTTGGTGGTGGTGGTGGCAGCAAAGTAGAAGAGAGGTAAATGATGCAATGTTTTAGGGCTTTCCATAGATAACAAATGATGAACCTCTGATTGATGAGATTTGGGGTGCATTCTTGTTTAAGAAGCTCTTAGAATCAACCAAAGGGTCAAACAATTTAAATAGGATGTCTAGGAAAAGAATGCTGGGAGGAGCAAGTTCTCTGGTGAGCTCTTGTAATGGATTTGTAACAGTTTTCCATAGAGAAGTTGGGGAAAGCACTTAGAGGGGAGGCTTATATTCTGAATTTCTAATCACAGGAAGGATGGATACATGCAAAGGTAGAGGACAACAGAGGATTTTGGTCCTTGTGTTTCCATTTCTAAGAGGGGATTTTTGCTTAAGTCAGCTTTAGTAAAATTGAAGGAGGGGCTGTCAGTCATTGGGAATATTGACTAGACTGGCAGTGGCAGCCCAATGCCACAGGACCTAATTTGGTGTTCAGTGGGAGCAGAAAGCAGGACGTACGCGTAGTGTCAAGGCAGAGTGCTTGGAGGGCACAGTTCTTGTTTTAATGGTCTATGTGTGTATGATGGAGGAGGTTGGTTGTTTACTTTTAAGAGCTCAGGCTAGAATTAGAAAGGGATGGTTTAATAAATAGTGAAACAGAGGTCTTTGATCTGGTTTAGTATTTGCAGAACTGGCTGAAGCAGTTTGAGAGTTGTTTCTGGGAATTCGTAGAGGTGAACTTCTGGAAGACTAGAAGAAAGGCCAGCTTACTGCCTGTTTCTTAGAAGGTCGAAAGGAACAATTAGAGATGGACTATTTTAACTTCAGTTCCTCAGAAGATATTGCGACAGATAATTAAATAACAGGAAGAGTAACAGCCATTTTAGGGATTTATTCGTGGCAAACATCTTGCTGTCTGCGGGAAGAATCTCTCTCTTCTCTCTGGCTTTTTGCCTTGTCTTGCCTGCGCTAGGATTTTTGACACAGATTATGAGAGGTTGAGAGACATGGAATGGGTAAAAATACCATAAGAGAAAGGCCAAACTAGAAGGAAAACTCAACGTAGATGGCAAAGTGTAGGCTGGATTCTGCAGAACTCGGTTCTTGGCCTAAGCCTTGTTATGTGTTTTCATTTATAATGTAGCAGGTGGTTTCATAATAAATTTAGGAAATAAATTAATAAATTCATTTCTACTATTAATTCCTACTGTTGTCTTTGCGGGTAGATTAATCATTGACAGTGTCCAGTGTTTTTAGAAAACACTGAACCCTGAAGGCTGCAAGCTTGCTGGAAGGCTTCATTTAAAACTCAAAAGGATCTGGACATATTGGGTCTCAAAAATCTTGGGTGCCATTCAGTACCAAAGAGTGAAAAACGCCTATGTGAATCAACTGCAAGATCCCGGAAAGGGAGCTCTGTATTAATATATATTTTTCAGCAAGTGGTCAGGGAGTTCGTTCCTGCTAGAGTGCACGTGAATCGATTGGGTCTTGCCATTTTGAAAGAAGTAAAACTCAAAGAGAACAGAAATATGCATGTAGTCTGTAAAACAGTCCTCCTGCTGATAGTGGTGCTGGTAAGGCCAGAGCTGGACTTGCACCTCCAGTTGTAGGGACTGTAGTTAATGACAAGCATGGGCCAAATGAGGCCACTTCCAGCCCCCAGAAGAGCCAATGAGTGTGTCAAACAGGAGAGAGGTAGGTAAGGAAAAAGGCTGAAGGTCCTCGGGAAGAAGTTAGTGTCACTCTGTGCTCCCCCAATGCATATAGGACAAAAGGTGACCAACTAAATTAGAGCTGAGAAAGATCCAGACGTGATGAGAACAACTTGAGACTAGTATCTCTGTTTCTGGAGGTTAGTCAAAGAGATGCTGGGAATGATAAGGCCGATCTTTCTGGCAGATGAATGGCATATTTAACCACCTGAGGTCCCCTTTCATCCCATCTCCTGTTAAGCCATGATTCTGCCTATAATAAAAGACGTAAGCTCTCTGATGCTTAGGTGGTATCTAGGTCAGTAACTGGAGGTTGGTTGTGCTGCTTTTGCTGTCGGGGTGTTTTTGGGGAGTGTCTGTGTGTAACCTCCTTACCCTGGGAAAGCTTTTGCAGCTCTACTTGCTCTGCTTCTATTTTACTTCGGGTTTTTTTTGTTTTGTTTTGTTTTTTTCTTTCTCTGCCATCTTTTGGTCGGTTGTAATCAAGTTGGCCAAGGAGTGAAGAAGTCAGAGAGAAATGGCATTAAGGTTTCTGGGGACAGATGCGTTTTATGCCCCCAGCAGCACCTATGCAGTGACCTGACGCCTTGTTTTGACATCCCGTGTAATGGAGAAGTGCTGAGTGCTGCAAACACAGGGAGACTTCAGAAGGGATTCAGTACCAAAGGCTGAATACCCAAAACCAGACAAGTGATGTGCTCTCCATATGGATTATGCACTGTTTGTTCCTGATGTTCATGTTTGAGACAAAACAGGAGAGGAGTCTGTGGGAGTTTCTGAGTCTCCCTGGAGCTCGCGAAGCGAGAGCGCTCGGCTTTTCCTTGCCGGGCCCTTGTCCTTCGCAAAAACCGCAGCTCGGGCTGCACCACAGCTTTGTCTTGAAGCCGCCACTGCAGGCCTAACGTGGGCAGCGCTGCAAGCGAAGTCACCAGGCCCTTTCCAGCTCCTCTGGACTAGGCCTCATCTGGCGCAGGGCCTGAAGCGTGTCTGTCGTAGCTCGCGATCCTGCTGTCGAGCGAGTTGTCGAAGCCGGCACGCTGCCCGCAGGCACGGTGCCTAGACCCAGCAAGGGCTATCAATCTCGCATTAAAAAAAAAAGAAGTTATGTATTAAAAGTTCATTACATCTCCCTAAAGCAATTATTTTTTAAAGTGTAGAAGTCAGAAATATTTTTTTGCGAGGCTAATATTATTTAAGCAAATATTAAATTAAAGAATGTGATGAATTTCAGACAAGAGTAATATCAAATTTATGCCTAGTTTCTGTGGAAGAAAAAATTACGTGCTGCATTTGACTTGACTTCCTTCACTCCAGTAATTACTGAGTATGTTAAATATGCAAGAGCCATGTCACATCTGTAATTACAATTATTTGCTTTCTTGATGTATTGAGAATGGTAGAGGTAATGGCTTGACTGCAAATTTAAAGCAGGTTCTGCTGTTTAAGCTTTTTCATCCTCCATGTTGCAGATCTGTCCTTGGCAGCTGTCTGCTGTTTAAAACTGAGCATATTTTTGTCATCACCAGCAAACACTTTAATCGGTCTCAGTGCTATCACTGTGAATTAGGACATTTGCAATGTAGGCAAGCACAAAAGGACAGAAAAGGAGTTCCAGGAAAAAAAATTGGAAATGGTAGAGAAATAGAAGTAGCTTTGGCATGCCAAAATATCAATTTTTCTGTGCTCTAAAGCAAACAAATTGATAGAGTTGTGTAGCCAGAGGCTCTGCAAACAGAGAAATACACTCAAATTCTGCTGTCATAACTGTTTCCTAGCAGAAACTGATGGTTGCCAGACTTGTCTGATGCAGAGACCGGGATGTCCTCCTGCATGGCAGAAAGGAAGAGGACATGGGGGAGGCAAGGACCTCTGTGCCTCTGGGCAAGCTGATGTAGGAAAGCAAAAGAAGAAATCCTTGCAAAATAGGACCCACATCTTGGGCTAGGTGGTGGTACCAGTCAGGAAGTGACAGGTGCTTACACAGGGCTTTACTTCTGCGTGGGGAGGGTTCCTGTCCAACACACGTGCCCACGTGTGCTTGAAAAGCAGTGAATAGTCTAAGCAGCACTGTGTTTTATGGAGGATATACAGTGAATGAATTACTTAACGTTTAGTGCCTTCTTCTGTAATAGCAGAGAGTCCTACCAAGCCTTAGGCTTTGTGTGCAGAAGTAGTGGTGATGCAGCAGCTGTGGGGCACCCAGACCTTGATGGAAATGAGCAGGCTCTTCTCCTTAGCACTACTGTGAGTCGTGTCTTGGCAGCTTAATAGCTAACGCATTGGCTTTCCTCAGCACGCAGAATGTTTGAACTGCAAGATCCATTTTATGATACCTCTTCAAAAGCTGGAAGTTATGAAGCACTAAATATCGAAATATTCAGTCTGTATATTTCAAGACTTTGCATTTACATTATGCCTTTCTTTCATCTACCAGTCCCAGTGCATTACTGTGTCCTAATATCTCATAAATGCTGAACGAGTTGTTGAAATTTAGTTAATAGTGTCCTGAAAAGGGGCTTATGAAGTGATCATTTACCTGTGAAAGAATGTGTGTGCACGTGTCTGTCTATATCTTTGCATATACACACATGTATGTACGTTTGTTTAAAGTTGCCACCTAGTCAAAAGATGCGATTATATTCAATCTTTTATATGTACCTCTGTGTATGGGACACTGAGGGGAAGAATACAGGCAGGGTAGAGTACAGAAACATTACTGAGGTCACACTGGAAACCTCTCTGTTCATCGGCTAGGTAAGTTAATAGTTTTCTACATTCATCAGAACTGAAGTGGAGGACACTGCAGACTGAATTTGGCATCTTGAAACCAGAATAACTTCTTTCAGATGCAATATAGAGCATACAACAAAAACAAATGAAGTTTTTGGCTGCCATCAGCTAGCCTGCATATGGGTGATGCTGTAGGCAACCAATAGTTCACCTAAAGGTTGGACTTCTATGTTGTTTCTCCCACCCCGCCTCTCATAAATAGTGTTTGGCAAGTTTGCAGCCACCTAAACATCTCATGAGTTTCCAGCAACAACTGCAGCACTCAACCTGCCAGTTAATGAACCTCTGGAGTAACCCGTTAATGTTTGTTGTTTTGAACTCTTGAAATTTGAGTCTTAAATTCACATCATTTAAATTGTGGAATCCTGACCTTTCCCTGATAACAATTTCACATTCTTCCGACTTGAGTTGAATGTTGGTTTCTGCATAGAATCCCTGAATGACATAGAATCTCTCTTAGAATAAGCACCCATATTCACTGAGGTTTTGTTTGGTTTTATTTTTCTCTAAGGCAAGAGTAAAAATCAAAGACTTTCATATGGAATAGTGCAAAATGACTGAGATGCTTCTGTAAGAACAGGTAGCAAGGTGTTCAGCTTAGTTGCTGCAGTTACTCTGAGGCTCAGTTTTACTTCAAGAGTAAAAACAACCTCTCAGAGGAAAGCTGTCCAAGAGACAGAGGTTGTGCACATGCACCGCGTGACTCGGATGACACCTGCTCCTGTGGTGACAGCAGAGGTGCTTGGACTGAGGATGCTTCTCTACCCTGAAGGAGACCAAGCCCAACCATGGGGCAGGCAGGGAAGCCTGTGACACAGAGGGCCGAGGAACTGGAGAACGTAGGATGGTAGGGATCTGAATGTGAGAGCGAAATTCTGGTGTTTGCAGGCAGATCCATATTCAAGTCAAAGACTTGCACAGCTTAATGATTATTTTGTATGTAAAATATTATGAACATTAAAAAAAAAAAAAGGTATGTCACCAGGCCCAATTAATAAACCAATTAAAATATTAAAGCTTAGGT
The DNA here is from genome assembly GCA_013389825.1 of Crypturellus undulatus. NCBI lineage: Eukaryota > Metazoa > Chordata > Aves > Tinamiformes > Tinamidae > Crypturellus > Crypturellus undulatus. Next base: position 568,426 of record VWPW01015192.1, read on the forward strand.
GTGTGATGCTGTCCTTTACGCGAGCAGGTCAGCCACCTCAGTTGCTAAGGAGACCGTTACTGAGAAAATTAGATGAGAATAATTCTCCCCTATCATGAAATATGACAGGGAAGTAAATGAAAAATGCATAAGGTCAATAAAATGGGCAGGAACAGATGGAATTGGAATGAGTAGCTGTTTAGAGGATGCCTCACTGGAAGTAATATTTGATAGCTGAGATGGGCCAAATTGTTGTTGTTGCTGTTTTTCTGGACAACTGCTTTGACTTGGTTTCGTCTTGAAATGCTAAGATATTGAAACAGTCTTTTTCAGTCTTATTTGGAAAAAAAAAAGAGTGTTTCAAGGAACGTAAAGCTAGAGTAAGAGATTAAAAGATTACAAGAATGCATACAGTAAGAAGGTTGAAAAAATATATATTTGTATGTTGGCGATGTGTTGATGCTAAGGAGATGATATGTGATGTTGACAGATGTCACTGAAAAAGGTCAGGCAGTTCTTTTGTGTAAACTGTCAAGAAACTGATTTGAAAATCAGAGGGGCTTCAGGGGATTACATTAGTCATAATAAAATGTTTATTTCCATTTTTCAAAAGATAGACATTAATTAAAGTCATGTTCCTTTGTTACTTATTATAATAATGTCTACTTCAGAGTCTTGAAACTCTAAAGTTATTTCAAAATATCAGGAAGTATCAGGCTTGCCAAGATGCATTAAAGTGATAAAGACACTTGAAAGAAATTCAGAAGGAAAGAAAACCTCAGAAGTAATAAAAGCACAAACATTGGTAAAAGTCCAAATATAGATTGAATGGAGATACATGTATAAAATCATCACAAGCGTGTGTGGACGTGTGGTGTCACAGAAGAGGATTGGTTTGTGATCTACAAGTAAATACTGTGGATTAGTGCAATCTATGGATTGCCCTTAATCAGAACTTTTGGTAAGCCTACTAGCAGAAAATGAGATAAAAGAGGAAAAGGAAACATATGTTGTAACCTTTCATGCAGAATTTACTGGTAGCGTTTACCTGGGGGAAAGATTTCTAATGCAGAAGCAACAGTTGGGGGAGTAGAAAAAAAAACACTAGAAAGACAGATACTTGCTATCAAATTGTCAGTATTTTAGAGTACTTATTTAATTATTTATTTTAAAATACTCTTGGGAGGACTGAAGATGGGTCATTAAGTTCTTGGGGTTTGTTCTGCTGGGTGAACACAACTGTATAAAGCTTCACTAATAGACAACCTCCTGCTAAACTACTTTGTTGTTACTTCACAGTATCATGTCTCTCTTGGACAAAAATCAGCTCCTTGTGATGTCTGTTTTTCATTGAGACATTTAATAGTAACAACATATGTACCAGCTGACTGTCTGGTTTGACAGCAGGTTGTTTCTCTGGTGTCACCCATCCATTTTCACCTCTTTGGATGGCAAGAATGATAAGGTGGGTATGGATAGGAGGCTTCTGCTTTTTAACTAAGTGTGTATATTCTGATGAAGCTATGAGATGGCTTAGGATTTTATGTAAAAAGCTTTTTGCTGTGGATTTTGGTGTGTGAAGATTGCCTATTATCCTTTGTTTAGACTGGTTTTAGTATTTCACAGCTGTTTCACACTTCAGTATTATCTCCATGGTATTGCAGAATCTGATCCTTTTGTTCTCTGTGGTAGCACCTATTTCTTCTAAGGAGTTACTGTATGTAAAACATTTGGATTTTTTTTTCCTGGATGAGATTTGCACCTGAAATGCACATCCTTTTCCTGATAGATTTTTAGGCACTTTTTGGAGAGCTGTTCCTTTTAGGCATAAAATTTCAACGGAGCCTGTTTTTAAAACAAGGCTGTTATTCTTGGCTGTTAACTATCACGATTGAAACCCTAAGGGATATCCGGAAAGTGCTAGTCACAATTTCCAAGGTAATAGGATTCATAAATAAACATTTATATGCAGATAAGGACTTACCGAAAATCCATCACTTGAAGGAAAGCTTACTGTGCAATTCTAAATTGCTGGATTTATCTCAAAAGCATGTAAAGGACTACAAAATACACGTGCCCAGTTCCTCCTGAACAACTAGAAATCCCGCTCAGGTTGTGATCAGGTTTAGGATGAGAGAGCTGAGGAGGCTGGAATGGCAACGTGTGATTGGGCTGGGGGGTAATGTGGCACAGGGTGAATTATTCTTTTTACCTGAAGGCACCTGCTTCCTGAAGGCACTCTTGGACTTCCATCAAAATAACTGTATGTAGCGCTCTGAGAATCAGACTCTAACCAAATACACAACCGCCCGCCACCCCCAACACACACAAACGCAAATTTTAAGCTTTGCGTAAATTTATACTCCCATGGATTTTGATCAGATTAACTTGTAAATAAACATCAGCTTTCATGTAAGGAGAGTACATAGCTAAAATTGTAACGTTTTATTCTAAACTGCATACTGACTGCAGTTTAGAATAGGAGAGAGATTGTAACATTGGAAAAAAAAAAGATAATTAAGATAATGGAGGGGACTACTAGAAATGCAGCAATAGAAGCTCATTGGATTCCCTTGAGGAAAGATGATGGAAGAAATAGATGCACAATGCTCTTTTGCCAAGTTTTGCATGGAGAACATGGATAGATTTAGTCTGATTCTTCAGCTCTGACAAAATGAGCACCATGAATATTGATTCTCTGCCTACCCAAAATATTGATCCAGAATTAGTCTCACAAGCAATATGCAATTACTTAGCTAAGTAGAAATGAATTGCTTTGATTGGAAAAACTGATTTGCTGAAGGAAAGTACAGCAAGGTAACGATGTTGTTTGACATGCTAGTCTATGCTCAAGGAGAAAGGGCATCTTTCTCTGTGTGAGATGAGCCACAAAAGGGTGCTAAAAAGGTAAACAAAGTAAAAGAGGAAGAGGAATATTGTTTTGAACTGTTGTCTGCTTTAAAATACTGTTGGTCTGGTACGTTGTCTCTTGTCTGCAGGAGTATGCTGTGGTGTGATGTTTTTCAAAAATATGTCGTTAGCTTTATATACAGAGTTTGAATGTGTATAGCGAATAAAGCAAATTTTTCTTCCTGACAAAAGCATCATTTCAAAGACCAAAATACAGATGCCATCATTTTTGGTATCTTTTGCTTAATGAGCCAGTGAGTGCATGAGTTGATGATGGACTTACCCTTGAGGACGCTGATAGAGACGAGCAATGTTTTAAAAAACGTGCAAATGAAATTTCAAGGCTGTTCCTCTATTAATGGTGTTTCTCCTGTAGTGTTCACTATTTTGTACCTCAATCATGCTTTGTGCTGTAAACACTGGGGTAGTGTAACAGCCATAAAAAAGAAGATGCTCTTTTACTGAAAATAAATCAACATAAGCTCTACAAGCCATTGTAGAAGTTGTCATCTGAATTGGGAGGGAAGTAGCTAGGCTGCTCTCATACCTGCCTTTGGTTGTTCTCTTAGAAGTAATAACTTTAACAGAAATCGCTCAGATTTCTTCCCTAAATATTTAGAAACTGTCTGCATATATATAATTCCAGATGTGTTCTTTAATGACTTTTAATGTATAATGTATTGTGTGTATAAAAATACGTGTGTGCGTAAACATATTTATTTATTTATTACTTTGGATTCCTACTGATTGATAGAGCAGTATGGTTTTTTATTTGAGCTAGACAAAAATAAATGTACTTTGAGTAGCTAAAATACATATATATTCTTTCAAATATTTCTGGGCATTATTTGGCATAAGCTCCACATATTATTTGTTTATTTATTTATTTTCCTTCCTTGCCTGGACTGTGTCTGTCATTTCATGCTCAAACCAAACTCTAGTTTAGTTTAGTTCTCTTGAGAGAATACTTTTTTCTCTTATTCTGTTTGCCTGAAGTCTAGCTACATTTGCAGCCCTTTCTGAATGAACATTTTCAAGTTGTTGCTTGCCTTTTTATTTTTTCTCCTTCTTCCTCCCTCCCTCCCCCTTTACCAAAGATGAATGGACATTGGGCAATGTGATAACCTTAGTAATTCATCGTATCATTGTAACACTGTGTACATCTGCAGTGACTATAAAGAACTCTCTGATTTGTAGGGTTTTTTTTCTGTGTGATTTGACTTTTTTTGAAAATGTTTCAGCAACTTGTGTAGCATATTTAAACTTTTTCTAATTTTGTTGTACATTAGATATCCAATGCACAATATTTGTTGCAATTTGTAGTACTTAAATATTTATACTACAGAGAATTTTAATTTTATGCTTTACCATGCCAGTAAAAAGTGTGTTCTTGCAAGTTCTTCCTTTTATGCTCCCACAGCACCTAAGCCTTGCCAAAAAAATAAAAAATAAAAAATTCTTCTTGAATGTTGGCGCGGTCTTGAGAAGAGATTGTCAAATAGTTCAAATTCTGACTTGGTTTGCCTGCGTAATCAGTGCTGGGTTTCTGCACTGCGGTCCTGGAAGGAAGTTCCCTCCCTTCCTGCCTCTCCTGGACACTGTCAGTGCAGGGATAACTACAATATTTGAAATACCAAACAAATCCCCCTGCTCTGAGTGGCTGGAGGCGGGAGCTGTGATGTTGCAAGGCGGGATGTCCCACATCCATCTTTCTAACTGGCTCACAGTCTGGCTGGCTGAGGTTAAACGTAGCCATGGCAGGACCTTGCTGGGAGCCTCTGCATTAGGCTCTGCAGCATCCTAAATTTGTGCTCCAGTGTCAATAGGAGAGAGAGGTGCCCTACAAGATAGCCCCTGTCTTCTGACCCAGGGGAATAAACAGCCTGCCACATGCAAGGCGGATTTCTTGTTCTCCAAAAATCAAAGTAGATTTACGAGAACAGTGGTTTCATATATATTATATATATATGTTACCTAAAATAAGCATTCTTTTTTTTTTCTTTTTTTTTCTTGTGTTTCTGGTATGCCCTGTATGATTCCTGAGTAAGCAACTGTGCAAACTTTAATTATTTAGGTTTTCTCCTTTGCTCTTAAGTTCTAAAATTTATTTTTAACGGAGAATTAGCATTTATTATGTTTGGTTTTTAAGTGATGAATCTAACTTACATGAGGTATTTGACCTATGCTATTTTCCATGTTCAAATTAAAAACAATTAGATTTCTAGGTAATATTTTGTTTTAAAAATTAAGTCTCCTAACTGGTCAGCTCTCCCTTTTCCTCATGGGAATTGCAAAATTAGTATGTTCTAGGTGATGGTTCAACACTGGGTAATTGTAGGTTTGAAATCACGAGCTCTTGGTCTTTTGGTATTATTACAGCTGCTTCAATTTCACGTCACAGATGCTGGTTTTTATTCTTTTTTTAATAAAATGTACATTTGAAGTTTGATTTTATGGAACATCCTTATGGCCTGGTGAGGTGTATTCAGAAATGTGGACTTAGCTTTCGGTGTGTTCCCTATGCCAGCACCTCCCAGTTTATGGCTTTGGTCTGGGTCAGGCTCCTGGCTCGACACAGCCGTGCAGCTACCTGAGTGCTTGGGGCAGTCTCCGTGTGCAGGGAGGTGGTGTGAGATAACTTGGATGCTATAAATTCACACCCAGTATGGTGGTTTGGCCTGCACAGGCTCAAAACCAGTATCTTTTATTTCCTTGGGAGGTATTTTCAGTCTGTGACAACACATAGTTTGGACCCCATGTTTGAAGGATTGGTGTCTAGGGCTGAAGTGATTGTGGTTACTCTTGCTTAATTTTATAGTTCCTAAATACTGATACAGGGAAATGAAGAAGAAAGAGCACAGACTTACACGAAGGTCTGGGAGCACTAACCTGGAGGAGGGTTTGGAGAGACTTGTACCTCCAGAACGGTCATAATGCTTCGCCATGGGAAATCCCGCCAGAAAAGCAGCCGATGGCCAGTGTTGATGACTTGTATAGTATTAGCACTAACCTGCTCATTATCCTAAAGGACATGGTGACTTACCAGCTTCTAGTTGGGGTATTTCTTCTCTCTAGATAAGAAATATTTCCTATTCTGTGACAGAACAGGGCAAACTGTGTTTATGGTTCACACATATTTCTCTCCTAAGGAAAAGAACAGACTGATGGTACTAGAAAACAAACACTGGTAAAACCCTTATTAGAAGTAGAAAGCAAGATATGAACCAGGACATCGATGGGAATATAGGCAATTTAGAGATTGATGTAAATTACCATATCCAAATGCAGGTTCCTTAACCATAAACCGTATTGGTGTACTGAACAAGATTAAAGGAATCTAATAATGAAATTACCCCTTTAACAATCTGTATTTCAATATTAAATGGCTCTCTCTTTTCTTTTCACTTCTCCTGAAGGTAAAATTAAAAAGGGTTGAACATTTTCATTTATGAACAGCTAAATTGCCATAGATTACTGTTAAGGTTTGATATCAAGCCAAGATTCATTTTTTACTTGATGTCTACTCTTTAAGAACAAGAGATGGCTGATGGGGTATCTACTCTTCCTTGAGTGCCTGCCAAATCTTGTATGTCAGCATTCCCTCTGATCTTTTAATGGGGGTTAAAAGGAGAAAACCAGGGTTTTATTACAAGTGGAAAGTAGTTTGCAATAGCAAAATTTAGTTTTCTTCTTGTTATTGTAATGATGGTAGTGCATCAAATACCATTTTACTTTTATAGGAGCCTTTCTCTTTTTTTCTTTTTTTTTTTTTTTTAATCTGAAATATTGTAAGACAATAGGAAGAGGCAACATACCAGATTTTTTAAAACTTTAAAAGTATTCTCTGAAGTAGAGGAATGAATGTTAGCCTGAGCTTCACATTGTTTTGGGCTGTCATGGAAGGCAGCAGTTGGGCACCTTTCCTGAGTGCTTTTCTTGGCGCTGGGAACATGTTTTCTGGTATTCGGGTCTCCAATGTTCACAAGAGCTGCTTAAGCCCTTCAGTGGAATGCGCTGGGAAACAGCAAATGAAGAGGAATTCAAACCTCTATCGCTGCCTCCTCCCCACTCTGTGCTATGGGAAAGCCCTGGGCGGCTTCACAGGGCCCGTATGTACCTACTAAAAATTGCTATCTTTTTTTCTGTGGTACTTAGCTCAGACTGCAATCTGCTTAAGTGGATGGGATTTCGTTATGTCCTCAGGGAAAACAGAGGGGCCTGCATTATTAGAATGTGCAGTGTGTTTAAACAGCAGTTTTTTTCAAAATCAGATCTGAAAAAATGTTTAACCTCAGGAAAAGGATTTACATAGGTCTAGGCTCCTGTGTATTTTGGAAAACATCCACAATTCATAATCATGACAACATGAAAAAAAAAAACGGATTTTAAGAAGTTTAATTTTGGGGGAATTATTTTTAACTCATCTTTTGCATCTTTTGTTTGGGGGGTTTTTTGGGGGGGGTGCTATTTTGGAGTTCATGAAGTTTTTTGTTTGTTTATTGGTTTTAGGTAAGGTAGGAAAAACAGCCTGGAATAGCTAGGTTTCCTAAAAATTTATATCCTATGTACATTGCCATTCTGGTGCATGTGGCCTGAGAGCAAGCACACCAGGTTGCTAGAGGAGGGCAGGTTTCATGCCACGTTGACCTAGGCATTAGATACTACAGGAAACCATTCTGCTAGTTCATCTCCAGTTAATCAGCTTGAACCATCCTTTCCTGTAAAATTTCTGAGTTTGAGAGGACAATATCCGTCATAAGAAGCCTCTTCTAAAACCACAGAGAATAAGTAGAGAGATTACTCATTTTTCTGTGAACCTTATCAGTCCACTAGGATATGCTAAAATATGCCTTCCTATATCTCATGCCTCTCCTTAGTGCAATAAATACGTAGTGTAACTTGCATTATGAACGAGCATGTAATGGTGCTGCTCCTCGATGTCAGGGTATAGAGGGAGGGCAAGAAGTGAATGTGGGAAGTAAACACGCGGAGCAGCCTTGGAAATGCCTTCCTTGGAGGGAGAGGCACTCCGTTCACCCAGGAGCGGGGCCATAATTCCCCTAAATGACTATCTGTGTGTCTAGCCAGAGTTCACAAAAAGCTTTTTTGAATAAATAAATAAACAAATACAAGCTTGGGAAGCCTTTTCTTCTTTCTTGGCTGCCTCCCACTGCGGGCTGGCAGCCCCTCCATGGGCAGCAGCAGCCGGCGGGCGCAGACGCCTTTACCCGTGATCCGTGGTTGACTCCAAGGTGTTTCTGGAAAGGCGGCTCTTCCCGCAGCCCTGCCGAGGAGGCAGGGATTTTCCCTCCCAAGGCAGTTAGGCGGCTGGACTCCCGTTTGCTGGCAGGGAGCGCGCTGTCTCCCTTTGCTGGTGGATGTGCGGGCAAGAGTAATTTGTGGGGATGGAGAAGAAGACAGAAGCTGTATGAAGTGTGCGGGTGATGTAATGTGGGTCAAACCCCTGCAGAAAAAGGTGGCAGAGATGTAATGTTGATTTTATGGGCCCTACTTTTTCTCTGGATGTAGTTCCCATTGTACGAGGTTGGGAGGAGGAGATGCCTAATTTCTAATACGAGCAGTTTACAGCCATTCACAGTTAAACAGTTTATAGGATTCTTGGTAACAAAAGGTGGTCTAATTACAGAGGAAAGGAAAACAATATAGCGAGGATATTTACAATGTGTGACCTATTTGAATTATGATCTTGTTAACTATACAAAAATGACAAAAAGCAGAACCATCACAGTGAATTCAACGTTTAGCCTTTCATTAATGAACTTTTTTAATATAGAAGATATGGAGGAGGTTAATTTTTTCCCCCTTAAGATCAAAAGAAGCTTGCACTTTGGGTGAACCTGTACTTTCTTAAGATTCAGCACACTAGATTTGAAACTGGAAAAAATGACAATATTTTTTCTTTACAACTAGCCCCCACTAGAGTGTTTAGTTTCTGCCAATAAATCACATGCCAAGGTTTCTAATGCCCCTTTAAATCAATTGAAGGTGCGATTCCCTTCCCTGTGATTTTTGTTGAACTTTCCTTTTGTAGTTGATTTTAATTGTTCGTATTTGCAGGCTTTAAATGTTGATGGACTGTGTCATTTATAACTGTCTTTCATTGCACAGTGACCTTCATAGGGAAATTTCCCTTACGTTTTCACTGGACTTTGGTTGTGTTTTTTGTTTTATGTGTAAAAGTGAAACTGACAGTAAAAATTAGTACGCAGAAATATAGCTTTCTGATTAAAGCGATGTTATAAAACATCTGGTTGCACTGTAGATAGAACCATTTCAAAACGTTTTGCAAACCTATGCCAAAACTGTGCCAACAGAGTTTGCTGAAGGTAATACCTGCTGCAAGGGAGGTTGTTTTTTGAAGCACCCCTGTTCCATACTCCTGAGCCAATGCAACTAACTGAGTTTTGCCTGACTGCTGTGGACTGACGTGTCACATAGTCACACAGCCACCAGCATCGTCTTATTGTGCTGCTTGGCAGAACAAGTTGCACCGTGTATAAACTGGGGTGCAAAGAAACCTCGTATCCCAGGCTAGGGAATGTTTTGGTCACTCTGGGAATATAAACAAGTTTCATCCAGGACACCCTGTCTCGCCAGTGAAGTTGCTGTTGAGCTGGCAGACGTGGATTAAGTAGCTCATCTTCTGGTCACCAGATGTGAGTAAACGTGAGCTGGAAAAAAAAGCAGATTTGAGCCTTCTGTACTGGATTTGGGGAAGAGCTTTCTGCCTGTTTGGGAGAGAGTTTAACAACCAGCAAAGGAATATATATATGTATGTATTTATTAAAAAAGGGCTGAGAGCAGGAGGAGAAAGGATGATGAAGAGAAGGGAATGGAGTTTGTTCCAGTTTGTTTGTTGGAGTTTGTTTGTGATCCAATCTGTGCAATTTTGGATCATGAAGCTGCACTGTAGGGATTTTCCAGTGAGTAAGGCAGATAGTGGGTAAGCTTCAGCCCATGGAGTAGAGCACTGTAACCAGTGCAAAATTTGTCCTCTTTGCTCAGGGTTGGTAACATCAGTGGCTCATCTCAGGGAAGAAGATGCACCGTCTTCTCTTCCAAAGATCAAATTCAACAGTTTCATATTGGAAGAAACAGGAGCTAATTTATGTTTAGCTCACTTAGGGCTGTACAATAATACAATCTTTCTTTGCTGTACTTCTGAGAAGGCCTTATGGACAGAGGAACAGATTTCTCCTTCTAATATTCACAGAAGTCCTTGAACTTTGCACTTCTCTTTTCCTCCCAGCCATGAGCAATGTTTTCTTTGTAGCAACTCCACATAAAAGTCCCACAACATTTTCACTGAGAAAGTTCAATGCAGACAATAAATCAGAAATACTGCAATAATTATGCTTTTGCTGCTGAATCTCACACAAAACTACCATGCCAGCAGAAGCCTAGTGCACAGAAGCAGGAACAGACTGCTTAGGCTGCACATTATGAAGAAGTTGTTTTGTTTCTCTCCATGGGCTCCAAACAGGTCTGATCGTGGGCTCCAGCAAGATGGCTGGAGTCAGTAATATTTATTTACGCTGTATAATTTAGGATGAAAGACAGATTTTTGTGATTAGATTAAAAAAATTCTGTTTTTCTCATGATGACAATAAGGAGTTCAGTGGGCTTCAGTGCTTGGTGAAAAGCTACTCAGCAGCAGTTCTGACCAGAAAAAAAATATGTGAGTGCAAGGAATAAATCACTGAATTTAAATGCTTTTATCAGAGTTCTAGTGAAACTTATGGGGGGCTCCTTCCTGTGTGTCCTGTAGCAGAGAGCTCTCTGGAAGAGTCTTCTTGCAGCCACTTTGCTCCTGAACAACACTGCAGAAACCAATAGGTAGAAAAACACAAAGAATGAAACATTCTGAATTAAAAGGTCACTTATAAAACTACACTATATACCATAGATCAGGAAGGGCATATATATCATGGATCTGGAAATACTATCTGTTAGAGAATACGATTAACACATATAGATCTGGGTGTTTTCTACCTCAGATTCTTAATTTGGAAGATAAAGGAGTTTTGCTTAAGTGTTAGTTGTAATAGTTGGTTAAGTTAATGGTTAAGTTTATTTTAAATGGAATTTATTTTGCTGCTTCCTATGGTGATGGTATAAGTGGTATAATGATACTAATGGAGAGCCTTTTATGAAACGCAAATTTTTACTGTGGAGTCTTGTACTTAAACTCGAGAACTGAATTGCTGAACCATTCGCAGAGATTCCAAAATGTTGATTAGGTATTAGATTTGGTCAGAAGACGAAAGACGAAATGGAGCTTAATTAGAATTCACTCTGCTGCTTCGTCATATTGAAATTTCTTTGTTTCGCTTGTTCTTTGTCACCACATTCTGCTGGAGTAGACAAGACCTGAATTTAGAAGTAGAATCATGATTTCTCCCACAGCTTTCATCATTTATTTAAAGGATGTGAATAAGAGCTTAGTATTTTTTTTCTCAGTGTATTGCTTCTAAAGCTGAAGTCTTAAGGAAGACAACTGAAGCAGGCGAAAGCCCTGCTATGTTTTGTAGCATAAATAAAACTTTTCATGCAGTCTAGGTGTTTGGCTTCCCCTTTCCCCCAGGTAAGTATTTTTAAATTGTTCTTGTTTGGTGTCTCGGCAATGATCTACAGGTGGCAGATGAGGTGTGGGATGAGGATGGGGTGAAAACTGATTGAAAAAAAAGAAGATACTACATGGAAGAATTCCTAAATTTTACTGTGGTTGAGCGTTTTTTCCCATTAAGTTCTGAAGCAGGGAGCNGTGTCTCGGTAATGGTCTGGTGGCTGCCAATGTCATTCTCTAACCGAAGGGAGCCATAGGCTTACAGAGCTATGAGGGAATCATCTGCAGCCTCTTCACCTTGGCTTGGGGATTGGCAGGATTTGTCCTCCCTCAGCAGTTTTGTGTTCCAGCTCCGAAAAGCCGCATTGTTACAAACACGCTGAAAGAAGAAATGGTTGTTTGATGTGTCCTTGTTCCAAACTACAGGCGGCAGATGAGGTGTGGGATGAGGACGGGGTGAAAACTGTTTGGAAAAAAAAGAAGATACTACATGGAAGAATTCCTAAATTTTACTGTGGTTGAGCGTTTTTTCCCATTAAGTTCTGAAGCAGGGAGCATGGCCATGCTGCATTTCCACGTAGCCGAGGAGCAAGAGCGCTGCCAAATGCCCTGCCTCGAGGTGCAGGCCGGCACCTTGCAGAGACGCGCTAGGGCAGCCCCGGGAGGCCAGGGAATGTGCAGGTAACAAGAGGGGCCAGGACAGGCTGCCACCAGCTTTAAGGTTTTGAACGCTGCTCTTTTTGTCTTCACAGCGGCACTGCGGCAGGCTCTAGAAGGGAGTGGAAGAGGGGAAGCCACGTCTGGGTCAAGTCAGTATTGATTGTACACCCTCTATGGACCTTGTGGGCAGGGGAATTAATAACCATGGAGATGGTAACTTGCTGTCTTGAAAGATAACTAGTAGTTGTTTATACTCTTAGGTTCATTAAGAACCTAAGTTGAGGGATAAAACTGTGCTGCTCGGCTTGGACAAAGTACTTGGAAGCAAATCATGGTGCTCTTCCCACATAATTGCTAGAGGTCTCTAAAGTAAGATTGCTGGTTATATTATTTCTTAAATCAATAATAGAGCTACTGCTTTTTGATTTACAGTTCCCTAGTTCAGATTCCTTTGGATTTAGACATCTCACCTTTATAGATTATAAGTAACCTGCTAGATTGAAGTTGATAATTAGTCTTATGGAAGAGAATTTGCCAAACAGTGTTTTGAGAAGTGCTTGAGTATGGACAGGTACCTAAGTCCAGGTTTATGATAGCTCATGGGGCAGGTGTCATTGTGAATGTGTTTGTCAACTTCATCAATACAGCTCCTATTTCCTACCCTGTTAATATCTGAAGAGAGATAATGGTATGTGATGCTGGTAGTTGGAGAGTTCAGATCATGGCAAAGCACTTCATTAAATCCTGCCGCACTGATTGCTCTGCTCTACTACGAGAAAAATGCATAAACACTTTACTTGAATATATTTCTTTAAAAAATATTAACTCTCTGAGGAGCATTGGATGACAAAGTTGAACTGTGACAATTGCATCTTTTATTTGGCTGTTGAGTGTAGGCATTTCAAATTAACATGGCTTCAAATTGAATCCGAGCTACTTCTAGCTTTGCTCACGGTAATAATGGCATCTGACTCCTTCTGAACTTTTATGCAGCTGGTTTAAATAAAATAAATGCAGATTTCCTTTAATAGCCTTCCAATATATTTTACCACTATTAGACTTTTCTGAGGCTTCTTGATGGGAATTTCCCTTGCAGTATCATTAATATAATTGGAACAGGGAATTACGGTCTTTAGTGTTCCCTAAATTGTTTTAATAGCGTTGGAGTATGTGCTTGTTCTTCTCAAAACTCCAGGTGCCCAAAGAAGGTAGAGATTCAAATCAAGGGAGACTTAATGGCCCTGTAAGTCTCTGCGGCATGATCCAAAGCTGATATAACAGTGCTTGCTGACCTGGGCTTTAAACCAGGCTGCTGATGGACAGCTTATTTTTGCCAGATGGTTTTGCTAGTGTTTTGTGCCTGTGTCATGGTAACAGGTATGAGATTACCTGGACTAGAAAGAGAGGAAAGAGAGTTTGCTTATTTGTTATGATAGCATCATTTCTGAAATTATTTATATTGCTATACCTTGTGTCACATAATATTTCAGAACAACATACGTCCTTTTGTCCCAATAGTGTAATGTTTGTCCTCAGTGTGTTAGTAAACTCAACCTAAAACCATGAAGCTTTGTAATGTTAATGGAGTTGGAAGGGGGAGTGAACAAAGGGATATGGGAGGAAAGGCAGAGGAGAACTTTTTTTTGTGCCGTCTTTTCCCGTGGCTCTTAAAGCAGATGTCTAATTTGATTTCTCCTTTGTCTGTGTTACCTTATGCCCTGTCTGCCCTGAATCAATTTGAAGTCTTGAGCTCTGATGTAGAGCAATGTTTTTGAAAGAAATGGTAGTAAGAAGCTTTTAACTGTTTGTCTGGGAATGTGCAACTTCTTTAAAAATTGAGATAATTTTACCCTTGGGCACTATCTAATACACTTAGGTAACGGTATTCTTTTCTCGGAGAAGAAACTATAATTCCTTTAGATAAGTACTGAGAAACATCGTGTTATGTGTGTCTAACATGGGTCCTACTGCCATTAAATTACAAATCTGCAGCTGTTAGTGTGCATTCCTTTATAACCTATACAGGACGGATTCTTTGGGTCCCCTAACTGTACACATGGCATGTTTGCTCTGCATCGTGATTCCTAAAAATGAAGTCTGCTGAGCTTTCTGAAGGGCTGTAATTCCTTCAGGGTAGCTGCTTGTGGTCTAGAAGTGGTTGTGTTTGCTCATTGCTTGATATATTTAAAAAAAAAAAAAAAAGGTATTAATGTGTTATTACTATACATGACTTGGAAGAACAGTTAATGAACTTCTTCAGTATCTAAAACTTAATGAATATGTACATAAAATCACAAGTTATGAAGAAGTTAAATATTTTTCTTAATAGTGTTATGAATTACTGAAATTCAGTTTTTGCAGTAATTTTGAGAATTCCAGGGGTGTTTAGCTTGTAAATTGTAGAAAAGAATTAAATGTGGGGCAAGGAGGGGAAAAAATATGAAAATAAAACAGGTAAGGGAATAAGCTGTGAGCCTAAAATAGTAGTTATTTTTTCTTTTAAAAATGCAAAATATTGACACTTATTCTCTGAAATGTTGCTTTTTCCCAAATAAGTGACTTTCACTACATGTTCTAGCATCTTTAGGTCTAAGGCTGCCTGCCTTTTGAATTGTGTCCGAAAAAAAGTCCATTGGAACAGTCTTCAATTTTACTGTTTGTTAAAAATATAGTTTTTCACTCCTAAGGGGAAGTGTTAAGCTCCATGTTAACAAAGCCGATCAGCAAAGCACCTCAGTGCCTGTCCTGCCCACGTCAGCTCTGGTATCTGCTGGCAGCACCAGGCCGTATTGGAAGCCCATTTAGTTTGCTGTTCCCCAGGACGAGCCTGCTTTGAGAGGTGAAAGCTCTTCATGTTGGTTGTGCCTGTAAGGGATTTTCAGCGGGGTTGAGTTAGTATATATTTCTAGAGCAATCAAAATCACGGCAGTGCCTCATTGCTGTCCCCCAAATTGGTAATGCGCTTGTTCTCCTCCTTGGAAACTTTGTGCAGCCACCCTGTTTAAAATGTTGTCATCGTATGAAGACATTGGGATCAGCATGTGCTGCTCGGCCTTTTCCTGGCTCTTTGAGGAGCCACAAGCTGCTTCATTGCTCTCCCCTCTCCCAAACTGTCAAAGGTGCAAGCAGAGATTGCCAGATCGCACCCAGTCGCAAACACACAAGCTGAATTGCACATGCAACTCGTCACACGCACATTCTCACTTGCGCAGAGCTGGTTCTGTTGAACAGCTAGTAAGTGGCCTGATGGTAAGTATCAAAGGTGGGAAAACACATCCTCTTTGTGCAGAAATCAAGACCGTGGTAGCTGACAAGCTTGGAAGTACTGTGGACATGCCCCAGTATCTCTGTGCTTGTAGTAGCCTACTCTTGTCAGCAACCATTTCCCGAACAAATAATTTTGCTATGCTGCTGATTTCCTCTTTCTCATAAGAAAGCACTTTCTTGCAAGTCTCATCTGAGTAACCTCTCACTGCATGTTGTGTAATCACTTAGCACAAATGTGAGCAGAGATTAAAATATTATTTTTCATTTTAGTTGAAGCTCTGAGTAAATTTGAACTCAGAAGGAAGCCTTTTTTTGGCGCTGCTGCCCCCTGTCCTCTGTTAGCCACAATGGATGATGTATCAGAGGTCTTGTTTTTGCCTCATGAACTTTTCACAGAGCAAATTACCATTTATCTGAGGCTTTGCAGGGTACAGTTCCTGCACGCTTCATTTTATCCCAGTTGATAAACTCAGCAATGACAAATTAATTGCTTTCATTTTTGACTGCTTCAGTGGAGAGCTCTGACCCTGAAGTCCTCTCATGACAGCAGTCATATTTTGAAAAGGAAGATCTGAGCTCGCATTCAGTAGCTGTTGCCCCGTGCAGTCTGCCTGCCTTCCACAAGGGCAGCTATTTCAGCAGTTGAACTTTTACTCCCCAGTTACTTGCTCACAGGCTGCAGGGTGCCTGGCTCGTGGCTGGTGGAAGGAACTGCCCCATTTCCCAGGGCAGCCTCCGTGTGTCCGTCACTCTGGCCGTGATTATTTCAGAGTGGGACCATCTGATACAGGCGGCCTCAAACATCTCAGCCAGTTTGACTCCTCCGTTTTCCAGGACTGTTTCCACTTTGGTATCTGTCTATCTGAATTATTTCATCTCGTGAGTTACTCCTCAAAGGCAGTAAGATGAAGCTGTGTGAAGAAGGGTTGCAGAATCAAGCTGTTTTTACTTCTGAGTTTCTGCCAGAGGATATAGCACATAAACCAAATCCATCTTAATAACTATGTAAAATATGGGGAGGAATTGTTTTGTAAACATCTGCTTCTCTCTTGTATCTCTTACTGCCTGTGTTTGTTTTGCTTTTGAATAGCATTGCTGATTCTGTCACATCTTAGGGAGGAACGGCAGCAAAAGTAGAGACAGTTTCCATATGACAAGCAAAAATATATCCCTATATATAGCATGCCATAAATTGAATTTCATAGTTACATTCTTTCCAAACTGGTGATGAGGAAAGTATCAAAGTGTGAAGAGTTTTTCCGTAATTCATTCTGCAGTTTTGAGTCAGCATGGCATACTTTGCAATTGCTTAAGTCATAAGGAGTGAAGGATAAAACCTTATGTTCAACACCAAATTACACACTTATATGAGTTTAATTTGGCTTTGCAAAATTATTAAATTTAGCAGCTTTCCCCTCCCACTCCCTTTCCCATTTGTGCTCTTATCTCAGCCTTCAGCTCGTGCACTATTCCTGCACCTTTTGTTCCAGCAGCACATTTGGTCTGCTTTATCTCCTGAGGAAAAACTGCTGGCCCAGCTGAACAGGAGAGTTCTCTGTCCTGGCAGCATTTGAGAGTTAACTGTCTGGACTGCTTTTTGGTGAAGGAATACTGTCATCTGGCAGGTCAGAGTTAGACCTCAGTTCTGTTACTGCAGACAGCTGGTTTTTTGTTAGACTTTTTTTAAAGTTATTTTGTCTCTCTTGTCTCCTGTCAGCTCTGCTAAATAAAAGGGTATTGCATTTTGTTTAAAAGGCATTCAGTTGATCTTGATTTGCGGAAGATGAACAAGTGCAGTTGATTTTGATGATAAAATAAGTACGAGATAAGATCATAAAGCGGGCACATCTTGCTGCCTTTTTGGTCCTGCACTGATTGCTCTTGTCAGCTCTGTCCTCGAAGGAATGTTGCAGAATTGTGTGCGTGGAGGTGGCCGAAATTGGGTCTCGCCATTGACCCACTCGGAGAGCGCTCTAACAGTTAAAGGAAAAATGGTAGAAAGCCACAAGGGGAAGAGGAGATAAAAGCTGATGGTGCCAGGGGCTGCCACTGACTTGAACTGGGAAATTTTGAGCTGGGAAGAGCTTTGGGAGAGACTTTCAGAGACTGAGTTCCATTAAATAGGTGAGATAGGAAGTCCTCTGGAAGGTTATTCACTCCACTCTTGCTTCAAAGTGCGGAGCATGTAAAGGAACAGGGTGAAGCAAGTATTTGTAAGAGAAGGAAAGGCTCTGCTAGATATCTGCTCCTGCATTTTTTGTTTTCAAGAGGCTCTTTTTTAATCAGTAGCACCATTTATTTATGACAGTTCTCTGTTCTATACCTGTGTGACAAACAAATTTTGAAATGTAAAGTCACCTGACTCCTATAAAGCAAGTTGAGAGTAACTTTCTGTGACAGTTTCCATTTTTTCATAACAAGAGTGTTTTTTGGTAATTTAGTTTCTATTTCTGAACCATATTTTAAAATTTCATGTCATTTTTAAAGGAAGTTAGAAAAAAAATGTGGCTTAATATTAGAAAACAGTATCCTTCTTGTTGAGAAGATCTAGATTTTTGTTTTGGAACAAGTTTTGGAATTTAATAAAGGGTAAAGAGCAATCAGTTCTATGAAATCCACTCAGGTGTGGCCAAGTTACAGGTCTCTGAAAATTCCTCATTCATTTTAATTTTGTGATGTTTGTTACAGATTGTAAAGAAGCCATTTAAAAAAAAAAGTTTCAAAATTATCAAAAGTTTCAAATTTCAGTTTGCTAAACTGACCTGTCTTCATCATAGGGGTTGCAAGAGGACACACTTGCAACTTCTCTTCCAAGCTGCTGGAGTTTCTTGAGCTCAGGTTATTGGAGCCGACTGTAGGTTTTCTTTCTTGTTTTTCTGTTTTCATCTGACCAAAACATGCCCATAAATATGAACTGCCTTTATGGACTGCTGACAGGTGAGGAGTGAAGGAGAGGGAAAAAGGGTTTTCGAGCTTAAGTTTAAAGGCAAATGGACACTGAAGGAACAAGTCAAGGTTTTAATTTAATATAATGCTTTTCAAACCATGATCTTTGACCTTTGTAGGTTCATGAATTTCCAAATGGTGACCGAGCAAGTCTCTGTACACAGGCTCAATCTGTGAAACTTGTAAAGTTGGCTTCATGGGGGTAATAAATTTACAAATCTATCATTTTTTCACTTAACTTTGATTTCTAGATCTGACAAATTGGGGTCAATAAATGAGCTGGGAGGGCAATGGCAGAAGATCATGTTGGGATTAATATTCCTTATTCCCATTTGACTGCCTAGTAGCACCCAATCCCACCAGTGGTCAAATTAGCTTAAAAGATGTCAGTTCTGATGGTAGAGAAGTAGTGATGACCCTGGAAAAGAGAAATATTTTGTGTGTTTGGAATGGATTTATTTATTTTTGCTTTGATGTTAAAGAGTTTTGGGTGCTTAAACTCAAGTCCTTTACAAGGTAAGAGATTAAATGCTGTGGTCATACACTCAGAGTTGTGGGATCCTGAAGTACTATGCCAAGGAAAGCTTAGATCGTGTTAACGTTGGAATTGCCACCCGATCACATATGCATTTCTGGGAGGTGGGCAGGGTGTGTAAATGTTATGCCCGGATGTTCTTTTACCAGAGATACTTTGTAGTCACTAACTGCTATTTGCTGTTTCTTATTTAATTGGAATGGTGATTGTTTGGTTCTCTAAGAAACTGGAACATTTGTGGTAACAAATACGGGTATTTAGGAATTACCTTTTTTACTAAAAATAGTAATTTAATAATCATTCTTCATGATCAATTAGTTATTTTAGAGATAGCTTCTTTTAACTAAAATTTTGTATGTATATATATATCTTAATATTAAAATGCATATTTTTATAAAAATAATGATTTATTAATATCTGATATTTCTTACTAAAATAAATAACAAATAAAAATAATGTCAAATGCATGCCTCGTTCCCAGGGTGGTATCAGTATAAAAACAGATTTACAGCTTTGTCTGATAGTTGATTCCTGTAGTCCTAGGAATCGTTCCTCCTACCCTTTATGCGTGCAGAGAGCTACGTGTGGAGTACAGTGCTATGTCTAGCTTGTAGGGTAGGAACTGTCAGCAACATCATGGAGCTCTTCTTTTTAATTTTTCCTGGTATAGTAATAGATAGTGATAGAAAATTAGTTTTTAGCACAGGAGTTCAGTAGACACAAAGAACACACAAGCAAGTTGCTTATCTTCTTATCTTACATTTATTGCTTATCAAAGACAGAATAGACCTTAAAATTCTGAGCAATATACAAATGGATTAAAAAAAAAAAAAACTAGCAGTTCATTTTTCAAAGTCTTCTAGTGCTATGATATTTAATTCTTCTAGTTTTACTTTAAACTCCTCCCTTGAAGGTATTTTTTTTCAGTTGGATACAGTAGGAACACTTCGCAATTTGATGGCAGAGGAAAGTTTATAACATAAAATATAAATCTCCTTTTCTCCCCCAATACAAAATAAATGAAAACTGAAGGTTAGAAGCAATAACACCATTACTTATGCAGACGTATCCATAACAACTAGTACTTACCTCAGTGCTTTCTGCCCAAGGCTGATGAGCCTCTATATACACTGGTTTTTCTCATCAAGGCATACTGTATCCCCTGTGTTTTCATAAAGCACTGTAATTGGAAATAGTCTGACAGAAGCTTTCCAAGTCTTCATCTTGGCAATGAATCTGGCTGCAAAGTGATTCTAGTTGTATGGAGCATTTGAAACTGTTTATCTCTTGCTGCTGGTATTCATTGATTTGTTTGTATTTCTTCAGCGTCTCCTCTAGGTCTATAAAATTCTCTGCAGTGCCTCAGCAGACATTTTGCCAGGAACATGACAGTGAATTCAGACTGAGGCTTCTTTTTGATTATTTTCTGGACTTTTTTTTGTCTTTTTCCCTGAATCTTTCTATACTGGGGGCTCTAAGAACTGATGGGTGGATGATTTAACATTTGTTGCTGCTGTCGGTGTCTGCAGTTCCGTATGTTCACAGGAAAGGATCTCTTGCATTTTCTCCAAGTGTTACACCTTATGGCTTGACTTCCTTGCATTTTATTTAGAGTGCTACACTGTAAAGTATGACTGTCTTAACACTGCTGCTAATAATGTAGGCAGATGGCATTTTGTTTTTGTTGGAGCTGTGAAAAGAAGTGTATGGCAAGAAAGATCTTGCCATAAATACGTGCAGTTACTCTCACGTCCCACTGTCGCAGATACTTAGTTGTGCCAGCAAATATAAAGTAACATAAGGAATCTCGCTTTATTTGACGCACAGCAAGGAGAAAAGCGGCTGAGGATTAAAAATAAAAATAAAGAAAAAAGCAAGCAAAAAAAATAGGATCCTTGCAGCAAAACATTCAGTTGAGCCTGGTTGTTATTTGAAAGTGCTGTCCCTCTGTTGCCACAGCACATGCCTGGTAAAATGTGGCTTTGGGATGAATTCGGGGCATCACTGGTCCCTCTCATTTCACACAGTCCTTCTGCTCAGGCAAATGGTTTAAGTGGCAATTATGGTCTTGGAAAGCTAACCAGGCAAACAAATACAGCAGACAAGAAGGTGAAAAGGGAAGGGAGACTTGGTAAACTGGGGAGAAAAAGGAGTTTGTCAGGACTACTGAGCAGTTTGTGGCTGAGCTGAAAATGGCACTTGTAGACCTTGACTTTTGCCAGGGCAAAACTTTCATTCTGTTTATTTAAAATTTGGATCAAAATTCATGTTGGATCTTAAGAGCTTTTTTTAAGATGAGCTTTACCATTAGTGATCCTAAGGTAAAATGATATTTTGCATGCAATGTTTTTCCCAATTGCCTCATGATAATTCTTTGTCACTTTTACTTTAAGCCTAGAGGAATTAAACTGTTCCCACTTCCAGGAAGGTCTTTACATCTGGACGGAAAACAATGTCCAGAAAATAACACTGGAGACCAAGACTGTGTCTGGGCTTGCTCTAAGAAGCAAAAAAGACATTGCACACTATGTAATCTCCTAGTTCATTCAACGAAATCCATGAAACTGCCACATCTGCTTCCCTTCTTTTCTTAACAGTCCTGTCTTTGGGATATATGGCATAGGTTGATACCATCCCACATCTCTGGCAATGTGCTAGCTTCAGTAGGCTTCCTTCCTTTCTTCCTTCCTTCTTCCTGTTGGTCATAGCTGGAGTAAGTCCTTGGAAATGGGCTGTGTATGGATACTCACTTAAAACTAACTGTGGTTCTTTAACTAATGACATCCATTCAAATTCCATAACCCCTTCCACCTCCCACATTAATCAGTGTCCAAGTCTTAATGAAAGAGCTAATAGTCACAGCACTCGGTCATAATCCCATGCAAAACCCAAGGAGTCTGCCATGGTCGTGGTAAATACTGCAGGCTTCCCTCCCCTGCCCTCCAAAACTGCACTTACTAACCGGGTCTTGCATACAACAGGGACACAGTTTGTATGGATAGCACGTAAGGGGAGCTACAACTGTTCTGAAGCAGTAGAAGAAAGTGGACTAATTCCTTCTTTTTTTGCTAAAGTGATCGGCTGGAGAATGAGAGGCATTTTGACCACGTGTCAAAAAATAAACTGTAGTCGGCAGTAACTTCTCATGGCTGTGTGAAGAAGAGCTGAGGTTTGAGCTCCCAAGAATATTCTAGTTAGCATGGCCATCCTTTAGCATCCTTTAGTGGGTATCCCCACTGCTAACTTACCATATCTGCCTTCCCATTCTACTAATTCATGTCAATGCTCTTTAACCTAGGTTTTTACCCGGTTCAAATTGAAAAAAAAAAAAAGTACATTTTATGCTCCCTTTGTAAGGAACAGAGCTAAAAATCTTTCTTTTAAGAGCTGAATTTCTTCCTTATGGGTCTTGCTGGCCTGATCTGTTAATTGAATCACTCACAAAGGTCTTTCCCAGATCCTGTAACAGGAACTAAGCTTGAAGCAGCTATTCTGCGCCTGTTTAACATTATGAGCAAAATCTCACTGCTGCCTGATACTATTCAGAGGTTCTTTAAAAGGATTTTTTTCCCTCAGCTGGAGTTGCTTTTAATATTGCAAAATGTACTGATTTATAATCTTAGCTGGTAGCTACAGAGAGAAGGTCACTCGTTGCATGGATGTGGAGAGTGCACTGTTGTCTTTCCAGCACCCTCCCTCAGGCCCAGGCTGTAGTGCGGAGTGTCATAAGGAAATCTGCCTCCTGTCGTGCTCCTCACTGCTAGAGTACTGGTGGTGCAGACCGGTGTTCGAGCATGTTGTGCCTCTCTGCGCCCTCCCTCCACAGCCCGCTCCACCAGATTTCTGTCCAGTTGAATGAAGTGGGATTGCAAGGGATTGTTGGCGTGCTTGGGTCTCATCCTAGCTTGGAATGCGGCCAGACACGCTCTCAGACCTGGAAGTTGTAAAGCAGTCTCCTTCAGTTATGCTCACAATAGGAAAACCTGCATTTGGGCAGCTTGTAATGAATTCTTACCAAAATAATATGGAAACGGGAGTGTTGACAGCTGTCAGTCTGGTGCATTTAATTGGTACTGAGTTTAGTAATTTTCAAGTAATGAAGGAGGTAGATATACCTCTGCAATGATATACCTTGCAATGATATACCTGGGTAGCTATACCTTGCAATGATAGCAACGTCAGCAGAGTGGCAAGCTTGGTTTCTGAGTTGATGCACTGAAGAACCTTCGGTAAGTGCTGCCTGAAGCATTTATGATTCAGCCAAATTGTATGACAGTGTTACCCATAAAAAAATAATAATTTTAAAATTCAGCATTTTAAATTAGCACTTGGTATAGACATTCCACCCAGCAGGAAAAGCAAATTTATTTTGATTTTTTTTTTAAATTACTTGAACTTAGCTGCCCCCCGCCCCAATAAAAGGACAGAAAAAGCTATTAATGTTCCTGGCTTCAGAGATGGTGCTGACATGGGAACCCTGGAACAATACGCAGCTTTTTCTTTGTTACAGAGCTTTTCTGAGCTTCTTGTTTGGAGTGCACTGGCAGACAATGTCAGTCTCCCACTGAGGTGCTTTGTTTAAGGTGTTTATTTCCATACTCTTTAATTCATGCCACCTTCCCCACAGTTTTCTGTCGTAGAAGATACTTGTCTTCACTTTGACTCAGTTATTAGGTTGCCTAATGACTGAAGGGAAAAGCTTTTGAGCTAGAATAAATTACAGAGGAGTTACTAGGCATTTTTCTTTGCTTCTCGCTGCAAATCAATACCACTCCACAGAGCAAGGGGTGAACACAATGACACTGCATTAAGGAATTAATATTAAAAGCTACTATAATAGAATGGAATGGAGAGGGAGGTCTTTCACTTAGCTGTAGTAGAAGGATTTAGAACCAGAGCTAAGAAAAGGCGTATTGGGAGAAGCAGGGAAAATGCTTAAGGAACTCAGGGGATGGAAGGAGATATTCTCCCTCGTGGTCTTGATTTCTCTTGCAATCTAAATACCATGCTTATTTAGTCCATGCTAGTCCGGAATACAAAGAGAGTTCAAAGCAACCTTAGTTAAATACCTTGAATTAATCTGAGCAGGAATGCACTTGTATTGTCCTGAGCCGATGCGCAGGTGTCGCTTGAACAAAGAGAAAGATTTTGTTGCCAATTTTATTAGTTTGTTTTGAAGCAGCAAACTAAATTCTTTCTCTGAACAAGTATCCTTTTTAATAAGTCTTACTTTTTTTTTCAATTTAACTAAATAATCTATAAGAATGTAGATACTGTTGGATGTACTAACTTATTTGGAAAGTTGATGCTATTTTTCTAATGTGTATGCAATTGCACATGAATGATCATTACTGAAATACATTTTGAGAAAGCAGTATTATGTTTGAAGTTGTCTTTCTGTAGATTAGTAACCCAAATTGTTTCATACACCTGACAGAATTTCAAAATTTGTTTAAAAATAATCATAATTTAATAATTAATCATAGTTAAAATAAAAAAGAGCTAATATCACTGATATTTTGGCAATTCCAAATAATCCATTTTTTTCAAACTACTACAGCTCTGTCAATACAGGAAATTGAAAGAGCATTTTTTGCCAGGAAAGCAGAATTTACCTTTTGAAGCTGTACTGAAGCAGGAATGAGGCAATGCCTGTCTGCATCTAGTGGGACATCAGTATGACACAAGTCCATGTGTGCAAAAAGGAGTAAATAGGTTTTCCTCAGACATAATTCAGTGCTAGGAGATGATGTGCTGTGTGTAGCGCACGTCCATATTTTGTATAACGTAACTGCATATTAACCCAATGTAAGTGACACAGGATTTGGGGGAGAGGGGAAGCATTTCCGTGTTTGTGCTAGTGCTCAATCATTTTAGGTGTTCCTAAGCAGAAAATACTCTCACAAGAAACCTGAAATATTTTTTTGTCTTCCACATAAAACTGTTCCATAGCCGAAGTGCAGCCTTGAGCTACCAACTGTAGTGCCCTGCTGTCGCTTTCTGTTATATGGTAACAGTAAGAAAATGCAGAAACATCAGCATATGTGAATGTCAGGAAAAACTTTGGAAACCAAGAAAACGAGTGGGATGTTTTGTCAGCATCTTTAGTGAAGTCTCCCTGTCGTTTTCATTGTAAATAGAGTCAGTGTTTTAATATATTCGGGAGTTTAACTTAGTATTCATTGGCGCGACTAATTGAGTAACAACCCAGTATTCAAATTGTACGTGGGGCCATAACGAGTGCTGTAAATCCAAGGGAACCCGTGACTTGTTTCCCTTTGCCGTAGGGAACGCACTGGCCGCGCGGGCCGGGAAATGGCGGCGGGAGCGCGGCCGCCGCCTCGGCCCGTCCCGCCGCGCGCGGCCGCCAGGTGTCGCCCTGGCACCGCCGCCGGCGCCCGGCCCTGCCCGTCATGGCGGCCTAGAGCGCCCGTAAGGAGTCCCAAGATAAGGATGCCTTAAAATTGCTTGTAATGCAAACCTAACTTCGGAATTAAACCAAACACAAACAAAAAGACCCCACAACGCCTGCCCAGCCAACCAACACAAAAAGCACTGTGTGCACAGGAGGGAAGACGCGATAAACAACAACTGGTACGAGCCTTTCCCGCTTGATTCGGGTAAAGATGAAGGGGTTTAACTCGTGCAGTCATAGCTGCCTTGCCTTTAGTGGTTTGTTCTAGTGATTCAGGCCAAAATCAGAAGTGGCCTGTTTCCAATGACACCTGAAAATTTAGTGCGGTGCTGATGGTCTGAAATGAAGACCTTCTGACTTTGCAGATGAAATATGCGCCACCGAAGTTCAGTTGTGGTTTAGCTGGCCATGGAATTGGGGTATAGTTATATTATTTTAACTCCTGGAGATCATTACTACTTTGGGAAATAAAACCCCAAGCATCAGAACTGTCAAGGTATATATTTTGAACTTTTATTTAAAAAGTAATACTAGGTTTTATTTATTTTGGAATGTTTAGCCAGGTTTTCATTATTAAAACTAGACTGGAACAAGGGTTTGAGTATTTGAGCAGTAATAATAAAGAGGAAAAACACAAACCTATAAATTTTCCTTTTTTTTTTTTTTTTTCTTTTTTATCGGAAAAATGTTTTGAAACAACTGCCTTATGCAAAACAGTTTATCCTAGAATATGGGTTTAAACATGGGGCCACCTTTCATTCTTGATTTGAAAAAGTGGTCGTCTTGTGCCAAAGGAGCTGTTGTTAGAACTGGTGCAGGGGGTATGTTCAGGACCCAGTAGAGTGATTAAAAGGACCGTCATGCTGACGTGTGATGGGGGAGGAGGGTGAAACCTAGTGTGGCGAGAAGCTTGGCTCATCTTTATTTCCAAATAGAATAATATCCCCAAATTGCGAACTCTTTTTTGTTGTTGTTGTTTTTGGGTAAGACTAGGGGGCGCTTCAGATTGGGGCCAGCTGAAATTGAGTGCCTTTCTACACTGTATCTGTTTCTAAAACTCTTAAACAAAAGAAACTTATCATAGTGTAGTGAGGAATAAAAATGTTCACTTCATCGTTGAAATGTGATTATTTTAGAGAGTGCTAATATTATGTGTTATGTTCTGTGTGCTTATTTGACTGTAAAGTGAGAATGGACCTCTTATTTTAACACTCTTCAGTGGCACCTCATGAGATTATTTGACTTGAATTAAATGCTGGAAATTTCATGAAAATGGCACTCTAATTTTTCTATATTTCAAGCTTCATTGAGTATATTTGCACTTAGAAGTTGCAAGCAAGATGTTAACATTTCAGATGCTTAAGAATGGAATACATTTTAACATTAAAAAGTGAAATAAAAACCCCGGCAGACTCATTTTCTATTCCTTTCCTAAGGGACCTTTACAACATCGTGCTGGTCTCTTGTTGATTTGATTAATGAGTATTTTACACATCAGAAAGAAAAAAACATTAATTATTGCGTTTGGTTGCATCAATAATTATATGTTTCAAATAAAAACTAATTGGTATGTGGAAAAGCATCATGGCACACAAAGTGTGCTTGCAGTTCACTTCGTCTAACAGATCACGAGTTGCCTTTCTGACATTTGTAGCTCTGCAGCTAGTTACCAGCAATTACGTTCCATTTGAAAAAAAATAAGTATCTGATTTACGGTATTAGCTATTATAATGTGAGACATGAGCTACTGAGAATATTATGAGGATGCTGTAATCACAGCAGGTAGTAATACTCTCTTAGAGAATTATGGTTGTACCCATACATAGCTTTTCTGTAGTTGCCACTGCAGTTTTGGATGGGTTTTTGGAGGAGGAGATGCAAGATAAATGCATTAAAATTGGGGGTGGTGAAGTGCCTTCAGCTGAGGGGAGGCAGGACCCATAGTCCAGCCTGTTCTGTGAATCTGAGGAGGGTTTTAGCTTGTTCAGTACTATTGAACTGTGGTAAATGCAGATTTTTTTGAGAATGGGAAGGTTCTCCTAATTTCTGGCAAGGAAAAACACTTCTTAAGATTGTTGGTAATAAGGATTACAAGAGTAATACACGAATACACTTTGAGGGAAAAAAAATGAAGACATGACTAAGTTGATGAAATGTTTTGAGTTGAGAACTTCTGCCCTGTTTTTTGTTTGTGTGTTGTGTTATTTATAAATAATAGATGGCCTGGGAAGTTAAGCACACTCTCATTTTTCACTTTAATTGCCTATTTGAAGATAATATGACAGATACAAAGGTCGCTTTTAGCTATATAGTTACAACTAAGGAGCACTGTGGTCACTTTCTAGTGTGCAATAATTAACTTAATTGCAGAAATTTGAACATTTTTAAACAATGAGAATCCATGATTGGACTGCATACATTCTTTCTCTTCTCTGTTGTCTAAATCTCAAATTTCTTACAATTATATCACATTTTTTTAAACAAAAAGATACTTTTCAGATTTGCAAATCCTTGTATATTTATTTACATGGCAATTGATTTTTATATTAAAACCTGAAAATGTCAGTTAATCTGCTCAGTTGTGTTGCTCAGCTACTATTTTAATCATGAAATCCGTGAATTGATGTTACTGCTTGGTCTGATTCCTGCAAATTTTGTTGCTTTAATTACAATAGACTGTTTTTGAGCTAATGTCTCCCCCTCTTCATGCAGTCATCCTTGCCATGATACCCTGGTCTGTGCCGGAGCATTGCAGGTTCTTCAGTGATAACACTAAGGGAAGTAAAAATGCTGAAGTAGTGTCCTAGGTATAGGGAGTCTTTTATGCAAAGGTACTTGGCAGTTGTTAAGATTTATACCAACTTTGGTGTGTCAGCAAGGAAAAGGCCACAGTAGGTCTTCCCCTTCCTTGTATCCCTTGTACCTGTGCTGGGCTTTGTGCTTGCATACAGACACATCTGCATTCTCAGAGGTTTTTACTAGTCCAGAGTTAACCACTAGGCCATACCTGGTTGCCGTTAGGCCTGGATTCTGCACACATTGAGACACTGGTACAGTTTATAGTTCTGGCTGTGACCTCTGGTGCCTTACCTGGGCTTGGGACTGCATTACCCTCCTGCTGTGATGCAGCTATAGACGTTGGTCAGTGGCCGCGCTGGAAGTATGTGCTGCAGGCCTGAGCACAAGGCTGCCCAAACTGTAGTATAAAGCTGCCTCCTTGGTGGGGAAAGAACTGAAATTTCTTGCCCTTCCTGTAATGTTTATGTGGCCTGTGCCTTTCAGGGTCTCTTTTTGCGGCTTCATACAGTTATAGGCAATTTGGCAGGGAAAACAGACTGTTGGCAGCTGAGAAATTTTTGTGAGTCTTGAATAAATTAAATGCAGGGAGAATTTAGTGCTAAAAGAATAGTTTGGACCTAGGGTATTTGATGAGAACGTAAAAAGTTGAAATAGATGCAGCATTTTCCTGTTTGAACTTGCTCTGCATTAGCTTCCTTTGGCATCTATTTGATAGTAGAAATGTGGAAGAGTCTGGTATTTAACTTGGATTCCATGTTTTGATAAGTCCATCTCTGTGGCATTTAGCACCCTGATCTTGGAAAGAACTTAAACTATGCGCAAGAATTAAACGTGTACTTAAAGACTGGTAGGTGTAAAACTTCTGTAGAATCACGGCAGGCATTTTACCTCTGATGTTTTGTCATTGGGATGCACTGTTTCCTGAGACACGTCGCTTTGTTTTTAAAGATAAAGGAAAATGGAGTAACTCCTAGCAAAAGGAGCCCATGATGCACAGCAGTCGCTGCTAGGTTCTGAGTGCACTCTTAAATAAATAAACATGGAATGCATATGCCATAGGCTGAAAAGCTAAATACATTTTTTTCTATTGAAGATATTACCATAGGATCATGTTAATTATCTGTAAAATCATAGTTGTCAGCTATCTTGAAATTCATAAGAAGACCGTAATAACACTGCATCTGGAATTAAAACCATGAGATTCATAGTGGCTTCCTTGTAGTGAAAATTTTAGTTGGAAACTGTTTCCAGTAATGCTGAATTTATCTGTTTCTGGCTTTTTTAAGCTATATCCATGTAAGAACAATTGTGGACTTTGGAGGAAGCCAACAGAAATGTTTGCCTTGGCACCCTTCATGAAGCAAGCGAGGTTCTAGGGAAATACAGGGTTTAATTAATTAGCTGAGCTGACTTATATCTGCCAGTTTCTAAGGCCAAGGGAAATAGAGCACAGACACTTGGAGAACTTGATGGTGGGTGAGAGGAATGTGTGTGCAAATGCAGTAATGAAGCATGTGCTGAAGTTGAAGAACCTTTGTGTGTTGGTAGTTCAGCACTGTATAATTTTGTTTACACACACTGGTTTTGCACAAAATGGTGAGATGATCATGAACATCTTCAGGTGACTAGGGAGAACACAGTAGTGAAAGACTTTGATCCTTGTGAATATGAATTACACTGTGGGTGTTTTGTTACTCTTTAAATTTAAACAGGAAGAGGCAAGTAATACCATTGGGATGGAAAGGGGAGTTCTATGTTTTTTTGCTGTTGTTGCAACTCTTCTGCTTAATTAATGGTGTGGCTGATAGTAGATATATTTTTCAAACCCCAGTTTTTAGATAACGTATTGATGTTTTCTTTTTTTCTTTCCAGAAATGTAGTATCTACAACTTCAGTGAAATCTGTTGGAGTGTAACAGGTACCGAACAATCTTGAAAATCCAGTCACGTCATTTCTATGTGAACAGGGATTCAGGTGCCCTTTTTGGGCAGTCTTGACATCAGCTTCTGTCTGTTCAGTGGTAGTGCAGGGGGATAGAGATAGTACGGGGTGCGTCAGTCCTGATGGGCTGTTAAGAAATTGCAGAGTAGGTTAAATTTTGCCTCTTTTAAATTAAAATATTTTCTTTTTGGTTCTCTTTATTAATTAGCACCTTTCTTGTGACTGTAAGAAAACTTTGCAGTTGTAAAAATTTGGTGGCACTTTGCTGCCTGCTCTTTATAGGTGAAAAGTGGCTTTTCATTGTGATTTAAATGCCGGACCTTTTATAAAAAAGATCTATGATAGTTTTCCTGTATAGTCGTATGGCAGAATGAATATCTCCATATATTATAAGAAAGATATGGTATGTGCTCTATGCAGAAATCCTTATGCAAAAGAAAACTAGGGCATTATGAAGATAGTACTTAAACAGGATGAGTATTCTTTTTTTGCTGTTGTCATTTCTTCCTATAAAACAATTTGCCAGTTTAGGATTTTGCAGTATTCTCAAGTTGCAAGCTTTTTCTGTGTAGTGTGGTGCAATTTAGTAATATTTGTTTAGTTCAATAGTGATTCATTTTGTTAGAACACCACAGAAAATAGCTGGCTTCATCTGAGCATTTTAAAATGGCACAGTGCAGTTTATAGTATTAGTCTTAATTATTCATATTTCTTGTCTGGTTGTCAGTATGAAACATAGTGTGGATGTGGAAAATGGAAGCGTGCCTGATCCTGTAGATGATTAGTTGGGTAGTGTGAATGTTTACACCTACATTTTAGAAGTGATATTTGGGAGCGGGTACCCAAAACCCATAACCCATTCCATTCATATTGATCTAGAATATCTGAAATCTGAAAAGTTAGTATTATAACTCCTTTTGAAAAAAAGAGGAGAAAAAATGGGTTTCCAATATTTAACATCATAGTAAAATAAGAGAGTAACTCAAAAAAAAAAAAAGCCCAGTGTTATAGAAAGTACACAATATTTACTCTCCTTTTCTTTTCTTTATAAAATAAACACAGTGGAATGTGATGCTTAAGAAAAGAATCCAGTAGTGAGGGCAGCTAGTGTATAGTGGGTGATGGTATGTTTTACTAGATTTAAGGTGATTCAGTATATGGAAAAAATAATGAAGTAGTGAATCTTAAATATCCCATGATAATTCAAGAAGGTAGTTTAACTTAGAAGTTAAATATCCCATTTGAATTCAATAGATAGTTAATAAGTAATACGTTTGTAGAACCCACTGTTGATCAAAACAACATCTATAGTTGTTTTGATGTACACTGACTGTGGATATTTTTCTTTCCTTGCAAGACCAAGGGAGCCCAACTCAACCCTAGGTTGTACTACTTGAATACTTTTCAAGAGGGAGATTTGTCATCTGTGGGTATGTTTAATCCATTATAGGTGTCTATTTGGAAACTATTTAGGCCTTGGGCTGACTTATCCATCTTTAAAGAAACAGTGACCAAATCATTTACAGAGCTATTTTGGGAGACTAAGAAAAGATCAAATAGAGAGTTGTCTGATACCCGGCAGAGCAGGAAGTTATGCAGCATTTCTTCAAAAAATGTGCTTTTGGGTGCCATCACATACTTAAGAAGCTGTAGCTTTGTGTGTCATTAAAACACAGCTGTGTCTGTGTGGATGTCCTTAGGTTTGAGAGAGCAGAGCCCTGTCAGCCTAGGTTCAAAGGTTCAGCATCAGGGAACAGGGCTACTTCATCTCACCATGGGTAATTGTCCTAAAAAAGATAATATGCTGACTCTTAGAGTGATCTCTTGTAGTTACCAGCAATGCACGTTTGCTCTGTGCTTGAAAGTGTGCGAAAATCCAGAAAATTAAGTAGAGACTGCCTGAAATGAAGGCAAGGTACGATGAGAAGAAAAATAAAAGTCAAGAGTAGCAGGGAAACTGGTGCAAAGGACAGTGTTGGGAAAAAGCTACCTGCGTGTACTTTGCGACATGGGGTGACCAGGTGGTTATACACATCTCTGGTGTTTGACTTGTTTATATGTCAGGACATTTTGAGGCGAGAGAGGTAGGCTGGATGACAGCAAGGGCAGGAGCGAAAGGCAAGGAAGGAAGGACAAGTAGAAAAAAAATGGTGTTTTGTGAGGGGCAGACGTGAAGGAAAGGACCCAAGAGGGAAGGGTCCTGGCTGGGGGTCGGCGCACGAGGGCACGATGAGCGCAGAGAGGCTGGAAGGAACAAACTGGTGACATTTTAAGAGGGTGACAGAAAAGCAAGTCGCAGTGAGCACCACTGCGAGATGCTGAGCAGGAACAAGTGTCTCTCAAAAGTGTGGGGAGACACTAAGAAAAGTAACTGGAGTTTTCCGTAGAGTCCACTGAAATTTTTGAGGGCACCGAGCTTGAAAAATGAATGTCGGTTTGATCATCCTTACTGCCTTCTGTTGTTGATGCTGGAAGCCCTCTGTATTTCTAGAAATTCTAGAAAAAAAACAAAAGTGTTTTTCAAGTTTGTTGGGAATCCTTTGCACCCATTCAGTGAGTGCTGCCTGTGTGGCCTCTGTGCCCTCCGCGGGGCGGCTGTGCAGGCTGGCATGCATATGGTTAGCGTGGCTAGTGCCCCTACTGCCCTTTCCCATTGCCCTCCTGTGCTGGCCCCACAGCGTAACTGCTTCTTTGTGGTTTCGGAGCTTTCCTTTTGCACAGAGCCTGTGACGGTGAGGAGGCTGCGTCGCAGACCGCCGTGGCTCCTCAGATAGTGCGATGCTGGGCGCAGGCAGCGTGGTGGTGCACATGGGTCCATGGTTCCTCCCAGCAAGGAGAGAGTCCTCTGGACCCCGCCGAGAGAGGACCCTGGAGCTGACCTGGCCTGCTGTGGTCCGTGGGGCCGTGGAGCAGGAGCAGAGCGCCAGCAATGCAGCGAGGGAGCTGGTGGTTATAGCTGGGGAAGAGCATTAACACCTGGGGTATTAGGTAGCTCCTGGTGGTGTGAAAGGGAAGGCAACTCTCTCGTGACTAGCAGCCCACAAGGTGGTTGTGTCAGGAAGAAAAACATGTGAAGCATTTTGCTGAGTTCACGCAAGATTGTCTTGACCATCTTCCTGGCTCATTTTTCAGTAGGTTGGGGGATGAGCCATGGCTGACTTGCAGTCCGAGTGCAATCGGATACACGAACGGTGGGATAAAGCCTGAGCGTGAGACAGCACCAGCCGCAGGAGGCGGAGGCGCCGCTTCGTGCGGGTGCCAGCGAACGAGTGTCTGTGTGCTGTGACAACATCCTCCTTCGAGGAGTACGGGCTTTCCTAATGCTCGGCTGGCGCTAGGATGGGCTGCTAGGAGGCAGGAGGCTGCTGCGCTCTCCATATGAGCTTCCCCTTGAGCTCTGATGTAAACCAGGCCCAGTTTTGCCTCACTTGGTTGCAGAAACTATTCTTTGTAGACGGTGGTTAATCCCATTTAAGAACGAGATTAGCAGAGATGTGGGCACTTAACCACAGATGCCTTCACTTGGGCTGAAGCAGATAGTCCTGTCTGGGATTAATGCTCTGCAGACTTTCTGTTTCGTGTCAGGCCTTGCAGTGTGAATCTGTAACAGAGCTCCCACGATGGCCTGCTAAATGACCGCAGCCTTGGTAGAGCCAAAGACAAATACAAGTCTTTGTGTGGTGTGAGCTGAGCTTCCTCCAAGAAGCAAGTTATAAAGATAACGCAAAAGACACCTGATGCTTTGCTAGCACTTACTGCAGATCTTCCTTGGGGACGGGAAGGGCCTGCGTCTCTGGAGAGCAACAGGCTTTGGGTTATCGTTTGTCTTTGCGCTTTGGGCTATCTCTTGTCTTGGCACTTGGGCTTTTATGGCTGTTCTCTGTACTTTCTTAAAGGTATTTATCTTTGTGTGGGCATATTGATAAGGCTTGGGAACAGATCCCGGAGCCTGAGCTGCGCAGGAACGAATGCAGGAAGGGAGATCAGCATCAGTCTGCGCTCGGTGTGGAACTGGGGGATGCTCCCTGAAACGGCGGTACCGTGACTGCTGTACCTGCCTCAAACCCGGTCCCTATTCACTCCAAATTAAAATCTTCCTTAAGGCAGGGCAGCAGGGGTGAATTCCATAATAATTGTTTGGGCTTTTTGTTTTCTTTTGCATTTTTAAAACAACTAATGAGGTGAAACAAATGTGGCTGTCGGGTTCATGAGCTTTTTACTCTTATCATTGGTTAAAGTTGTAGGATGAAGTCAGAGCAGTCTAAAATACAAGTCTGACTGTGAGGTTTTTGCTTGTTGGTTTGTTCTTGGTTTGTCTTCGCCCCCAACTCAAAGTAGATGCATTCTCAGAAATAGAAGATGGCTAACAGTAGTGCTATGAAGAACCATTTATTAAAAAGTGTCTTTTTTATTCTTTATAGTTAAAAAGTAAAAGTTGTTCGCAGAATTCTTTCAAAGACATGCATAAAATGTGTAGTTAATGACTGTACAATATTATGCACCTGTATGATACACATTTTCCATTGGGAGTTTTTGAAAATTGTCTATAATTAATGCTTAAAGGTACATTTCTGTGATGTGGAGCTACATTCTATTTGGAACCCCAAGAAAACCTTACTTTTATATTTTAAAAAACCCTAGTTAAATATAGTTATATTGCCCTGTTTTTGGCTTCAGAAACTTGAACTAAGTCTGCTTTTTTGCTAGATAAAAGCAAAGCTTAACTGAGAAGGGATGATGAAAACAAGGATTTAAAGCACGTTCTTTCACTTGAATGAGGAGGTTGGTGGTAGAGGGAATTGGGTGATGTTTGCTTCAGGGCTTTCAGTGAGCAATGACCTGCTGCGCAGGCATTTGCTTCAGGTGCGTTTTTGTATGACTTTTCTGATTGAGAACTTCAAAAAAAAAAAAAACTCTAGAGAAGGAAGGAAGCAAAAACTGAGATGCAGAAGGAATATATCAAATCCCAGGCAAAGAGATTTAGTCAGTCGTGAAACGCCTCAGAACATGTCGACCAAATTTAGAAAATGCTACATTAGAAAAAGAAGAAAGCTTGATTATTTTAATACTGTAAATCATGGGAACCAGTGAAAACTAATATTTATGAGAGAGATTGTCAAACTTTGTGTGACAGTTAGAAATCATATCCCTATTGATGTTTGAAATTCCTGTGTAACGTTATGCAGTGCCATGTTTATGAATGAATGAATAAATGATTGTGCAGTGTTCAGCAGACTCTGTAAGAATAAACTGGGCTGAGCTATTTTATATCTCTTGTCTCGACTTAAGTTACTTTGCAGTATACAGTCCCATATATTTCAATATGAATGCCAAAACCTCAAATATACTCATTTATTTTTATTTTTTGCAGATACAGACCCACGTGTATTAGAGAAACAAGAACTTCAACAGCCAACATATGTTGCTCTAAGTTATATTAACAGGTAAGCATGCTTTTTTCAGGTGTAGCTGAGAATGGTTTGTACAACTTGTGTATAAATGTAGATATCAGAATGGTATGTCCATGTGTGTTTTAGTTGTTTCATAGTGTATGACACAATGATGATACATGTTTTGTAAAGACAACTGAATTAACCTGACTCAATTCTTTGTCACTATTATAAAAGGCACAAGCAACTTCTCAGTTGTGCTACTCAGGCCCCTCAGGGATGAGATTTTAACCTTTTATGTTGCAGCTAACTCTTTTGCAAAATGGGATAATTTGTCTTTGTGCTTTTGTGTGTGTTTTAACTTTCTTATAATGGAAGAGTTACTCTTATGGAACAATGCTGCTTCTACAAACTTTTTTTTTTGTCAAACCATGTTTTAATCCTCAAAAAACATTATACTTGTAGTGTAACTCATTTAAAATCTCCTTTTCTTCATCTAGGTAAATCAACATGTTGCTGTTCTAGAGTTAATGTGCCTTCTTTCGCATACCATTTTTGATTAGCCGTAGTATGCTTGAATGTTACATTGCTTTTTGCAAATGGATTTATATGAAAACTATTCCCTGTGAGGTTATTGGCTTTTATGCATGGAATGCCAATATCCTTTTGTATCTTTGTTTTAAAGGAGACAGATTCACAAACCTGGAAGATTACCACAAATTTAACTCAGAATAACCTGAATTAATTTGAACTTCCATGAGTCATACACAGAATTTTTCATTTTAATTCTACTTCATCTTAAAAATGAAAAAGAAAACCATGAACTTTAAAAACAGAGAACCCTCCATTGTTTTTGTGTACGATCTGCTATAGAAAAAGGGTTCCAGTGATGAAGAAAATGATTTTGAAGCAAGAACTGATGTTTGCTTGGTGAACTAAATTTTCTCTGCTCTATGAGACCAAGTATGGTTGAGAAGAGCTGGTATTGACACGATCTCCTATTTGGCTGGTAACTGTTGTTTTTCCTGGAGACGGCCTCACCCTTGAAAGCATATTTGGAAATTAACATAACCCTTTTTAACACTTCTGTCTGTTGATCTCATCTAATGTGTGAAAAAAAAATTGGCAATGTGCAGGCTTGGTATGTTATCATGTACATTGGTATGTTTCCCTCTTTCCATTATATACTTGGACGTTTTCTGTTGCTGCTTCTGTGATTTTTTTTGCATGGTGTGAACGCAAGGAAAGCCTCTTAAAAATTGGAGAAAAGCTGGTGTAGGGCAACAGAAAGACCCTCAGGATTTGTTTGGCTCAGAATTCAAAAACTCTTTTAAAACAGTTTGGAAGCGATGCCTTGTCTGGGTGTCCTTTCTAATCGAATTCCATGTGATTGCATCGGTTCTAGTCATTCACTATGTATTTTACCCAAACTTTCTTCCCTTTTTAACTTTGAAAAACAAATCTGTGGAACTGACTTGTGTAGTTCCTTTTTTTTTTTTTTTTTTTAAGAATAACGGTTGAGACCAAAGTAAACAAAATGTTCAGCGACTCAGGCTGAAGATTTTATTTTCATCAATTTCAATTTCTTTTATTTGAACCAGCCTGCTGCTATTTAATTGCTCTTTTAATAGTTTTTTTTTTCTGAGGTGCTGATGTCTTACACTGAACCACCTGCTCTCCACAGCTCACGCTCTTGAGGGAGCAGCAAATATCCATTACACTCTGTGCATGCCTTTCTATTTCCCACTACATATGCCAGAGCTTGAGTTCTGCTTTGTTGTCCCAGGCTATGAACTCAGATTTTGTAGCCTAATACATGTCATAAACATGTTGCATACTGTTAAGTATCAAACACCAGATACTGCTGCTCTTTTTTTAAACCCCAGCTTTTATGGTTTCCAAGTAGAACAGAACTGTAGCTTGGTTCCTGCTGTGAGTTCCAGACCTTAAAACAATCTTCCTCCACAGGTTTGTGTATTCAATATGTTCTGTGTGGGCCATACGTTGTCATGGAGCTGGGAACTTCTGATTTCAGCAATTGTCAAATTGCATGATAAGATACTTAATAATATAGATGTTGTGGTAGAGTAAGAAATACAGAATGATTAGATAGAAATGCTTCATGCTGCACCCGTTGCCCTGTGGCATAGCGGCCATTAAACACTAAAACAAAGCAACATAAATCTGGGTCATCTGGTTTACTAACTGAGAGGATAACGTGTCAGTAAAGCAGATAGTAGGGAAAGAAAAGTATTTTTGATTGCAATCTGGAAACATGTTCTTGTTTCCATTTCCCGTCTACTCACAGATTTTCCCAGCCCTATTCATATGGCAATATCGTGTATGCGCTGCAGTTCGGAAACAGCCCTCAAATTGTGGACATCTGAATCTTTAAGACTAAGTCTCTGTCTCTGCTGAAGATTTACTGCAATTACAACCTTCAATAACTACACACAGATGGAGTTTCCATAGTGTGTGATCCTCATGCAGACAGATAACATTCCTTTTTAAACCAATGGATGAAATATAAATTATAGCTCATAATGGTTTATGATCTCCACATCAAACACTTGTACCAGTGACTGGCAGAAGCACAACAAATCCTTCCCTCAGCTTAGCGCAGCCGTAGCGCGCTTGCCAGTACTGCTGGTTGTTTCCTATTTACTTTGCTCCTTACTTATTTAGAAGTCAAAATTGGACTCAGTAGGGTAGAGCACTGCCAAAGCAGATGCCGCTCATGTGCTCCCATCCTATAAACACAGGAGCAGTTTGTCTGCTCCATGTTCAGCAGTGCTACTCTGCAAATGGGGTTCTGCCTGCGGCCTGGCAGGAGCAGTTGGCCTGAGGGCTCATTCGCGACATCCTCCAGCACTCTTGGAGATGTTTCCTTCGCAGAGGGATCGAGACACCTGTTTCCTATTGCTCAGAAATGCAGTGAATTCTGGCAGTAATTTACTTTGGTTATGTCTTGTATTTATAGCTTTAAGTTAATTAGCACTGTTACAAATAAAGACCATTTTGCTTGGTCTTTATTGGAACATCCTCACCTACATAATGTTGTAAGCGCTTTGGGACTGTTGGTCCGGGACTTTGGTGGAGGTGGCTCTTGAGTTTGCCGTATCATTTTCTTTAAAAAAAAAAGGGAAACTCCCAGCATTATTAGAATATATGGAAAGACACGTGAAAGCATATGAAAACACAAAAGTTCTCTGTGCCTAAAAAGACAGTGCAAATTAGGGTATTTAAAAAAAAAATCAATGTCAAAACTTAATTGTAAAGAATTTTCCCCTCATTTATGGTATAAGGGAGGTATTCTTTTTCTTTGGGATGCAATGTATTAGCAACAGGAAGCCAATTAGGATGCACTTGCAACTGAAAGAAAACTCCGTGAGTTGTATAGTGTTTCCATTGCAAATCACATAAAGCTTGTATGGGGGAAATGTAAGCAAAGTTTAAAATGAAGTTTCAGAGGCTACCAAAATACTTTTAATATGCATTAACCCTTGCTTCTTTTAGTGGTGATTTCCCATTGGTTTCATTGGATAACACAATAAAGATTTCCGTAAGAGTTTCTGACATAAATCTTGAAAGCATTTACAGATGTTTTTAGTGATGTCTCTTGGCTGTCTATGGATGAGGTTGCTGAATATCTTAAAAGTTTATTCCTGTGGAAACTGGAGTATGAATAAGACCTGTAATCAAACCTGAACATCATTCTTGGGTGAACAGATTTTTCTTTCTGTGTGTGTGCTTTATTTAAATTCCTGTTAATGAGGAAGCACATCTCTGAGTGATTCTTGACATTTTTGCTCCTCTCTTCCTCTTTTATTTTTAACTAGCAAGATTTTTGCCTTGCTGTTGCCATTATAAACTACAGTAGGCTCCAGGATTCTTCCCCCATTCTCTTCTCCTTTCTGTGACCATTTGACTTCTCAGAAACAATTTACCCAACTCAGCTTTCCTTGTAATCTTATTGGAAGCAAAATCAGTAATTTCCATGAACATATGCATCTGTGAAAAGAATTAATTGTATATAAAACTCTAAACTGCAGACTGTCCACATGTCTTATCTAGCTCACTAATTTTGGTTCTGCTGTTAATTGTTTTTCCAGAAGTAAAATTAATAGCTAATGTCATAGGATTTCATCATGCTCATTTGAAAGTTATTTTAAAAAGTGGTAAGTATTTTGGTAGTGATATATTTAATATACAGTATGTTACTAATGGAATAACATGAAGAACATTTGGGATTTGAAGGTGTTGGTCTGTGGATTACATCTGTATGGTTTCTTAGCAGAGCCCTCAAGCCCCCTGTATTTAGGGGTCCTGAATTTCTTTGGCTCTTTACCCTTTACCTTTTTGTGAAGTTGCTAGGCTTGGTGCTGGACAGAAATTTCAAGCGCTGCTGCTTCCAGTCTAAAGAGGATTTTGCAGCCGGTCACCCGCCCTATCCATTCTCTTGCTGCTTAGCAAGATCTCCAACTTTTTCAACACAGTGTTTTTTTTCCTGTGTTCTGGTATGACAGATCTCTCTGCGGTAGGTTACTAGCATCCTGTCTTCCCAGTGGCAGTACAGAGCTTTCAGCAACGCTTCATACAGCTTCTCCTGCACCCCAAAGCAGTACTGCCAGTGCATTAACAGTGTCATTACACTTACACCTCAACACCCTACTAAAATAACTTACCTCATTGATGTATTTTTGTTCACAACCACCATAGCCATTTTGAATGACTAGCTATCGGAGCAGTAGTGATGATAATAGGTAAATAGATTATATTTTATTTCACTTTTCAGACTTTCCCCTAAAACTTAACATCTTTGTTCTTCTGATACCAGTTGGTTACTTCTCCCTTTTTCTTCAAGTTCTTAAAGAAATGCTGCCCTTCCTTCTGAATCAATATTTAAATTAGCCAGAGGGAGAAAAAAGGGGTATTAGAAAAGGAGAGCAACTCATTTTTATCAGTTTATTACTCCCATTTAAGATTTGGTTTCTTTAATTTCTTTAAATTATGGTGGTGGTAGGAGAATGCCTGGGGGGCGAGAGGTTAGGTGTGTAGAGGAATTATCTTTCTCAGGCTTACTGAAGGCAGAGGTAGCAGAAAGCCAAGTACTGAGGATGGTTTTTACTCATGACCTTTGAGAGAAAACTGTTTTCTGTTAAAACCTGCGTCAGGGTCACCAAACGTGGCCCAAAATTGACTTTCTAGTAAAATGCAAGGGTTTCTAAAGTATTTCTTTTATTCAGTAGTGTGTAATTTGGAAAGCTTTTTCAGAAAACATATGAAAAATGAAGCAATTCTGGAACATTCTGGCTCTAAAATAAATAACTGCTACAGCATTCAGTTGTTAAGCAGGAGAACAGGCTTTAAATCGAGTCTTTTTAATTCAGGCCTTAGGTTTCAACATTGCTGATATTATTGGTGGTGCATTCTGGATATATGGTGGCATCCTGCAAGGAAATGCATAAAAACACGTGAAAGCTGATTGCAGTCTGAAATTTTAAACTAAATTTGACTTTTTGAATTAAAAGGCACTTAGAAAATGTAAGTAACTAAAAGATAAACTTTCCATTGCTGTACCATCTGTTGAGATTTGAAACTTTTTCATAGTGTTTAGCACCACAGGTTTTGTCCTTTGTGTTATTTATTTTCCATGTGACATAATGCTGTCTTGTATTAAGTATCGTGGCTCCATTAAGGTGCGATGGTTCCATCAGAGTATTGATCCTCTCTGCATGGAAGCTGCCTGCCGAAGCTTCCAGTAGCTGCAGGACTGAATTCTTGTGACAGAATACAGAAACAGAGGGATCAAAGTAACATGTCACTTGACAGATAATATTTTTCTGTCTCGGCGTATTTTTATGTTTGCAGTGCCCAAGTTGGTCATGTGTTTTTATTCATGTAGGCATATCTTTATGCTCTGCTGTTTGACTTGTTCTGGAGATGGAACAAGACAAACTTCAAATGATAATTCAAACAAGATGTGCAGAAATGAATTTTATTCAGGGTGAGGGGAATGCCTTTTGGTTTGGAAGGATTTACGCTTTTGGCTTTGTTTTCTCTTTCTCTTTTTATCAGTTTCAAGCTAAACAAAACTGAAGATTTATACAACGTACAGCTTTTTATTTCATGTCAGCAGTAAAGATCAAAAAGCGGATTGGCATTTTAAGGAAAAACCCAAATGCCATGCCCTGAAATAAAAGTTATAAGATGAACTGAAATGCGTAGGACACTGAAAGAATGTGTTGTAGTTGGTGGGTTGGTTTTTGTTATTAATTGAGAGATGACTAGCTCCCCTCCAGGCAATGCTGATATGGAAAACTTGGAGACGAGGGGAGAAAAATACCAATCTTGTGAACTAGTTACTCACAAAAGTCTCAGATGAAGGAAGAGCTGTCAGGTTGGCTTCCCTCCTTGGGAGCATGCGCATGCCCACTCGTACGTGTGTGCAGTTGGCTAAACACTACAGCCGTTGGGCTATAAGCCACTCAAGGGGCCCAGGATTCGTGCCTCTATCAGCATTTTGTTCACCCTTTGTCAACAGGGCAGCCAAAACTGAGCGGAAATATCACCTTGTGCTTTTGGCACTGGCTTTATCTTGGCAGCTTCCAGTTCAGTTCCCAGCTTTTTACGTGCATTTCCCACTACCCTCGCACAGGTCACTCCATTTTGCAGGAAAAGTGCAGAAATTCTTCACTTTCCCTCCCACTATCAAACGGAAACATTTCTCTTCTTGCCTCTTAAAATAAGCATGTTTAAATTTGCCTGTGAGCAGAGAAGTGGCACTTTCAGAAGGCTGTATCTTTGCTGTAGGGAAAGTTTGTGTCCAGATATTTCATTGTCAGCTCTGTGGGGTATTAACCCTTGCAATTGCGTTTCTTCATCTGTTAGCTTAATGGAGCCCTAATTCTTAGTATACTGCAGTGTAATAATGTCATAACTGCAGCACAAATAGGGAACTTGCATTATTTAATGTACTCATGGAGCTATTTTAAAAGGACACTAATGCACCAGTTTCATATCCTCTGTAGCAAGAAGTATTTGTAGAGCCTTTATTTTCCTTTGGTTTCACAGCGAAGTTTTCATGCTGCTGTGTTAGTGTGTCGTCAAGTATAGTCTGAGATGAACTGGCTGAAACCCCATTTGCTTTTCCTGTCTGTATCAGCTGTGAAGTGGCTGCTCTGTACAGCATCCTGGTACACCAAGTGTTTTGTTTGATTTGTTTAAAGCGCCATCAATAACAGCAGCAAAACATGACACGTGGAAGGAGAAATTACAGATTGCATAGATAACATTCTAGGAAAGTTCTTTTCTCTCCAAGGTTTTGCTAAAAGCTGGTCCTGACCATCTCAGCTAATATAACAACTTACAGATTAGAAAGTTTAGCACCTCTGACATCCTGTGACTATCCAGTCCAGCCCCTTGGAGAACTTACTGGCTCACTGGCTGCAACCTCACCTTTTCATTTCTTTTGTTTGTTTGTTTGTTTGCTTGCTTGTTTTTTGTTTTGGTTTGTTTTTATAACATAGATTTGCTTATCATAAAGTTTCCTTATCATATAAAGTGATAAATAACTTCTATATTGTACAATAGTATTTTCATATGATATATATATGAAAAGAATATATATATTAGGCTTAGATATGCTAGTACGTTGCACTAATGAACTAATTTGTAATTTACTGAAGAATATCAAACTACATTCCTGAATAATTCCTGACGTGTCTGTGGGTTCTTAAGATTTCCCTCCCCTCTCTACTCTTATTTTTGCATTTAATGCATCCTAGTGAGGACTCTTCATCTAGCACTCCCAGCCTGGTAGGTATGTAACGAGGGTGGGGGCTCTTGG
This sequence comes from Crypturellus undulatus, assembly GCA_013389825.1. Lineage (NCBI taxonomy): Eukaryota > Metazoa > Chordata > Aves > Tinamiformes > Tinamidae > Crypturellus > Crypturellus undulatus. Next base: position 611,704 of record VWPW01015192.1, read on the forward strand.
CATTAACAACTTACTGCAGAACCGAGCTGTAACGCAGCGTATGCCTGTGCATCGGGCTGCACACATTGAGAAGCAGGGCTGCAGCTGCAGCCCGTATGCAGACTTTGTCCATGTCCTGCTCTAGGACATGGCTCTAGGCTAGAGGTTATGGGCACAGAAGAGAATATGCTCGGTGGCAGACAGCTTGGCTCATGAGGAGGGATATTGATGTTATCTTCCACTAGACAAAATCTACTCCAAAAGCTGTTTCAGCCTTAGTTTTCGTGGCATATTTTTGGGGTTGGGAGTGACCTCTCAAGAAGGTTTGTATATCCAGCGAGGATGCATTCAGTCCCACGGAATGGAGAGCAAATGTAGAGCTGTCAGTTTGCTTCTTCCTTTGCATCACGGAGTTTTGAGACCCCAGCTAAATGAGAGAACCAGAGAGGGTTCTCTGAGATCTGTGGCTAGAAAAGCGGAGGCTNGTAGAGCTGACAGTTTGCTTCTTCCTTTGCATCACAGAGGGAGTTTTCAGACCCCAGCTAAATGAGAGAACCAGAGAGGGTTCTCTGAGATCTGTGGCTAGAAAAGCGGAGGCTGTAGCAGGCACCTTTAATACATAGCTCCAAGAAACCTTTGATGTGGACCGTAATCCCAGTGGCCTGGATGTCATAAAAATAACAAAAGGTTAAAATTGAAGTCAACTTTGTCTGGATCTGCTCTCAGGAATGCCAAGGTGCTCCTGATGCTAAGAGAACGAAAGGAAGCCCCAGCATACTATCCTTGAAAGGAGTTTTTTGGTCTCATTATTTTGGATACGATTCTATGATCAAAAAAGATTATTTTCCACGAAGTTGAGGCATATGAATATCATGGGATTAACTTCTTACATGAATGCAAAACCAAAGACTTGATTCTTGTGACCTCACCGTTGTTGAGCTTCACTTTTGAAAGCCTCTTGCCCACATGCCAGCACCCTTCAGTGTGTAAACATGAACAATCTACATGGAAAGCAGAAATGTGCTCCCACAGCTGGAATCTAAGAAGAGAATATTTAAGCACTGCAGTTGAAATTTTCAAATGATGTGCACATACATACTCAGGTGCATGTACACAGGGCACAACTGCACAAGGGTACGTGTGAAAGGTGTCTGTGAATTCAGATGGACAGATACGTACTCTTTGAGTTCTGGAAGTCTAAAATCTAATTCAATGCATTTTAACAATAGTTGTTTTGTGTGTTGAAATTACACATTGTCCAAGTGACCTGTGCGGGATTTTGGTGGCCTGAAACAGTTAGACAAATAGCTCGGTTCAGCAAGCAAACACTACTGAAAGGAGACTTTATTCAATTAATTTGGCTCAGCTACAGTACAGTTAACCAGCTTGCTTTAATACTTCCACAATTCTGGTTTTCCTGAAACAAGTAATTTAAGGACACTAGATTTCTTGTTCTAGTTTCCCATAGGATTGAGAGAATTTTTTGTTTTTGTTATTGGGTTTTTGTTTCTCTCTTTAAATCAGATATATTTTTTTCCCCTCAAAAATGAATAAGGAAATGGAGGAGACAACAATAACTTGGTAGATGGAATTAGTTTGGTGTAAACACTCCTGTCCTCGATCTGCAGAGACTCCATGGTGAGTTTGCCTTGTTCTGCAGTTTAATATCTAATAATATCTAGTCATTTCATTGTTAATTAGAGGACTTTGTGCAATGATGCTAAAGACGCCATAACAGAGAAGGAGGTAGATGTAAATAAGAACACACTGTGTAGCAGTGGAATAGCCAACTGTGCCACTCTGGAGAAGTCTTCTGGCCTGAGTTTGCATGGCAGCCCATGCCAACCTCTCTCTCCTGTGAGAGAGGTGACCTATCTTTTTCAATATAACATAATATTTCTTTGGTAGCTGCTGTTGTGGTATGCTGCAGACTATATTGTCTTTTAATGGTCTTAGATTGAGACTTAGTTTGTGTTTTGATGGTTTGCTTATTTGTTGTGATTTCCTGTTCCTTTAGTCCTTTTTGACCTTGCTTAAGGTCAGGCACGTTTATCTGTGTTTCTAATGAAACTGTTTCCATGTGCCTGAAGTATGCATTATACCTAATAGCAAAGCCCAGCAGGCCTTAAAACTTTGCAGGCAGCTCTTGCTACCACTGTCCTCTCCATTCCTCCTGCCGCAGCCTCTTTGGTTTCTGCTATGGTTTCTTCTCCCTCTCTGCTGCAGGCCAGGACTGCTCCTGGGAATGGGCCAGGAGGCAGGGATAACCCCCTTCGCTCTTGCAGGGTCAGTCTTTCCTTGCCACCTGAGGAGGGGACATTCCCAATGCAGGTGCAGCTGCAGCAGGTTATTCCACACCTGCAGAGGTAACACTGCTTTGACTCCATCGCTGTGTGGTTGGTGAGGGTTGACCTTGTACCCTCAATCCATGAGCTGTCCAACAACTCTGGAGCTGGGGAATTTGGGGTTTTATACCCTGCTTTTGCAGTGTAGCGAGCAAGATGGGTCCTGCTAACTGAGGAGCTGTGGTCACCTCTAGCTCCTCTGGTGCTGGTGCATTCCCTCGCAGCTTGTGGTTGTAAGTTCCCCTGCTGCTGCTTACAATGTGAAGTAATTTCAAAAAAAATAAAGTTAACAAGCAATTTCCTTCCTCCACTAACCTTCAGCGTGAAGCACTTTGAAGAAAGGATGTTTAAAAAAAAAAAAAAAACTCTCTTCAGGAAAGTGAGTCTTTGCCTTTTTTGTGACCTCCTTTTCTGCTGTCTCTTATTTCATTTGTTCACTGTGCCATTTCTGTAACGTATTTACGAAAATTTGCTTGGCAGTTAACACAAGGTCAGTTGGGTCACACTTTTTGCAAGAGGGAGCTGGAGAGCTTCTGTCCCATATATAGGTGATTATCAGGGTTTATGTTGACTTTGATTGCTGAGCAGGCATGTAGGAACCTGATTTGAATGCTTCCAACACTGGAACTTCGAGCTCATTTTAATATGGGCTTTGGGATCTAACTGGAGAAATACTATATGTTAGCTATGCTGGGAGCCTTGAAATGCCCTGAATTTTTACCCAGTGGCATTACAGCAACTCCTTCATAAAAAGAAAAAATAGGAGTGTTACTATTTTAAAAAATGAGAGAACGTCTTTTGCTAAATATAATTCTGGTCATATGCTAGGAATATCAATAAATGCCCTTTTTTTGGTGAGAGGGAGGAGATTTGAAATACATGAAGGGGAGTAGTTTGGTTTCCTACTCCCATTAGCTTTGACTTGGCAAATGTATTCTGTTAGTTTTTATAATTTTCAGAATTAAAGTGATTTCTCTTTCACAGTTTTTATTCATTATATACCCAGACATTGACTGCTATCTTATTATTCACTCTTTAATGCAGGAAGGTGGAAAAAATGTTTGTAGAAACCTACAGTGTTGTAATATGAAATAAATCTATTATTCTATGGGCTATTAGAGGAAACATACAATTAGTAAGTGATGACTACTAATTTTTTTGATACACTGCAGAGTGTAAGAGAGCTGGGTCTCGTTTCCCCTCATTTACTGTTACTGGCAGCAAGGGTCCATGCACCTAATCAGACCTTTACATCATACAGTTTTGGGGCCAGGGAAATGCTGCTGTGTCTGCTGAAGGCTGTGGGTTTAACCTGGTCCATCTGGCTCAGTGTAGCTGAAGCTCAGAGCACAGTAAGGTCTGAAATTATACACAGGACCACTGCTGGAAACCAACATATTTCCGGTAAACAACCATTTCCCATTCCAGACCATTCAGTGCTATGTTCATTTCAGGTGAATCAGCCTCTAAACCTGTGGCAGGCAAGTTGCAGTTTTGGATTGACTTCCTCTTCAAATCATATCTGTGTCATTGGATCTTCACCAAGAAGATCCAAGATCTGCTGTGTGAGAGGGCAGAACTGACTATTTTCTGTCTTTTGTAGTTTCTTTATGACTTGAACCATTAGTGTTTTGGTGTTTATTTTTTCCTTAACAATATTTTTATGCCATTCAGCCATCCCCAGCAGTGAGTATAGCAGAGATTTTGTGCTGATATCAGACCACAAATTTTACAGGATTTTGCCCGTTTGATACATAATATAAGAAAACAACCTACATCCCTTCCCAAATGTATAATAGGAATTTTTTAATGATAGGAAAAGATCTCTCATATTCAATGAGCTAGTCAGTTAAGTGCATTTTGGCATTGCATCCATGCGATCCATAAAAGATGTTCAGAGTTTCCTCATTATTATTTTTCCTTTCCCGGTTGCTCCCTCAGTGATGTTTAATATAGAGGCAGAAAATACGGCTTCACGAAACTGGGCCAAAGATTAGTCGGCGGGTTGGTTATTTCACATCTCAAACATCTAGAAAGCTTGCTGGGGCTTTTGTGCATGTGTTGTGATGAAAAGGCTTACAGTTTCTTAGTGAATGATTATGGTATTTAGCAAAAAAAGTTAAAGCACAGAAGTATTTCATCCATATTTATTGATTCTTGACAAAAAAAAATATAATAAAGTAGAAATCCATTAACTGTGAACAATTTTTGATTTGTAACAGCAGTAATTGTCTGCATACTGCTTGTTAATGCATGTTCTCACATATGGTATAAAACTAAAACATTGCTGTCTGAAAAGTTGCTCGTTTTTGCTGATGTCCTCGTTTTGAGACATCGTTTATTGGGGCAGCACGTAGGGCACAGAAACTTTCACGATGAAACCTGAAACTGGATGAAACAAACCTAAAGGCTGGATCAAGTTCACAAGAACATTTACTGAGGTTTGTAAGTCTGGGAGGAATTTGCAGCCAATCTGTGCTCACTTACTGTGCTGAGAGAACCACAAGAAATGTAGTGGTTTCATCTGCTCGCAGCCTCCAGTCATTTCACACCACTGGTGACTTCAGTGCGACACGGACTTTGCTTGTTCAGAGACCAAACGGAAGTGAGCGGAGGTCTGTCTGCAGCAGGTCACGTGTGGCTCGTGGCTGGAGAGGACTCGGGCAGGAAGGAGGAGGCAGAAGGCAGGAGCTGTAGCCCAGCCAGTGTGGGCAGGATTCCCCATCGCCCCTGAGGAACTCCTGCTTGGTTACTGTTGGGCTGCAGTGCCGTGTCCCGCATTGGACCTTGGGTGTAAGGTGGGTTTTGCTGGAAGATGAAGGAGGACAGAGAAAAGCCAGCGCTGAAAAGTGAAGATCGTTTTCCCTCACAGACACGAACGTGGAAATTCCCCTGGATTGGCTCTCTGGCCGTCAGAGCAGGCAGCGCTGTGCTGCTCCTCAAGGCTCATGTCCGGGTACTTGCTGTCAGTCGAGGTCTGGAAGATGTTTTTGACTAAGCTCAACAATAGGGTAGAAGTCTCACAGTTGTGTAGGATCAAGTAAGTTACTGGCTGGGCAAGAAAGACCCAAGTCAAGGTTTTCTGCACTGGTCAGGGAAAGCTCTGTCTGCCAGTGCAGCTCTGAGGTAGCTTTGGTGGGTATCAGTTTCAAGAAAGCAGGTATCCACTGTTTTTGCTGGTAATTTGTTCATAGCACTTAAAGCAAAAAGCCTCCTGCGGCCTTCTGGTTGGCAGTGTCTCTCAGTAAAACCTACAGCTACTGGTGAGCCCTAGAGCAACTCCCTAAGTATCTATGTGAGTTTCAGATCAGGGGCAGACATAATGAACACCGTGAGTCACAAGCAGTTCTATGGAGAGCTAATCATCCAGAGTATCGAAGATCTCCCAAATCAAACCTTCCTATTGGGACCGTGTGAGAGCTCTGTGCCTGAAGGCCCTGGGTGCTGCAGACAAGTGCCCGCAAAGTCTGAGGAACTGAAATTGGGACTGGGAACCTGCCGTGGCCTTGTCAGAGAACCGTATCAAAAAGGAGGAATTCCAGCCCTCTGGAGCGGAGGGTCTTCAGAGCCATGTGTGCTTATCTCATTTCTAGCCAAGAAATTATGCTGACTTGCAAAAGCTTGTCCACAGTATCAGAAATATGACCCCAGTTTGCAAGCAACGCTGAAGCCCAAAGCGTATTTATTGAAGGAGGGCATATTGAGAATCCACGTGAGCACAACAGTTCAGAAAGTAGCATTTCCATAATCACATCTGGAGAGAATAAAACCAGGTAGTTTTTCAGCAAAAGTGTCTCACATTTGTATGGCCTGGCCACCATTAGCACTGTAGTTCTGGCAACCTGGATGCATACATGTATTTTTTTTTTCTCCTCCTGATTTCCAGTGAAAATGAAATTAATGCAACTCAGGCTGGGTCTCTATTATCTTTTTCCCTGGGTTCCTTTAGAGCCTGAGGCTTGCTTTTATTCAGGTACAGCAAGGAGAAGGATTCTTAAGGTTGATAGTGTTCCTGCAAGGCTTGCAGAAACTAAAGGTGACTGAAGAGAAGAGTGTCTAATTGTACAAAAACTGCAATGTGTTTTTTAAAAAATTACCAGGGAATGCATGTTCAGTGCTTGCCCTGAACCTCAGAAAAGCTTCATGTTTTCTGAAACTTCCAGGTTTTCTGAAATTACAGAGTTAGACTATTGTAAAATACCTATCCCAGTTACAACATACGTGTCCAGTCGCTTTAGTTTGCTACCTGAACTCTGTGTTCATTTGTGGAGTAATAAGAGTGGTTGTTTCTTAGTGGTAGGTGCACGAATGTGATGCTTGAAATCCTTTGTTAATCTGTGAGTCAGGATAAAGCAAAATCATATGAAAAAGGAACTCTACGTAATAGTTTACATTCATTTAATGACTGAAAGGAGGAGAAGAGTATTATAGATAACTTTGGACTGCTAGTATATCCTGAACTTTTATATCATGATTTAACAGCATCACTTCTTACAAGGCAGTCCAGGTGCATTTTTTGATACTGACTTTATTTCTTTAATTTTCTAGACAGTTGCCATTGCTAAGAACTGGCTGTCCGTAAGGTTAAGGACAGTGTGTAGATCCTCGCTGGCATCTGTACCCAGGCAGTGGCTTGGAAGTAAAGGGTTCCTCTCCAACATGAATTCTCATGGCTAGAGGGAAATTTGGCCTTAAATCTTATTACAGTCCTGGTTTTAGGATTTCTTTTTCTCAGAGTAAGCATTAAAGTGGTAGGGACAGAGCTGATGTCTCAGGATTGGGGAGCTGACCATGTGATGTAAGAAGTGTCAAGATGATTAAGAGATGTTAGGGTATCAGAGACTCACCGCAGGGAGGATGAACATAGAATCTTCCTGGAGAGGGGAAGAGAAGGAAGGAGAAAAGAGTGAGGTCTGGGGGAGGCCATATTCATTCTTCACTCATTTGTACATTATAACTTTGAGACTGATAATATCTATTTTTAGAGCTCTACATGGTAAGCTGCAAAAGGTTTGCATGAAATACCTTCTGTTGTACCTCTGTGTTTTGAAAACCCTCTTTAAATTGGTGCTACTTTGTCATCTCAGGTGAGTTGTTTTTTTGTTCTTGCATCACTTCCTAATCTGCCTGATGCTTTTTCTGAATTTTGACAGATTCTCCATGGCTTTTGAGGAGCAGCACTTAATATCAGGCAGGTGGTGGTGTCAGCTGCATTTCTCTCGTTGCTATCTGCTTCTGCAGCATATTGCGAATTACAGCTAATAAGCTCATAAGATACAAATATGTTAAAGTAACATCTGCCTCACTGAAATTAAATTAAGTTCGTTAATACATAACATAGAGATTAATTTTTCAGCATTAGACAAGGTGGGCAATTTGGTGTGGATTAGAGAAGCCTGCACAAACTTGTGTGGACACTGATGTGGTTTATAAGGCTTCGGTGAGCTGCTCGTCCCTCAACTGTGATTCTCCTACGCATCTCTCCAGGTCTTGTGCTGTGGCTTAAACTGATAGAAAATCACGGAGGTTGCCTCATCCAAGGCTCCTTCCTAGGAGCACCCTGCAGAGAAATGGGCAGTGCTGGCTGCTCTCTGCAAATGTTTAGGAAGCCTTAAGTTGTTGGAATAAGCAAAAGCAAACAAATTCCTAGGTGTTGCCTTCATTTAAAGTACTGGATGGTTGATACAGAAATCACTGTTTGAAGATTCAGCTTTTAATTTAAAACATTGTAATTTGAATAAAATTGCTTGTATTTGGTATTCATGAAATAAAGATTAGATTTGTTGGCTTCCTGCACTTGTAATTTGTCATAAAATGGGCATTTATGAACTTGAATGTATGATATTTATAAAATACAGCTAAAATTAGCCCAAAATTATACTCTAAGGAAACATGCACATTAGTTTATAGTCTCTTCTGATCTTTTCATTGATTTTTTTTTTCATGTTACTTGATTATAAAGCCCTCACCCCTAGATACCATCATCCATACTTAATATATATCTTTGATTCTGTGGAATTGGTGAGTTTAAAAATTACTGACAGAGAGTATTTTAGGCCAGATGGCTTCATCTTTGTATAATTTACCTTTTAATTTACCTTGCCAGCTGGGATAACTTTGCTTTGGGTGACATTTGCATTGCATATTTGCTAGATATTTGTTATGCGCCTGGAAAGAAAAGTGTGAGCAAGTTACAGCTTCTGCTAATACTTTGCTAATGCACACGCTGCTGCTAAAGTAGCAACAGAGGAGAATTATACTTTTCACTTGTTCTCAGCAGCTAAATGAGTATAAAGATTAGAATTTTTTCAGCGAGCTCTTCCGTACTGGTGAAGCAGACAGTGCTTTAATTATGAAACTGGTTCACCTTGTTAAAAGACTGCAGTCCTTGTTGAACAAATTAAGTTGTAAAGTACTAAATATATGAACCAGGCCTTTCCAGATTTCAAATAAATTTTCAGACAAAATAAACTAAAAACATTGTGGGAACTCACTTTTTAATGCTTGTTTTTCTTCTGGTTCTGTTAGAGTAGTTTTAAAAGATTAGATATTGCTGCTTCTAAAGCGGTGCCACGCTATTCTTGTAAATGTCCCAGTAACAACAATAATTAATATAACCACATTTGCATTTTAAGCCACTCTATTTCCCCAGTCATCTATTACTTGGACGTAAAAATTCATTTCTAGTTAAAACTTGGCACACAACGCCAGAATTCCATACTTTTTACCAGATGTAAAAATAAAACTGAAAGAATTCAAGTTTTTTTTTTCCGCAATTAAAGGGTTCAGTAGTGTATGAATCAGATTTTTACTTGTTTTGATAAATTGTTTTCAATTTTGAAACTTCAAAATAGCTCTGATTAAAAGAAAAAAAGAGTAGGTGGGATCTAGCTCAAAATACTATAACAACGTGAAAGAAGATACTGCCATTCAGCAGGCAGAACCCCCGCAGTTTCTTGCTGCCTTCAGAGGAGCAATCACTTTGTTACAGCTGAAAACCATAGGAAAACAGCCATCTACTCAGGAAGCCTTGGTCACCTTTTCCATTTGGCCCCTACTGAATGGGTCACAAAAGTCTCAACTTGTGTTGCAGGGTGCTGCTAATCACTCCAGCTTGAAATACTTCAAAGCAGCTAATTCACTGAATTTGGAGATACTGATTGCTTTAGAATAATGTATGTTCTTGTCTGCTTCGAGAAAGCCACAAGATTTTTTCACCTATGTGTGTTTCTTATGAAGATTTTGGTTTACCCAAACCAGAACTTTTTACTGAACTTTCGTGAGGAAGCTTTCAGGTCCAGGGTGAAATTTCTGAATATCCAGAGAGAGATTCACCAAATAAATGATCTAAGATTATGCTTCATAAGATGCAGGGGTTTATTCTCTATTGCTTTTGATTCTTTAATTTTAGAAGGTCTACTTTTCATTGGGAAAAGCTTGGAAATGTTGAGGATCTTCATTAAAAAGGCAAAAACTTTTCCTGCTTGGGTTAGTGGCTCCAGAAAGTCTACTAGAACCTACAGGATGACATCGTGGAAGTGTGGTTGGGCAGTTGGTTCATGGAGAGCTGAGTAGCTTTTTTTTTCCTTCCAGATTGGTAAAGCTTTGTTGCTACTGAAGAGTTATTACTATAATTGTTATTAGAGGTGGAAAAAATAGTATTATAAGATGAAGAAGTGTTATTATAATTACATAATTACTGTTGTTATTGTGGAAGATATAACTGAAGAATTCTGTATCAGTGAACCACATCTATTTAGTTGATTCTTTTTAAAAAAAGAAAAGACTGAATCCAGTTTTGGCAAATATCCTATTTGCTTCTGCCATCAGCGAAATGTGCAGTAGTGGCACATTTTTGTCCAGAAACACTAGTTTGCACCAGGGGTGTGAGTGTCTCACATAAACACTATTTTTTCTCTTCAGTTACTGTCCTTTTCACTACCACCTGAGGTGTTGAGGACAACCAGACCCCATTTGGAGCCTTCTCTCAGTCAAAGCAGTTTCTCAGCAGCATCGAATTGGGCCCATTTTGGCCTTATTCCAAATGGAGGTGAGGTTTCAGGTGTATCTTTGAAAGTGGTATTTTTGAAAACCATAATCACATGGCCATACTACCTGTTGCATCTGTATTAGGAAGGGCAGAGAGGGACAGACTGTCGGCGTGGGCTTCAGGAAGGACGTTTTCCCCGTGTGCCCTCCAGCTCTCTGCTTTGACAGGGGAAGAGAGCACAGCTCTGCCAGGGCTGTGTTATATTGGCACAGCCATAGCCAGAGTAAAATATTCATTAACTTGAGTGGATGAGGGATTAGACTGACATTGAGGGGAAAAAAAATCCCCTAAATATGTAAATATTGGCATACAGGCATAGACTTTTAAAATTTATCACAGAAGAGAGAGTAGTTTGCGAGGCGGTGCCCTGTCAGAATGACAAAAGAGCAGGCATGTTATGTAACTCGAAACTCAGGATTCCTTCCCATTTCTGTCTCCAGTGGTTAGAATTCTTCACTCTTGCTAACTTACAAGTCCATAGGGACTTTTAAAACTACTTATTCAGACTTTACTGTTTTGGATGTACAACAGTTAGTTGCATTAAGCTGTAGCTTGGAAAAAAAAATGAAACCATTTTTATAGGATTTTTAAAATAACTTTATTGAAGGATAGCATAAAAGATCACAGTGGCTCTATTTTTACAGCTCTGCTTTGAAAAGATAATAAAGCTACTACATGGGACATGTAACACAGAGGAACATTAATCACCAGCCTAATGCAGCCCCGAGTGCTCTGCAGCCTGCTGTAGGCTGGCGTGAATGCAAACGTCACGTAACGAAACAGCCGGGGAGGAGTGCGGTGCAAGGGAAATCCTGCCCAGTAGCGTCTCCCTGGATAACATTTCCTAGGTAGCAGCTCGCGCTGACTTTTTTTGCCTTCCTTATGGAGATCTATCAGTGCTTCTTAATTTCAAAGAGGGGTTCTGTTCGGATGGAGGAGTTGATAGAGCCAGACCTTGGCAGGGAGCTGCAACTCGCAGCTTGCGGAAGACAAGTGGAAGCTTCAAATTAATTCTTCAAGGACTTTGCAGCAGTCACAGTACTTTAAGAGCTTGGCTATAAAATATGATCCAGCTTGCATATCTAACTAGATGTTGCTACTAGAAAGTTTTGTTTATCATGTCAGCATGCTGTTTACTTCTGGACTGATACTCCTACGATGAGGAGTGTAGAAAGGTGTTCATTTCTGCATGCCCTACTTCTTCCTCATGGATGGCCTTCAGCAAGCTTTGGACAGTGCTGTTTGTTTGGTTTTGGATTTGTTTTCCATCCGTTGTGTCTTTTCTGCAAATGCCCAGTTGCAGGTTGGATTTGACCTCTCCAAAGTTGAGCAGGTCACTGTGGCCTGCTTCCGTTTCCTAAAATACTCTGAGGCCTGGGTCTTTTGATCTAAAAACAGTGACTTGTGGAACTCAGGGAAATGCTAAAACAACCTCACTTCCCTCCAAGGAGATGGGGTCTGTTCTCTTTTAGACTCACAGAATAATTTAAGTTGGAAGGGATCCTGGCAGGTTTTATACACTGTTCCGCACTCAAAGTAGGATTAACCTGAAAGTTAGATGAGGTTGCTCAGGACCTTGGCTCCTTGGGCGGCCTTTTTCAGAGCTCAGTTGTGCTTATTGTGCATTTTTTTCTTTATATACAGTTGAAGTTTGCTGTGTTACCAGTTCTGGCTATTGGCTTTTGTCCTTTAGCAGTACACATATCTCTGAGTCCAGCCTTGCTTGGCCTTCTAGGCCCAAACAAAATCAGGTCCTTTGCCCTCTTCCCATCTTTGTGCTCCAGCCCCTTAGCTATCCCGGCTGCCCTCTGCTGGACACACTTACATTTATCTCTTCCTCATTTTAGGCATTGGAAAAATGGACAGATTCCTCCAGCTCCATCCTTAGGAGCGCTACATGGAGAGAAATACCTCTTTTTTCAACCTGCTGGCTACAGTCTGAATGCAGCCTGGGTCACGATTAGCCTCCAGGGCTGCTGGTGCTACTGTGGCTTTTCAACTCTCACGGAAAAGCTCTGCATTCAGCAAAAGGAAAGCTGTGATTTTGAGCTGCAGGTGGTTACTACAGGGCTGCGTTTAGCTCCCATTTTCTGCTTGAAAGAAAATGTTGAATCCTACATAGTACCAAGATGCTTCTGTTCCATTGTCAGTTTTTTGCTGGGAAAGGATGTTTTGGGGAGGCTTTCTCCCTGCTGCGGTCTCTGTAGTAGCACTGCTGAACTTCTACAGAATAAAACCTAGAAGGAGGGATAGGGGCAGGGATAGGTGCCTGGCTGTCTCTTGGATGTGGCTGCTCAGCACTGGAAGCCAGGCTGTTAGTTGCCACATTTTCAGCTGTCTGCTAAGCCAGGGCTTTTGTGTGAGGCATTTTGCATTGGTGGCTGCTGGAGTTTACTGTAAATAACAGCTCAGATAAATGTAGGCTTACTAGGCTATTTAAATTAAAGATACAACCGCTAAATATTTTATTAAATTTATCACTAGCAGTTTAAAACTACAGAGGAGGAAGTACCGTGTGTTCCCCTAGGCTGTGAACTTAACAGCATTTTGCTGTAAAATTTCTTTTTTTTTTTTTTTTTGGTTCATAGTTCTGCAGAGGGTTCTGCAGAGCCAGTCGTCTGGGGAGGAGGATGTGTGGTCTGAAGCAACACAGGAGGAGCAGGTCAAAGGCAAACCTACATTTGCACTGCGCTACTGCGGGGAAAGGGAGCAGTAAAGCAGCAAAGGGCACTGCCTCTCTGGATTCCCTTCTGCAGCCGAGCGGTCCCCCTATGCCCACCCTTCCCCTGCAAGAGGACGGAGGCAGCATGAGCGCGCCGTGCTGCAGTCTGCACGAGGGAGCCGTCAGGCAGAGCCTGCGCTGCCAGGTTTGGTATCTGAGGTGCGTTACATGGGACACAACCACTCTGGCTGTATGCAGCATGCTGTGTATAAAAAACTAAGTGAAGCAGCGAGGGAACAGCATGGTACTTTCTGGACAGATCACTTCTAATTGCCAAGTGTGGTTACAATAATCTCATAGTTAAGCAGTGCAAAGTGAAACCTGACTCAAGCCTAACCTGACAGTAGACCTGACAGTAGATGGATGCAGCTACGGTTTGCTGGGCAAATTTTGCACTTGGCTGTGTGTTGATATGCAAGGCGTCTTCATTATTGCACATGAATGTGTAAATGCTTAAGGGAAAAAAGAGCAGGGCAATACCCTTAGTCAGATCTTCGCTAATCTTGCAAATGCATGTGCTTTCAATGACCGTGTCAAAGATGCCTGACTTCCATATATTTTTCACATTGAATGGTTTTGTAGTCGCTCATCTAATATTTTGGAGTCAACTACATTGAAGTATTATTACAGTAACTAGTTAGCTTCCAAAGAACAAAGAGTAAATCTGTTTTTATGCCAGAAGGCAAAATAACATGAATCTTCTAGGTGATATTCAGCTTGATCTCTAACTTACAAGTGTGATGGTTGTGCTTGCTCACATCTATAGCTGGGGAAAACAGCCAGGAGTTCAGCAAAGGAGACAATTAGACAACCATTAAAGGGCAAGTCAAGAACATTATAGGGAAACAACGAATATTTATAAAGGATGAGCACTAAAGTTTAAGTGCAGCCTGAAGGAAAATCGGGCTGCGTAGAACTTGTGAAACGCTTGATTTCAATATTTGCTCCACTAATTTGACATTGTGTTGGCATAAAGATCAGGTCATTACACTGAACTCACTTATGAAGTAAGAAATAATATTGTGCTGAAATATCTTCCTTCAAAGCTTTTAATATTTATTTTCTAAGTTTTTGGAGTTATTTCGTTCCATTTACAGCTGGGATTGCAATCTCCTCGCTTCATTTCAGAGAAGCAGCGTGTCTGAAATATTCCTTTCTGCTGTGAGACTGTGTCAGAGGATATGTTACTGGAAGAATGTTATGCAACTTCATATAGACACTTGAATTTGTTCCATCTTCTTCATTTAGAAACTGACTCAGTCCTCACAAGTTTTTCATATGTAGTAAGATAGACTAGTGTTTCTCGGCATTTGGAATCATTTAACTGAGCAAGGAACTTACTCTACAAAGTAGGGTGCAACGCTGGACTGCATTTCAGGTTTTCTTCTTGAGTGTGAATGTCAGCTGTCAGTCCGTTATGATCTCTAATCCTTCTGCATGTTGCTACTATAACTGTTTGTATGCTGACGATTAAAAAATAAAGACTTGAGAACTTAGAGGTTACATGTGCCATGGACACAGTGGCAGTCAGAATATGGCTGAAGGAATATGTTACGAAATATGTGTTTGCCTGTCAAAGATTTTTCTTAAACCCACTTTTTTATTGCCTTTTTTCCCCCATATTTCATAGATTTCCTATATCTCCTGTAAGCTTTCTTTTCTTTTTCTCTCTGTTGGATATGGCAGGAAAAGAAATGGTATTTTACCTTATTACCATTTACTTTGAAATCAGTCCAAAGTATTCATTGATATTTCACTTTATTCAAGAAGGAGTGAATTTCATCCACTTCAGAGCAGAAGGTGCGTTTTGGGGATTAGTTGGACAACACGTGGTTAAACTGAAACACTTTTTTGACTTTTCCATTTTTTTTCGTGGTGCGCGCTCCTTTTGCAGGAGCTGATGACATGAGAATGCCATTTGTCAGAGTTGCATGGGAGTATCTTCCCAAAACATAAGGCATGATCAGAGTTTAGCCCTTTTTTGTACTGTTGTACTGCACAGCCATTTCCTTGGTAACAGGACTGCAGGAGCTCGCAGATCAGTGTGCACTCTCCAAAAAGCTCTTGCCCCATGCAACCGAGAAAAGCCTAAGTACATTCTGTGAGATTGAGCTTTTAGAAGTAAACTACGTTACCAAGCAAATATGCATCAACTTCTTAAATGACAGGGCTTTAATTGATGCTGCCTCCTGCAGAGCCTGGTGCTTCTACGCTTTTGCTTTTATCAACTGCAGCCAACCAGAAAGTAGCTGGAATGGAGGGACTGACAGACTTTTCCCATTTCAAATCTCTAGCATCTGTGTGTGTGTAAACTTTCCGGATGACGTTCTGGTATTGGGGTCCCTGAAAAGGTCTGATGGAGCAGGAAGACTGAGTCGTCTCATACAATTTTGAACAGATTCTCTCTGTTTGCTACTGCCTTTGCCTTATTTGTGTGTGTGTGTATAGTATTTTAATGGATTTACTGCCAACTGTGGTGGGCTGTGCAGGTTTGGAGCAGGCGGCTAAGTTGTGTGTGTTTACAAACTGCCTGTACGCACAGGCAGAAGCATCTTGCAGGATCCCAGTTCTGTTAGATAATCTCTGTGGGTGAAAGGCCTGGCCGTGTTTCCCCTGCCATTCTTTATGTCTGCCCCAGGACGTTGCCAAGGGTAGATATGCTGCAGTCTGGATCCTGTTTTCACCTGTGGGATCTCAGGTGTGATAAAGGTTTACAGCAGGGAGTTTTGTGTTGCTTTCATCTCATTGACGCACTTCTGTGGAGAGTGTCTCAGTTCTGAGAACTCTTTGAAGCAGGCTGCTGTTGTGTATATATACATTTAATTTATATACATGCATGCATCTAATTTGTGTGCATCTATATTCTACGTACATGCATGTAAAATAAATTCCCACATCTCTTGAAAAACAAATGATGAGCGTCAAGCTGAAAAGGAAAAGTGAAGGCTGGAGACTCTCCTCGCGCAGGTCAAACTCCCGTTGCCATTGGCTCAGGCTGCCAAGCGAGCGGCTACCCCGGCCGCCCGCCTGACCCGGGGGTCCGGCAGCGGGGACGGTCAATAAGAGGCATCCCAATTAACGGGGCCGGTTGATCTCCCACGGCCTGGAACTGCACGGGATAATTGTCTGGTAGTGGGAGCGCCGCCGTGCCAAGCTTTATCATTTTGTCAGTTTGCTAATAAAA
Organism: Crypturellus undulatus; assembly: GCA_013389825.1. Lineage (NCBI taxonomy): Eukaryota > Metazoa > Chordata > Aves > Tinamiformes > Tinamidae > Crypturellus > Crypturellus undulatus. Next base: position 627,984 of record VWPW01015192.1, read on the forward strand.
GGTCACGGAAGGTACGGAGAATCGGAGATTTACATACGGCAGATAAGGAAGCGTTATGGGAAGGCTGCTTTTGAGAGGAGCCCGGGCGTTTGTCACCGTTGACACCCATGCTGTGATTCCGTAATTGACAAGAAAGGCTATTGCTAAGCGGATCTGCTGAGATAATTAGGATTCAGGGTTGCATTTTTAATCTGACTTGAGTCAGATAATTTATCACAGCAGTAGCAAGCTGTCAGGGTCACACAATAAATACTGATTACGGTTGAATAAAGATTAAGTGCAGCTTGCAAAAAATTAGGCCAAGTAGTACTTAAGAAACATTTTATTTCAATATTTACCATACTAATTTGGTGTAATATTGGCAAAAACATCATGTCTCTAAAATGAGCTTATTTATGAAAGAAGATAATGCTGTGCAGGAGTGTCTGTACTCAGTATCTGTTTAAGTCTTAAATTTTATTCCTAATTGATTGCAGAGAAATATTAATTTTGAAAAGCTGATTTAGCATGACTGTTCCATTCCTATCACCACTATCGTAATTTGACACTTTAAAGAGAGAAATGTTCTATCTTGAAGGCAGGCCTAATTTGTTAGCATTAGTAAGATACTGCACTTTTAATTTAACACAACCCTTGTTTTTGGTTCACACATGGACAGTTTGTGGCATTTTCATTTAATTAAAGAAACCCATTTATTAAAATATGCAACTTTTAAAAATGGATTTGAAAGCCACTTACAAACCAGTACATTAAGAATTCAGGCCACTTGTGTACTCACTTATAGCTTCTTAAGGGTACAAAATCATTAGTGTTTATGAACATAGCATGTTTTCTTGGAAAAAAATAGTGCAAAAGTTCCTTTTTTAAATTGGACTAACAGAAATAGATTGTATTGGAAAAACAAATAGCCAGAGCTGCAGAAATGCAGTGTCTACCTACAGAATATTTTTCTCCCAGCCAAGCGTCTCATGCGCAAAGCAGCTTTCGCCGCAGTGGTCAGTAGGTGTGTGCTGCTCATTTTACTGCTTTTGCTTTTGCTCCAGGAAGACCTCATTTTGCTAGTTGTCTCTGTAGGAACTTCTTACCAGATAGTGTGTTATTGCTGAGTTAAACCAGTAAGCTGAGGCAAAAAAATAAAAAAGTTTGAAACTCTCAAGCTTGTATTTTAAATCCTTTTTCTTTCTTTTTTTTTTGTGGCAGTGAAAATTTTAGGTAGGAGGCTGGTGTTTTCATTTTCCCTCAGCAGCATTCAAGACCGACTCATTATTAAAAGAAACAGTTTGTGGTTCTTTTTTGTGTGAAAGGACTCTAATATCCTTCTCTTTAAGGAGAACACTAAATACTCTAAAACTCCCCCGAGTGAAATTTTCAGATATTAAAATTTTAATTTTTAAGATGTTACCAAATTGATGCATTTTGAGGACCACTGTAGCGAATGTAAAATATGTTGAAGTTTTTATCTCTAGTTCCAGAAAGCAAGTATTTTTTTTAATTGTGAAAAATCTTACTAATCTTTAATGTTTTCTTTTAAAATTCATATGTGGGACTTCGAGTTTTTTTGTTTGGGGTCTTTTTGGAAAGAGAATCTCTGCCCTTGTGCTATAAAGGAGAGGGAAGGGGAGGTGTTACTGTAGCTGTGTTATTGCTTGGGAGCACTGCTTGGATCACGGATCTATTCCCCCCCTCCCCCCAAAAAAACCCACCACCACCAACAAAATTCAATATTGACTCTCAGGAATAGTTTTAAAAAGTTTCCTCTTGATACCATGAAAACAAACATGGTTTCTGGTAGAACAGAGCAGCGTGGGCAGACGATGCTCGCGTTGCTGCAGGCCATGGGCCTTGGTCACGCAGGCGGTGAGGCCGAGGCCTGCTTCCCTCAGCAACGGGTAGACTTTTCCAATGAGCTTTATTAATGTATTGTTAATTTGTGCATTAATAAACGTTTAAAGAAAAAAAAGAAAGAAAACCCTGGGAAGGTGTGAGCGCTTAAACTCTCCGCGGTGCAAGAGCTGTGTTTGCAAGCAGGTTGGGAATCGTGTGTGCTCAGAGGGCATTATTTAGGAATTTGGTTTCCAATAGTACCTTTCACACTCTAAGTACAAGGGACAGTGGCTGGAGTCGTGCCTGGAATAAAAGAGGAAGGAGAAGGGAGGCGCCTCCCTGGGATCCTGGCAGAGCGGAGCAGGGCCGTGCGTCTGTGGCGGCCGAGACCGCGCTCCGCTTGATCCGCAGGGAACCTTTGGGACTCCCCATCTTCGCTGTGCCCGCGCAAGGGGCTCTGGGCGCCCCAGTGCGGGGAGGGTCACCTCCCGGCACGGCCCGTGCGCCCAACGGCGGCTGTAGGCGCACGGGCCTCGGCCCGGGCGGAGGCGGGCGCCTCGGGGGCCGCGCTGGGCATCGTCTCCGCAGGAGCCGGGCGTGACAGCGGGACGTGCGGCAGCTGCCAAGCCGGCGACACGCAGAGCCTCTCCTGTAGCAGTGCGGCCGGAGCGTGTGCCATCACCCCCTTTCTGCAGCGATTATCGCTTTATAATGCGCTCCCCAAAAGCTGCTGCAGCATTTGTCTGCCCTTTGGTCCAAAGTGTTGCTTGGGTTGTATCTTGTTCATTTACAAACAAGAAAAATGAGCTGGGTCAGGGAAAGAGGTGACATTTTTTGTGTCTTCTGTCGTGGTCTCACACTGATTAACTGGTTAAACCTGAAACTTGCTCACTACCATCTGTTACGACAAATTGTTTCCTTAAACAGGAGAAGAAAATAAAACGCAACTTAAGGGTCCTCCTGAGCAGGACCAGGCTTTAAGCGTGTTACTGAGCACGGTCTGGTTGCCCAACACTGTAGCATTTGATGCAAGCGTGCAAGTCATAAAGAGGTCAAATGTGATGCGTTAGGAGAGGGATTTCCAGGAGGAGGAGAGAAATATTAGTGCTGGTGCACTGGGCTTTGAGACACTTTTATAGTTTCAGGGAGGCAGGAGAAGGTGGTGTGTGTTTCTGGTCACCTATGCCTAAAGGAGAAGGTGCAAAACCTCCAAGGAAAAGGTTGGTTCTCCACAGACAGCAAAGGTGTATATAGTGTATATGCAATATATGCATATATATAGAGAGAGAGCATAGTGAAGAGAGAGCAAGAGAAGATTAGAATAGTCCAATTTATTCGAGGCTAACGGAGGCTGAAAGTTTAGTTTCTATAAACGCCGTATGGAAACCAAGCAGAGAGGAGACCTTCCTGAGTTCTGCAGTTAGCAGAGCAGATGGGTGCAAATTGTTCCTGGATATATTGAGACTGGAAACTGGAGGAAAGTCCCTAGCTGCAAGAATTTTAGTAACCTTGATATTTCACTTATTAAGAAAATAGAATTTCTGCATCTGAGTAAACTCGTGTGCTCTAAAACTTCACCAGCAGTGACTTCGTTAGACAATATGTCACAATATTTTTAAATACTTTTAAAGAATCTCAGCCGTGCTGTATTTGAAATACAACACGACTTAATTATGGAGTGGAAAGATCAGGAGTATTAATGTATTTTGCAGTTCAACCCACGCCCTTTGATTCATACAGTACTGTGAGCTGTATGGAAACCTAAATGTGAATAAATATGTATTAGGATTTGCTTTGCCAACACTCAAGCCATGAGGAAATACTGTACTACAATTTTATATAATGCATGTTACAGCTGTATAAATATGAGTATGGAATCTGTAACATCTTGGGTACCTCTTGCAGTGTTTTAGATGGGCCTTAGGTGGTGCTGTTGCATTTTTTGCTGTCAGCTGCTGCTGTTTTTAGACCTTCAATCATTTTCATTCTACTTTGCTTTCTAGACCATGCTGGGAAACTAAGAATAGTTTACTATATCAATATTTGTAAAATTTACCAAGGTGGAATACTAAAATGTAACCACTTGTAGGTGAATTTCATTTCCTAATTTGAAACAGTTTAGCACCTTTATATAAGAACCAAGTAATACTGAACTAAGCTTATAGCATAAGGAATATCTTGTTCTGCGTATGTTATTTCACCTAACGGTGTATATAAGTGAGTATAAAAATAAATTAAAGACACAGGATTGAGTAAAACCTCTCCGAAATTAAGCTCGACATGTGGGATTGATGCTGTTAGTTTGCAAGTCTTTCAACTTTCCATATGGCTAATTAAAAAGAAAAAAAAAAAAAAGTGGCTGATTTTTAGGAAAGAAATGTGTATGTCACATTGGCAACTCGCAGAGTGACTCCTCTGTTAAAGGACCTATGCACAAGCTTTACATCCAATTTCCTGCCCTTATCTTCCTTATGCCAGCTCACAGTGTGGTTCATTGGGAAACAGTTTGCTTTTTTTTCTTTCTCCCCCTCTTTTTCTTTTTTTCACAACATAAAAAAAAATTCCCATGAAGGTTTTTTCCACTACAACTGCCTACCCTTTATGTTCTGCAGTCTGCCAAGCTTGCCAAAACTCAGCAGGTAGCCCACATGGTATGCATGTCTGTGTGAGAACGCTCCCCTGATGTGGACAAGATGTTGGTTGTAAAATGAAGCCAACATCTTGTCCACAAGTGTGCAAAAAAATATCCTCAGTCTGGACAGACGTGTTTTTGTAGGCTGAATGCATTGGTTGTACTAATTCAAAGACTAAACCTTTTAAAAACAGGGAAAAATGATTATACAGTTACAGTACCAATAATCCTATCAGTAGTAGTAAACTGCAGACATATTTGTTCGTCTGAGACCATTTGGTTTAGACTTTTACTGCTTCTATATTTACAGTAAATCTGTTGGCATCTATAACTTCTTTTTTTTTTTAATCATTTCTATTTTTAGTCTCCACAACCTGAGCAGCTAATGTAACCCCAGATTTTGTGCTAGCAAAGAAAGAATTATACTGCAAGTAAGCAGAGAGATGTCATAGCTTCAGTCTGTAGTTAGCCCAGATTTCCTCTCTGGGTGGATATTTTTCCTTTGAAGAATGATGCCTTGACAGAAAGTGGCAGTAGTGACAGATAAATCTTAAACCGATTTCCCATGCTCCAAACTCTGACATAAATGCTTGAGGCAAAACTGTTTGCATAACCAAAATAAAAACAAACAAACAAAATCCCTACAGGATTATTGAAGGAGGGGAGAGGGGACAGATAATGAGTTCTCCCTTGAACTGTGTATGCTTCATATTTTCCAAACTAAGATTGTCAAAATGTTAAGAATTGGAAGTGTAAATGTTAGGTTCTTATGTGAAAAAGATGAAGATTTTTAGCCTGAGCTTTTGTGATTTCACTTATTTTAGGCTGAAAAATGGCACAAGATTCAATTTAGTTTTCACTTCTCAGTTCAGGTTTGTGATTTTAAGCTTTTTTAATTTTTGATTTTGAGTGCTTTTATAAGCTGACGGTATTTTGAATACCCTAGTTCTGTTTAAAACTGTGTTTTTTCACTGACTCATGTTACGAATTTTCTACTGCTTTCTCAGAAATTTCAACTACTGTACCATTACATTACACCAAATGGTGCTCATAGTGATCAGGTTACCTGTACACTCCAAATCAAGACCAGAAGTGCTGCTGATCCTGCTCCATGCATTTTTCTTGCTGAGCCCCATAGGGTGGGAACCCCACAGGATGCATGAAAAGACATCTTTGATTCAATAGCCCATATCCACACACATCTCTACTCGCAGAGTAGCCCATATCCACACATCTCTGCTTGTGAAGTTTTACTTGCGCCTGGAGTATTCCAGGGTCCTAGCTTTGCAAAAGGCAAAACCAACGTAGTTCCCTTTGACGTTTGCGCTGGAGCTTGGGGATGTTTAACATAAGACAATTGCATTTATTTCAGTTATTTAATTTCATTTTCTGTTTAGCAGGGTGGCTAAAAAAAGTTATTTGTTTTTTACCTGAAAAAGCATACATTGTGTGTTCTCCATTTATTGGCATTAGTGGCCATGGACATCAGGCTCTGTAAATGCATTTATCTAGCATATGCCTACATCCTTTCCCTGTAGACATAACGATCAACGACTTTGAAGATACATTCTGTTTCAAATTTGCAGATTGATATCTGGCAAATTTTCAGATGTGTTCTTTCATATAACATATCTAGATGATTACAGTGTATGACTGGTGCATGTCTAGTTTAACAAGTTTCTAATATGGTCCTTGTACCTTCTAGAAATTTATGTCTCATATTACTTAAAGTTATGCTGAAATTTAATTTTTTTAATGCAAAGACTAGATTAGGTAAAAGATTGCTTTTTATTTATTTATTTATTTATTTTTATTAGGAAAACGATTTTTTTATGTTTAGTTTATGTCTAGGATGTGAAGATGTTTGTTCTTTTAAAAGATCTTCCTCAATGCAGTGATATGAATTACTGCATACTTCATTCAACATGCAAGAAAAAATTATGGTGCATGTACCCTTTCCTGAAGCTCTCCTTGATCCTGTCTGACATTGCACCATTTATGAACTCTGGCAACCAAGAGTAATCTGTATTTAAGCGTGTAATTGTTCTTGGCAGGCAGGTATTTCAAAACACAAAACTCCCAACTTTCTCCTACTCTCACTTTACTGAAAATTGTGTGTTGTGCTGATTCTCATGTTGGAAGAGGACTTTTTCATTTTTCTTCATAAATGTCAATTTTGAAGTTTCATTTGAGTGTATTACAGGTGAACGTGGCTCATAATTTATGTGTTACACTGACAGACTACAAATAATAATGTCTCTCGCAAGAACAAGTCAGAAAATCACTGAGCATATTAATTATAATAATCAAGCAATGACTGTTCATAAATTTGATATCAAAGACCCAGGGTTCTTAAAAAAGCATCTTAAAATACTTCATTAAGATTTTTGACCTTGAAATTGCATGACTATAGTCCGTAGTAAAATACAGCAGCAATTTCTCCAATAGAAAAAATCTTCGCAGTTTGCAGTTGGATTTGGTTATTCAGAAGCCCCTGAAAACTTTAACACAACCAAGGAAAGGACGGTGGCTGGGTGAGCTCTATGCGGGGCGTATGGGCCCGGGTGGCTCAGACTCGACTGCCTCAGCCCCCGTTTGCCTTTGCAATTCTGAGTGCCTTTGCAAAGGCCTCATTTTCAGGGAATTGTTTTCTGAAAATGAGGCAACTTCCAGAGGTTTGAAAGTCAGTGTGGTATAGGGAGTATTTAAAGATTTGTCTGAGGTACCAGTCGTGAATGAATCTACTCTAAATGCAGTGACAGAGGATATATCACACCTAAATTTTGGTGTAGTAGAATTGGGCGGCAGTATCTAAGAAATACAGAGTCTGAAATACAGAGTTATGGCAGTGAGCATATGAGTGCATGATGGGTAGAAGGGTATGTGGTGGCAACTCGGGAAGCTCTGGGAGAAGTGAAGGGAGAAGCCTGTGAAATGGGTCACAAGAAAAGAATGATGAGATGGGGGAGACTTGCAGAAGACACGGGAGGAGCTGGTGTTTACTGCAGTAGGAAGTCATAAGGAAGGGGGGGAAATTTCCTGCATGTCCTCAGGAAATTCATCCTCATTAATTTTGTTCTCTCCATAACTTTTTAATTAAAGCTGGGTGGGTAGTGAAGTCACAACTGGGGAATGACGTGGTTACAAAGAGCTTTGGGGCTTTTGCACGCTTGAAGTCCCTTCCTTTTCTCAAGTGTATCTTAGAAAACGCTAACATAATGTACTCCCAGCCTGATGTCTGGATTAGCATATGGAAACAAGCAGTGGAAATGCCCGTCATGCCAGAAATTTATGTGGAGAATATTTGGAGAGAGTCCCTCTCAGGTCAGTCTGAAGTTGTCATCGCTTTCATTTAGCGCGAGCAAGGGATGCTCCCTGCCTGGCCTGCGTGCTCCCTGTGCAAGTTCCCTAACACAACACGCTATCTGAATTCTGAGATGCCATTTAAAAGGTGATAAAGGTGATAAGAAGTCCTTAACTTGAATAATTTGAACAATTATGGTGTGTTCACTGAATACACCATAAATCTATGTGCCTCTGTTCACTGCCCTCACGTAAAAAGCAGGTGTCCACTGAATAACCTTTCCTTGACTCAGGGAAGAGGAAAAGGTAGATAGATGTAGGAAGAAGACAATGCATGTCTGAATATTTCAGGTCTTACTTCTTCTTATTCCCCTCCCCATTTCTTCTATCAAATCCAGAATTAAGGACTCAGTCGCCATGGCTGTAGCTGTATGAAGTTGGTTCTCTAAAGAGCATTGTTCAGATACATGGTTAGGCTTTGTCTTCTCTTTAAAAAAAAGGATTGTTTGTACTCTGTTTTTTCTTTATATTATATTTCATTTCTGTCTCAATAATTCTGTTCAATAATTACAGTGTCACTGACTTTTGACATTTAATGTTCATAGCACGGTGCTTGACCTTACTGTTTGGTTTGGTTTGTGCCACAAGAGCAGTTCTTAGGCATTTACACTGTACCCACGGATCTGGACATCCATTAAAAGGTTTGGAGAGATGAAGATGGAGCCCAGTTAAACCAGTGAGCTGAGCTAATCTGTGGGAGCTGTGTGAAACAGATTTGGTTGTTCCCTGTGCGATTACCAGCATCAGGAGGAGACTGCTTTTAGCTTTTACTGAGAGAAATTAGATTAAAATAGGTAACGTGCTCCAAGAATCTGTTGTAGTAACTACAGATATTCTCTCTTACCTGGATTCAAGGCATACCTTGAGAAGTGAGGCTGGCTTTTCTGAACGTGCATGCATATTAAACTTAGCATTACCTTCAAAATGCAGAAGTGGAAACTTACTCTATCATGATTTGGGATCCCAAACCTATTGCAGAGTTTTTCATGCTGCTAACCAAGATGCAAAGACTCAAGTGTACTAGAACAAGATACTAACTGAACCCTTAGTACAGTTAGTTTTGCTCGTTATATACTTTGACACCAATGCAAGATACAAATCACAGCACAGACGTCTTCCCCTCTTCAGAAAACACGAGCTGATAAGAGGTTGGAGTTACTGGTGGAACAACCACTGAATATTGGGCATCATTCTTATATAGGGGAGAGTTTCTTGTGGCATAGGTGTTTTTTAGAGGAAATGGCCACATGTAACATCTGCAGGGATTGAGTCTGGGACCTGGCAGGGTTAGAGATTTCATTAGTTTTGATTGTTTCATTATGACTACAGGTGGGAGGCTATGGCAAAATCCTAAATCTCCGCATATAACCTCGTGGAAACCCAAGAGTTAACAATATTAGTGTTGATTATGTAGGCATGTGATTTTGACATTTTCTTTTTGAAAGACAAGTCAGTGAAGTGTGAGACTGGCTCTCGAAGTCTGTCGCCTGTTTTCAGCTCTTCTTGAGTGCCTTTTTGCAGGCGTTCTGTTGTTCTGTTTGCCAAGTAGATTGGCAAGCATGAGGCAGCCTTGGCCAGTAGCAAAGATGCTGAAGGAGAGGAAGAAACACCAACACTAACACAGTTCATAAAAATAACTTTGTTCAGCCTGTTTTCCAGGCATATCTCCAAGTTGCACAGAGGTCTTTAAGAGCTGGGCAGTTGGTACTTGTTTATCAGATGTTCTTCAAGCTCTTCAGAAATATAACTAAGAGGGAGAGGCAGAGAAAGCCCGAGCTGTGCCATCACCTTGCCCTTGTTCTTCCCCATGTGAATGGTTCCGTGTGACAAGTACAGCTGCTTCTCCTTATTCTCCCTAGAAATATTTGGGAATCTGGAAAACCAGTTTGGGTTTGGCCAACCTGAGGCCGTGCGGCAGGGAGAGTGCTGCTGTGCTCTGGGTAAATGGAGGACCACATGGACAACTCGAGGAGCAACTTGGGAACTGAAAAAGAAAATACCGTTGTCCAGCTCCAGATGCGATTTGTAACATATGAGAATAATCAAGTCCTGAAAGGGTAAAAAGTAGAATGAGAGTTCTCCTCGCCTTCTTTATGGAAATCCGTTGTTAGTTTGGTCTTTAGTGTGTAAATAGCTGAGGGGTTCTAGCTGGGAAGCTCTCTACTTAAAAGCCAAATAAAATCTGTTGTATTGGATTAGGCTAAAATGTACTAAAAGCAGCCCCTGTTAGAATTATGTTTTATTTCTCATTAGAGTGTAAATTGTACAGGATTGCCAGCAATAAAATTGGAGTTAGCTTGATAAAAGGCATCTCCTACAACTTGTGAAATCTAATAAAATTCATTAATGTGCCATGATTCAAGATTTCTATAAAGGTTAAGTAAAATATGGCTAAACCTAAATAAAATATTATTAATCATGTGTTTATTCTAGACTTAAGCTATGTTAGCAATTATATTTTCACTTCATTGTTCAACAGTTTCAAACATACCAAAGAAATATTGGCAGAAGACTTTTGCTTAAGTGAAAACAGATAGCCTTAAACTTAAGAAAAACCTGAAGAAAAGTTCTTTAACTGTTAAATATATAAATAGTGCCATTAACATTAGGAAGAGAAATCAAATGACTTTTTTCAGACTGTTATGACCTTGCAATAAAATGTGTGATTGTAAAAACTACAGATAAACTGTTTTGTGCCCTGCAAAAATCCTGGCTTGAAGGCCAAGAATATATCTGAAAAAAAAAAATCAAAAAAAAAAAAAAAAAGCATGTTATTTGGGCCTCAAACTTGTTGCCATTAAAGGCTACAATGTTTTTGATGTATATTTTGCCTTTTTGGCTTTTGAGAGCTTTTTAGATGTGTGTGTAGCTGCAGATCTCTAGAAGCAGAGTGCTCTACCGAAGAGCCACACGAAACATAGAACTGTATGAATAAATGTTTGTTAATTGTCTGCTTTGGTGACAGCGGTGCAAAAGCCCACAGCTACCCCAAAAAAGCACCTGAGTGGGTTTTTACTGAACCAAATGGATGAGGCGGGGGCGAGTGGGCTCACTCATGGCAGCAGCTGGCTGCTTGCCCTTGCTGCGTTGCTGTGGAGCATTGAATTAGCCGACCTAATGTCAGTGGGTAGGAAAGGTGGGTCTGGTTGCTGTCTTGCCCTACAGTAATAGCTGTAGGTAAATGAAGTAGGAACGAGGAACCAGCTTTGTTTCAAGCATCAGTCAGGACAATTGGGAGGTCTTCTCTAGCTAAAACGCAGTTAGCTGCGGTTTTCTCTGAGCTGGCATCTCCACTGTGAGGGATGACCTTGTTTTGTTAGTGTGTGAGAAGAGAAACTTAAGAATTTCCCAGACTCTACTTAACCTCCACACCAAAACTTCAAACTAGTCTTTCCTTTTTTTTTTTTTACTCCTCTCCTCAGAGTTGTGTGTCCTGTTTTTAATTATTTTATTTATTAAATGGACAGTGATATGGTATCTCTTGAAGTGAAAGGCGATGGTTATCCTAACAGAGAAAACAGTTGTTGACTCTTTCATCGGTTCCTGGACTATGATAATGGAGGAATGGGAAAAATACATTCTGATTCAGCTGTTTATTCCCACATGTAGTTACTAGTTTCTTAGTGATGTTGGTTTCCTTGACTAAGAATTGCAAAACGAAGAACAACAATGGTAAAAGAGCCAGAACATTTGAAAGCGCTTTATTCCAAAGCGGAAATATATAAGACATGTACAGACCTAAATCTTTGCAGTTATTCCTGCAGATTGCTTTGATTAACCCCAAGTTTTTGATTTAAAAAAAAAAAAAAAACCCACACAATTCCTTAAACAGGGCATGTTTTATAAAAGGCTAGATCGGTACATATAGACATCTTTTGTGAACAAAAAGAAAATGCATTGAAGAATGCACTGAAAATGTAAAGAGAACCTCAGTGATGTTGTAGTTGCATCTTTTATGATCTGCAATTTAACATTTTGGAATGAAAATTCTTACTGTATGTTTCTGGCGTAGAGCAAGCTCACTGTGATTTCCTTGAAGAGAGAAAAAATAGGGCCTCTTCTTTACAGAGATGCAGGTGCTGTCATGGGCTGGAGGGAATATACCAATGCAAGTAGCAAACTCTTGCTCTGAAGAGCTGAAGCAGTAAGGGACAGAAGGAGGTGTCATTTGTAGGTAAGCTAAGAATTTGCAGATAAGCTGTGGTTTCTGTCAGCTCCCTTGATCACTGATCCTTCTTTCGCCTGCAGAATGGAAGAGGTCTTTGTAAGGTTTTTTTGGACCCTGAAGGAGGAATATGTTCATGTTAGTTTGCCCCTGGTGCTTTAACATTGGAAAACCAATTCTCTGCTCCCCTAGGAAAATGCTCCAGATTTCTCTTAGCAGAGTGGTCAGACTAATCATTACTTTTTGCTCTATAGAATTCTATTTTTTCCTAACTATCTGATAGCAGGGAGATATTTGGAATATATCGGATTGGAATAAGCCGCATTCAAGCAACGTACATTTTAGAGGCTGTCACATTGTAGACTTTAGCTATGCTGATACTTGCTGCTTGTGTTATGTATCTATAACCTGAAAAATGCTTTGGGAGGTTCGAGTGTCTCCTTCCAACCTTACATTTTCTGTACCATTTCCCTGGTAAATTTTTTCATAGAGTTTTGCGTAAGAACTGTGTCATTTTCTTTTCCTATTGTTGAGGATAAAGTGAACCACAATAGGGAAGAGGTGATCAGTGTTGTGTTGGAGGGTTCCCAAAGCTTTGGGTGCAGCATGGGCAAGGCAGAGCCCTTGCTGTGCTGTGCAGAAGTTATGATGCTTGACCACGTAAATGGATGTAGCCCAAGCTCTGCAGCCTGCGATTTGAAGCAGGGCATACATTTTAGCAAAACATCCAGGGTTGGCTTGAAGCCAACCAACCAGCTTCACTTGATAAATTTTCCTTACTCCTAACTCTTGGGTTTTTTTTTTTTTTTTTTTTTTTTAGTTTGAAGTTAGAATGTTTCCGATTCCTGTGCATTAATGTTATTCCTTTTCCTATTTATTAATAGGCCACAATGAATGACTTTTTTAGTTAATTCTTTGAGAAGTTGAGAGTTATTTTATCAATATATATTTTCAGATTCATTCTGTGACTGTTGTGCTTGCGTGCTCTGGAGAAGAGCCTTTTGTTTAATGGGTAAAAATTATGAAGAGTTATTTTCCAATTTCTAACTTGTTGCAATAGCCAAAGGCTTAAGGAGACAAGTCAACCAATGCATCAATGCTTGGAAAGGAAATCAGCAGAACATGTCTATCTGGTTTAGCACCAGGTTTTGGCAGCAAGGGAGCATTCTCAGTAATAAACCGATTAATATGGATGATAATCTTTAGCTCTTGCGTAGATTTTTTTTTCCTGTTTCTGGAGGGTTGCAAATTAATAGTCATCAGTTCATTGGTAAGATGAATTTTTCAGCTTTCTGTTCCCATCTCTATTTCTGTTTTGTGTACTCGGATGGATTTTTAACGTGATAATGACCAGATTATGTTTGACAGCCTGATGTCATCGTTGATTGAAGTGTCCATTCTGTTTCTTCCATTAGCTCTCGTCTGCTCCTCAGTGCCAATACGCAGATGGAGCAGCTTCCCGCTTCGGCTCCTCCACCAGTTGTGCGGACTGGGGGCAGGACGGGGAGTGTTCAGGCCTTTCTAGTTTCTGTTTTTCTTTTATTTTTCTGTTTTCTCCTTGCCCCTTCCAAGAGAGTTTTAAATTTTATGCTTTTCGCGTGCATGTTTCTGCTATTAAACCATGGCAGCGGCATGCAGCTATGCTGCAGATAGGCACATTTTATTTTCTCTCAGGCCTCATCACCCATCCTCTCCTCTCCCGTATCCTGAAAGCGGGAAGTGTCAGCACAGGGGGAACAGTGCCGTGGTGCAGAACAATTAAGCGGCAGCCCCTCTGGGAGGCCGGGGAGCCGTCTGGATGCATGGCCAGCATGCCAACCCCCTCACACGGCAGCCGTGGGGAGCTCCAGGACGCCAACCCCCTCACATGCAGCCGTGGGGAGCTGAGCGCCTCAGTGTGCCCTGTGCCAGGGCAGGGTGCGGGCAGCGCTTCTTGCCGCAGCTGCCCAGCGCCACGTGGGCCCGCGCATGAGCGGGAAGGGACCGCAAGAGTCATGCCGTGCGCGGCCAGAGGAGGTTCCCTTGGCGAGTTTATAGGCGCCTACAGACCCACCAGGGGCTGTTTTTAACTGGAGCATTGGACAATGTCTTGCTGCTCTTGATGACTTGGGGACAGTTATATGAGGCTAGTTGTCTGGAATGAGAATGTCGTTTTATCTCATTGTTTAATAGCACTGAGCTTCCACTGGAGTAGCAGCTGAGCTTTAACCAGCTCTCTTTTCCCATTAATTGCAAGTGATGACACGCAACCTCGCCGTCCTGCTGTCCCTGAGCTCGCTTCTGTTCTTGTCCAGCCACGTTGTCACTTGCTGCTTCACACTGCTGCATACGCGGAGGTTCCTGAGGCCATTTGTGGCAGTGCTGCTGTTTCCCTCCCCTTACCTTGGCTCGCAGTCGGGGCCCGCGGCGGCCCCGATGGTTTTGTTGTGCCGCGCGCGGCTCTTGCGGGGTTGTGCTGGAGTTCACGAGTTGCGGAGCACCTCTTGCAAGTGGTTTCAATTACGCCAGTGTCAGTGGGAGATGAGAATCAAAATGGTGCCGAGCAGCTCCAGCGAGTTGCTGCTCTGCTGCCACTGCAAACAGATCAGCCCGTAGCACTGAGAAGCTCAATACCCAAGAGGCTTGGATTTTGGTTGGAGGAGGAGAGGATATTTCTCTAAGTGAAGTTTGGTGCCAAGTGTTAAGATATTTTTTTATTGCAAATACACCCTTCTCAAATTTTGTCGTTCATTTTTCTCAACCTAAAGTGCTTTGCAATCATTTACAGAGAAAATAGATGAAAATGTTACATCTGCTTGGTCTGAAGACTGCTAGGGTAAAGAACACTGGTGTTCAGCAGTACGTTCAGCAGTGTACAACTTCATCTTGATATGTTTAATCTGAAGATCACATTTAGGTTATCAAGGTAGAGTCAAGTGTTTGACAGCTTTGCAATAAGTACTCTGCAGCTCGTGAAAAATTCACTGAATCTTAAACATTTTAAGGGATGGTTTGGGCTTTCAGACTATACAGAAAATAAATTTTAGATGTTTTTCATATTTAAGTTGGTATCTTTTATTATTCAGAGTTTCATAGTTTCCATTAAAATTTGTATTTTTCATTAAATTCACATTTTACATTTTTAAATTTCAGAACTGTTTTAAAAAGGGCAGGACCCTCAACACAGTGTTTCACTATTCCTTCCTCTCAGTTTTAGTGTACATTGAACATTACTTATAATGTGAGAGAGAATAATTTATTTAAATATCATAAAATGTGAGTCTTCACTTACTACTCATATAGGAAAATACTATAAAGGCAATTTCAAAATTCTCCCATTTATAGAAAAAGGTCTGCATCAAGGGTAAGCCTATCCAAGTGATTTTGAAAATGGCAATGGCTTAAAAATTATCAATTAAAACTGGCTGGAAAATGCTGTTCCTATATTATTTGGTGGTGCCATGAGTTAATAATAAAGAAATACTAGTTTAAGTAAACATTAAGCTCTATGAAATTGAAAGTATTTTATAAAATCGTTTTTGATTAGAAATTCAGAGAGTAACTTTGATAGAAAAGAGAATTGACTACAAGAAGAAAATTCGTGACACATCTTTTGCATTTACAGGTGAGAAATAATTTTTTTTTTCCCTTCTTTGAAGTGTCATTGACCTCGTCTACCTTTAAAAGATGGGTTGGAACTATTTTTCAAAATTTCTAGGAAGTCAACTCCAAAAAATACTACGCAGTATAGTTTATTATAGTGGTATTTGAACATTCCCTTGTGGGAATATATTTCAAGATTAAACACTCTTGCCTAAAGATGTGCAACAGGCAGTGTTTTGTGCTAGTGCACTGTGACAAATGAGAAGCATCCAAGGTAGCTGTTACTGTCCTGGGGATGCTGGCGGTGCTGAGGATGCTTCCATGGAGGTTGTTCAGAGAAGAGTAGGGAGCAAAGGCCTTGCCTGGAGCCTTCCAACCAGGACCGTGGTTCTCCAGCGTCATGGCTCAGCAGTCCAGTCAACACCCCTGTTTTCCTCAAACCATAATGCACTGAATCTTTCCCTCTGCCCTCTAATGAATATGTTTAATATACTTTTGGAGACCATCAAAGAACCACTAAGCATAGCCCTGTGGGAACTACTGGGCTAGCGGACAGGGCCGGAGGTTTCATATCCCGACAGTCAGTCAGGTCTGCTGTTAAACATGGCTAATGACTGTACAGGGGTTGTTGATGTGCCTTAAGATCTATGTATGACAAGCAGAAATTTGAATTCAAAGCATTTCAATAGACTGACTTTTTTCAAATGGAAAGGAGTGTGAGTATTTACTGGAAGGTAGTGTGGTATGAGCACTGAGTGAAGAATGGAGATGGCTGATTGGGTTGCAGGCTGTTGCTGGAGTAAATTTGCCTTTTTACCACTGATAAAGGGTTTTGCTGTAAGCAAGGAAGGGGGATGTTATGTCTGCATGGTAATGGGCCTCACTACTGACAACCTCAGAAATGCAAAATTCACGGGATAAGTGATTATTAGCTCTGATCTTTCCTAGAACAGTGGTAAGTGGAGATATTGGTGGCAAATTCACCAAAAAAAAAAAAAAGAGGCAGATGATTTAGAGAAAGCTTTTGTTTAATTATCTTGGCTTGACTTTCTCTTAGAGCAGTGTAATCTTACCATACCAGTAACTAGAA
This sequence comes from Crypturellus undulatus, assembly GCA_013389825.1. NCBI lineage: Eukaryota > Metazoa > Chordata > Aves > Tinamiformes > Tinamidae > Crypturellus > Crypturellus undulatus. The sequence goes on from VWPW01015192.1 coordinate 644,640, forward strand.
AGATTGAGAGAGTGGGTAGAGTATACGCCTTAGCGTGCGTGCACATGCACACACAAAATGCCACCAGCAATCCCTGGGTAATAGTTGGGAGTTTGCGATGAAGTAGACATAGCTTTATGTAGCATAAAAACATAAATATACATATTGGTGTGTGTTTGTGTGTGTAGGAAGATGCATTTTGTCTTCTTTCAGTATTTACAAACACCTGTGGGGAGGAGGTAGAGATGGTGCCAAACTCTTCTTGGTGGTGGCCAGTGAGAAGACAAGGGGTAATGGGTACAAGTTGAAACACGGGAAGTTTCATTTCCACATAAGGAAGAACTTCTTTACTGTGAGGGTAACAGAGCCCTGGAACAGGCTGCCCAGAGAGGTTGTAGAATCTCCTTCTCTGCAGATCTTCCAAACCCGCCTGAATGCCACTCTGTGCCACATGCTCTAGGTGTCCCTGTTGGAGCAGCAGGGTTGGACTAGATGTCCAACGAGACTGGAGGTCCCTTCCAACCTCAACCATACTGTGATTCTTTGAAGGAAGCAGATGTCAGTGCTTCTGGACTTGTGCGCTACCTGGCCATGCCACGTAGAACAATTACTCTGTTCTCATTGTGGTGGTTGATGTTTCTGAAATGTGTTAGAACGTGAAATGGCTTATGGCGAATTAGGAGACTGAAAGATTTTAGGTTTTGTTCTATGTTACTGATACAGCTTTTGACACTTAGAGAATTGTGTGGGGTCACATTACCTCAAGCTTCCTTGTCTTCAGCTGTCCAAGTACATCAGCTTGTTTTTATGGTGTGTGTTGACTGCAGTGAGGAGCAAAGGCAGGAGAGTCTTGTTGGGGATCTCCTAGATGATCCAGTCCTCTTCCCTCCTCTTAAATGGCCTCATAAATCCAGAGAGTGACCATTTCAGTGCTTTGCCTTGCCTGCGCTGGGGCTTGAACCACCAGGCAGGGTGAATCTTCTCAGCGGAGGGTTAACAGCCACTTTCTTTGGAGCACTCTTGGCTCGGGTCAGAGGAAGCGCCTTGGGAAGCGGCCGCAGAGCCGGTGGGACGGCAGAGGGCTCTGCTACACCGCGTTTTGCTGGACCAAATACGGTAGGTGGTGGAAGGGGGAAGGGAGCGCAGGCCTGACGCGTCCAAGAGTCTGGCCTCGGTCTGGTAAACAGACCAGGAATTGTGGGCTAAGTCCTTTTCCTCAGGCTTTGCACCAAGCCCGAGATCAGATGACTCAGTCCGGACTCATTATTTTAATAGCCTACAGCTAGTTCACATAGCAGCGGGAGTCCACAAAAAAGGCATTTAATTGTTGAAACTCAAACTGGTACATTGTAACTGCAGATTATAGTATTCGGATTTAAGTGATTCAAGTAATTTATAAAGCTTTTGCACAAGCAAGCTGAAAGTTAAAATGCTGATATTGTAGTAAAAAGTAAATAAAACATACTTTTGTACATTAAGACCCAATTAAAGGGCATGATTTCATTTAACAAACTTAAAACGGGCAGGTGATATTTGCCAACATTACTACAGCTGTGTTTTACATTAGGAAATTAATTAAAATAGTCATTTATACTTTTTTTCCACCTACGAGTCTTAGACCTCTCTGTGTTACACCGTGTACTTTCTCTGGTCGCTGTGGAGCCTTGCTTAGCAGGCTGCCTCCGCCTTGTCCTTGTCCTGGAACCCAGGAGAAAACCCCTTTCCGCCAGAGTGCTGGAGGAGCCCATGAGACAGCGCTCAGGAGACTTCCTCGGCGGTGGCGCTCCGGCAGCCTCTCCGCTGAGTAATGGGACCTTGGGAGTTACTCTTTATCCATAGGGACATTTCCCCCACACACCTAAACTACAAATGCAGCGATTATTTAATGATTTAATTTACATAATGTAAGTACATCACTCATTGTTCCTCCAGGCAAATTAGCTTAGTGTGGGAAGGTGCCTTGGTAAAAGAGCGTGCTGTTACGGAAATGTGAGCTCCCTCATCTTTCTGTATGAAAGAGCGAAAAGGTATAGGTATATATTGGTCATCTCCTTCCTTCTCCTTGCCGTGTCTAGCTTGCCCTGAACTTCCTTTCCTTTTATTGGGAACCCTCTGTATCAGCTGCCTTAGAGTCGAGTGACTCGCTGGCAGCAGAGCCAAAGGGCCAGGGTGTCTCCATGTGCGTTGCAGGGAGGCTGGCTTGCTAGGAAGTTGCTATCGTCCTTCCAAACAACGCACGACGCCTGAAGATTCGGTTTATTAAGACCAGACATTTCACATTCCTGATGTTAAGATTGCTGCAATTTTCCATTATGAGCTTCACCCCACCCAGTCCTCTGAATACAGCTTTATAAATCGGTTCTAAAAAATGCTTTCTCCAGCTAATCTTTGCCTATGCTTTAAGCTGGGGGAGAGCATCTTTAGAACTGAATGTTTTTTACATTGGGAGTTTCTCAGTTGAGGGGCTCATGTTTTGGGAGGAGGAAGGACCTTTCTCCCAAACAGATGTGAAGTTTGTTTAAAAATAAATCAAATGGTAAATGCACAGACTTGGTAGTCTATGCATTAAGAAGAGAATCAGCACTTAGAATCTAAGAATAGATTTATTACACAGGTGCTTCTTTTTTTTTTTCATATCTTTGTGAACGGGTCTTCTGGTTTACTTGCTGTATCGATGCCACTGTAGGAGCCAGCACAGACAGTGTGTGATGCATTTCTGAAAGGCTAGAAAATATGTTAGTTAATGTGTTTGACTAATACCATGTAAAATGTCAAAGATCTCCTTATTTGTGCAGATTGATCCTGGGCACCCGTGAGTTAATAATCAATGCTTTGTGATAATGTCGGTATTCAGATTCTTGCTTGATGAATCTGTCTTTGGGTGTTGACTTGAATTCTCTAAAAGACTTGGTATGAAATGACACAAGAATACCCTGACATAAATGGAACATTACCGAAATAAAATATGTGACATTTCGGCTCCCTCCTTCTTAAAGTTAGAAATCCTTCAGGCCTCAATAAAACCAAACCAAGGCCAACAACTAAAGTGGATGTCATGCATACACAGATCTGCTTCTGTGTGGGACTGAGCAAAAGAAATTGTTTTTATACAAGTAGTTATAATAGGCTCTTCAAGAAGGAAAGAGGGTGGACAAGCAATGGAAAAAAATATGATATTTTAGGGTAAACACATCTGAAAGTAAATGTCCTGTTGGAACTAGGCAATTTGACAATACTCAAGCCTGTGCAGAGAGCCAGGGCAGGGCTGGTACACTACTTAAGTTCCACATATGAACTATTTTGAGCTTCAAGTCAAATTTAGGAGATACAGACCCCTTATTTTTATGCAATGAGCAGATTAATTTCACCTTCTGCAACATGACTGGGAACTCAGTAAAGTTTCCCCAAATAAAAATACAAGTATAATTCAGCTCCCGCACTCTTACTTCACAATAAAATAAATTTTAGAGTTACACTGTGCCTTTGAGCATTTTGCACTTAGTTTGTGTTAAAGCACAGAGTATTCTAATAGGACAACACATGCTATGTAAAAATCAATAAAATACTTAAATTTAGTATCTAATTTGTTAGGATATAATATTACTGAAAAGGTACTGTTAGTACCTGTTAGTACTATTATGAAGACCATCTTCATGAGTATTGGTCTTTGATCAACATAGCAACCTTTACACTAAGCAGGTGAATTTGGGGCTTTTGTATATGTACTACAAATTTGAAAAACGATTTTTAAAACTCTTTAAAAATTATTTAAGGGTACAAATATTTTTTACTGAAAAACTCCTACTAGTAGAAGCTATTTTTTCACATTATTGAAATCTAAGAGTCTTATTTAGGCTCCGTTATGTTTTATTGCTGTGTACCATTGCATTATTTGTGTCTATTAACAAGGATATGAATTGAAATGTAAGGATTCATGAAGTTTTGCTCACCAATTAATTAAGCAATATTCCATGAAGGATCTGTTGTAGCAGCAGGCAATGACTGCTTTGTTCCTTAATGACCCTGAGCGTGAATTAGCCAGTATAATTAGCATTTGGGTAGCATATGCTTGAAAAGATTATCACAAATTTGTATATTCTTATTTATATGTAATAGAGGTGACAGTAGCATGGCAAGAAATGGTTGCCTTCCTGCAAAGTATGTCTTTAAATTGTTTCTCTTGCTTAACTATTGCCTGTTGTTCCAGGGAAATTACAGAATTGTGAAGGTACAGAGAAGTTATAGTTCCTTTCCAGAACTCACCCATTGCCTCAAAAGGGAGAAGGAAAAAAAAAATGGGAAGAGAGCTGAGAGGAAGGAGAACTTAGAAATAAGTTCCTAATGGTTTGGAAATTAAAGTTGTTTTCCATGATCTCTGGTTTTGTTTATTTTAAATAAAGCAATGCCATTTGTTTGTTTTACCTAGTCAAGAGGATGTGAGAGATTTTCATTACAAATGGAATATACCAAATAAGGCTGCATCTTCCCTGACTGCATTATTGTTCTAGTGCTTTCTATGTGATGCACACTTCTTTTTTTTCCGTCAATGTTCAAAAAAAAAATCAAGTCTTAGGCTCTGCAATCCTTGCATGACCTACATAAACTCAAGGAAACTCAACTGAAGGAAACACGAACTCAAGGAAAAAGCAAAAGTACCTTTTAAAAAATACATCTTGATAAGATTCAGAGCATTTATTTTTAAGTAAATAGTTATTTTATGGTGCTAAGCAATGCATACAACATATTGATTTAAATGATTAAAGACAACATTGGCACTGCCTGCAGAGAAATCAGGAAACTGATATAGTAAAATAGGCCTTAGTGCAGAAGAGGACAACACAAATAGAAGAAATCTTTGTGAAACAGAAAATATCAGAGAAGAAAAATGGGAAGATAGGGGTTTTGTCCAGTGTTGTGTACCCAAATATGGCATGCAATTCACATTGAAGCTTTTCTTTTTGGATGCATGAAATTGAGAGAGATACTAAATTCCTCCCCAGTACTTCTGATGCTTATTCATTGGTGAACAATGAATAAACCTGCATGTGTTACCGTAGGCAAGTATGTGATTTGGGATACTTAGGTAAATAGCTTTATTTGATTTGAGTAATAATGGCTTACTTGGAGTGTCACCAGTCATTGCCTCCACTTGCATATGTTTAAATGCGAAATTACTCAATTTCTGAATGATTTTTCCATGCTGGAAGCAAAAAGAATCTATTTTGTAATTATTTTATTGTATCTTTTCAGAACGCCTGATGAGCTGACAATTGAAGAAACGTACTGAACTCTTGTCCATATTGAATAGGCTTGAAGTTGCAGCCTTGAATTTACTGATGTCCATGTGAATGTGACTGCATGTTGTGTGTGAGTCTGTGAGTGATGAGGCACAAATGCAGTGTGGAGTCTGCTTAACTTCTTTTGGTCTGCTCATGTGTGCATCCTGGTCATCTTTAATACATCTGCTGAAGATGAACGTGTTCAGAAAAATGTGTGTGTTGGGTATCTTTGTATCTGATTTTGTGTTGATGATAATTTCTCATCTTGAGAAAACACATTGAATAATAGAAATGAAAGAATTGTACTAAGAGCAGCACCAGTCTTATCCTTAAGGCTAGTGGTAAAATGAAATCTAATCCTGTTCCTCTGTTCCTGAGATGCTCCTCCGTTTGCCATAAGGATTCTTGTATAATATATTGTCAGAACTTCAGTAGATGAATCTAAGTAAGACTAGTCCTGAGAAAGAACATTGAGTTCCTTTGTAAGGTCCGATTTCCTGATTTCAGAGGAATTTGCCATGTTGAAGCTCAACTTAAGTGCATAGTGTGCCTGGAAAAGTTCTTTCCAGAAGCTTAAAAATGCCTTTAATGATTTGTTTTGTCTGGTTCAGCCCTGTCATGAAATGTGATATAAGTTTTGGGAAATAATCAAGTGTGGGTTCTTATTTTGGGGTGTTTCTGCTCTACTTGCTGGAGGTTTTTTTGTGAAAACAGAAAAAAAAAAAGTGGAAGGAAGTTTGGTATAAATGGAATGTTTTAGCACTAAGCTAATACTCCATAATCTAAATAGTGTGGGGAAGTGCGTGTGGCTACGCACACCTCTCCGCTGGGCGCTCACACCAGCCTTCCATGCTGGAGCTCTGCTCATGCTCTTGGAAGTTCTCCAGAGAAGGGACCAAGAGCTTCTGCACAGCAGCAGTGGCCCGGCCAGCGCTGCAGAGCTCCCTGCTTTCCCCCACGCTGCAGAGGAGGGCATGTGGAAGCCCTCCAGGGTGCTCCGGGAGCAATTCTAGTTGATGGCGGGTAGGAAACTTACTTGTGGGTTTCCTTGCTCATTATCACATAAGGCATGGCATGGCTGGGGGCACACTGACTGGCTTTGCTTTGGTCCAGTTCTGTGAAGTTCAGGGATGAGAAGCGCCTTTCATCCTTCCCAGGAGACAAGACCGTGGGCTGCTGAGCTCCGCCAGGTTACATTTCACCAGGTTTTTACTTAACCGAGCAGCAGTGCAACTTAATAGTTGTCTCCTCTGTCCAGGACCCAACCAGGTTGTTTTGCCTTTGCTTGTGAAGGCAGCCAAGGGAGAGGGTGACCTTTCTGGGTTCACAGAACCCCGAGCTGCCAAATCAGGATCCAGCCTTGAAAACGGATCTGCCACCTACTGAACGTAGAGGCCTCCTGTGGCTTTCACATGTTGTGCGACTGGAGGTGCTGCTAACCTAGTCTTTTGGCTTCCCTCTAAAAACTGCTGATGTGATGAGGAAGTTCAGAAGCTAAACCTACCATCTCAAATGCTTCTTCCTCTTGATGCAGAAGTGACAAAAAAGACTTTGACTTTTGTCTCAAGACTTGTGACTTTTGTCTCAAGACAAAAGTGGAAGAAAGATTGGAGGGGGAAGCAGATAAAACCAGCACTTTGCTCTGATAGTTGTACAGAGGAGCAGGAGAACAAATAGGTAACTTTTAATATGTAGTTGAACTAGCTACATGAGCTTGTGACCCATCTGTCAGGAAAGCTTGACCATTTTTAACATAAATATTGTAGCACCAGAAAGAAGCATACATCTGCTATGAAACACCACGGCTTACTTTTCTTTGCAGCAGTGGCCAGCTCAGACTTTAATTTGACCAGCTGTTGGCTTAAGGAGAAGTCTGGTGAAATGCAAGTGGTGGAAGCTCAGCAGCATAACTTGCTTATGCTTCGGAGAAGATGACAACCTTTTCTCTGTACAGCTTAGCCAAATGAGGCTAACGTGAAGATGGGCTGGATGTCACTTGTGATGCTTTTCCACAGCCATCCATAGGATAGTGAGAAGAGGGGTCAGCATTGATTCTGCCACCTTATGTCCTGGCACCGCTTTCCGGTGTGAGCCCAAGGCCGTGGCATGTTGCTGCCCGGGATGTGCCATTTTTGTAAGCTGAGGTGCAAGTGGGCAGCACTATGGAATGGTCCCGAACCTTGCAGCACGTTCTGCAAGCTCAGGATAGTGCCAGTGCCCGCGCTGCCGAGGCAGGGGCAGGACACGGGGAACGAGGCTTGTGGTTGCTTCATCTCGCCTGTCGGTGTGTGCTTTAGAGATTAGATCATGAAGAGACCAAATGGAACACATAAACATTGTGAGTCAACAAGGAAGCTGCAACAGGCTCCTTTGACTCTTTGCGTAAAGGTCTGTGAGCGTGAGATGTGGCCACGCTGCCCTCGCCTGCTGCCTCAGCAAGCTGGAGCCGGCGAGATGCGGAAAGGCTCCTCTTATGCAGGTCTGGCTGCTCCTGTGTCTGGAGCTGCCGTGTATTAGGCGGATATACAGATATATCCCCTTAATAAGGGCAGCTTGCTTGCTTGTGTTTTCTTCTTTGAAACTAGTTCTCAAGTATAGCATTTCAGTTCATTGCCAAATCTTTTTTTTCAATAACCAGCTAGCCCTCAATGTGGGCGCAGACGTTTCCAGCACACTGCAAAGCTCTCTCGGAACTGCGTGCAATAGGGGTTTTACTATTAACTGATTCTGACATCACTGTGGGAGTCACCCTGGGGCACGATCCGGAAACAGTCAATGCTCGCCGGGTGTTCTGGTACTGTGGGGAATTGGGGGCGGGTGAGGGGACGGGACACTCCACTCCTCTTCCTTCTTGGTTCATTCCAGTGCCCTTCTTCCTCCCTCTCTTTTATTTTAACCTACAGTTTTTGCAAAGGTTGCATTTTAAGAGACATTTTAATTTGACCTTCACCTCTGCGACTTTTCTTGTGACTTTATGTTAGTAACAACAGCTAATGCTGTTGGTATTATATTGCCACCTATATTGAAGGTTGTGCAAAACTTTCCATTATAAGACTGCTTCAGTTGCTTATTATGTTGCCAACATTCAGCTGTTTGGGCTGAAATTTTCCATGCTGGGTGTCTCCTTCAGGCTGAATTTCTTGGGAAAGTTTCAATAAAAATACTTGAACCATTCCAGGGAATGAGAGGAGGGGGAAATACTACATTTTGCTCATGTTTATTAAAGTTGCTGTAAGCACTTGATTCAGAAATCATTGCACCTACGTGTTTTGGAGCAGGGAGCTCAATTATTGGGAAGATGAAAGGAGGGGGAAAGAAAAAGTGGGGATGGGAGAGGTGGAGGAGGTTTTTATCATTTTTATTTTCATAATGGAGTGCGCTCCTCCCTGGCGTTACGCACGGGGTGCGAGGAAGCCCGCAGAGCTGTTGCAACAGGGCCAGGGAACAGCTGGGGCCCGAAGGCTCCTCCCTGTCCTGCTGCGTCCACGGGACATGACGGGTGTGCGGAGAGATGCGAGACACAGATTCAGCCTTCGTTCTACCATGGTCATGGCTGAGCCCTTGATGTTGTGCTTACAACAAGAAAATTAAAGCCTTAGTTGGTGATGTTACTATGTACCCATCATCACACGCTCAAGGCGCAGGCTTGGAGGAGCGCCACCCTCATTTGGCACAGTTAAATTGAAATGCTGAAAAACATTTAAATCCCAGTTTTCTGTTGAAGAGCATTACCCTGCCAGACATGTAGGGGGCTATTTGTATGTTAAAAGGTTAATTTCATACTTCAGATCTCAGAAACCAAGCTTGTCCAAAGACTCCTCTTCCGTTTTCCTGGTGTTTCTGGTGCAGACCATAAGCGATATTTTGGAATATATCCAATGTGCTTAGCCCAAATGGGAGAGAGTTAATGGGACAAAGAGAAGTTTCAGCTATAACTTTGATTTTTCCTGTTTTTTACAGACTTCAACCAGACTGCTTATACCTCAGTATTATTTTAACTCTGTTATTTGTGGCTGGGTTTATTAAATAGAAGTATTCATGCTGCTGCTGTTAACATCTCATGCTTCAGGTTATCATCCAAATTTTAAAGGATTTTTAATGTTGCCATAATATTTTCTTAAGAAATAAGACTTCCCATCCAGGAACAAGCATACATAGTAGTACACATTCCAAAAATAAGTGAAGTAGAAGGTTCCTATTTAAAAGAAATCAAGTATGGGCTGGTTGTCCATTTTATGAAATTGCTTTTACTTGCATTCTTCTTCAGTTATATTTCTATTTGGGAAGGGTTTTGTCAATAATATCTATACCTGGGACACAGGAAGGGGTTGTCTGTCTTACGTCACCATTCTGCAGATGCTGTAGCATATGCTACATATATGAGACCCGCTAAGATCTGATGGGCACCACAGTAGCACTGGCAGTGCCGACCTTGTCAGAGCATCCCTGTTTTGGGATGTTACATTAAGCCTCCTTGCACCTTTCTTTATCCTTCCTTCCTTCCTTCCTTCCTCCCTTCCTTCCTTCCCTCCCTTCCTTCCCCTTCCTTCCTTCCTTCCTCCCTTCCTTCCTTCCCTCCCTTCCTTCCCCTTCCTTCCTTCCTTCCTCCCTTCCTTCCTTCCCTCCCTTCCTTCCCCTTCCTTCCTTCCTTCCTCCCTTCCTTCCTTCCCTCCCTTCCTTCCCCTTCCTTCCTTCCTTCCTTCCCTTCCTTCCTCCCTTTTTCCCTTTTTCTTTTCTCATATCACAAAAAGGACAGAAGAATAAGGCTATGGCCTGTGCCTTTGGATAACATCAAGAGTTGAAAGAGTGAACCGGGTGGCAGCTCTTCCCTCTGCCTCTTTTCCCAGGCAGCCTGCTCCTCTTCCTCAGGAGCTAAACGCAGATCTACCAGCCCTGTATTAGATGCTTTCTGGACACGTATCGGGGGCTGGTGAGCTGTGCAGGCTTCCCAGGGAGCTGCATGTGTCCTTCACAATTTGTTGAGGTTACAGGAGCCCAAAATTTAAAGCTTGTGGCTTAGCTATAAAACTTGACTTACTGTGATCTAAGTTAGGCAAGTGTCTTGGTGCAACTAAAATGTTATGTGCATTACATGTGCTAATGTGTACTGCCAGGTAAAATAAAAGCATGGAATAGTTTGTATTTGAAGGAGAGAAGACTGTGCAGACAAGGAGATTTATTCCAGGTTGTGTTTTTCAGGAGCCTTTCTGATGAGTGCTTAGGCAGCAGAGAGGAAAGGTAAAGGAGGATTGAGATATCCTTTGAATATTCATTGCCTGGAGTCGGTGTCACTGAGATTTTGTTGCAGGGGATCGCCAACCCTCTCAAATGAGGGTTGATACAGGTGCCAGCAGTGGTGCCTTGAAAGTCAGTTGTGTTAATGATTCTATTATTATTTAAAAAGAACGAAAAAGAATGAAAAGCTTCCTGAGAATATGTCTATTCTAGGGTCTTGCTGAAATGTGGGGGGCAGAGAGGAGGGTGAGGTTTGTCCGTGTGCTCTGTTCCTGGAGAGTTGTGTGGGGTGACGCAGTGTGAGGTGCTATGGTGTTGTGGCCTTCCTTTACCACCAAAGTGGTCTTTTTTACTAAAATTGTTCTGGTTTGGAAGGGATTAAAGTAAAAATGAAAAAAAAAGGTTATTTTTCTCCAAGTGAGAAATCCCATGAAAAAGTAGCTTGGGTAGAATTCCTGCTGTAATTCTTGCACCGTCCTAGCAGGATTTCCTCTTAACATCCCGCGGAGATGAACCTCGAGTTGTGCTCAGCCTTCGCCTACCCAAGCCCTGCTGAGAGGTGACATTTGGTTTTCAAGAACTGGGTGCTCCAGTTTGAGGAATTACGATGTAATTGGACATCTCCTGTGACAGGCAACACTGCTTAAAAACCCTTAGAGCAAAGATGTGATTATGCCAAGCTGGAAGCAATGTAGCCTGACAGTGTAATTCACATGACCTCTTTGACTGACCTTCAGATTCCATGTTTGCCACCAAAATTTGTCTCCATTATAGCTACCCAGCTGATTTTTCCTGAAGGTTTGGAGTAGTTACCATAACACTGTTTCCAATGTTCAGCTCTGATTGGAGATTTTAAAAACCCGTGTGCATGATGCAGGTGTCTAAAATAAATTATATCAAAATTGGAAGCAAATGCCCCAGGTCTTGAACTCAGTGTGAATAAGCTGTTGGTGGAGGAATTTGTAATCTCTATATCTGTGCTGCAGGAGAGCTTGTCATAGCTGAGTTTGAAGCTCCCTTCAGTCCCTGAGAGCAAAAAATACTTATTTTGCCTTTACCTAAAGCTTGCTTGCTGTCAGCGTGTCAGGCCTCTCATCCTTGTGATTGCCCTTGTTCTAGATTTATGACCGATGCAGCTCGACGTGAGCAGGAATCTTTGAAGAAAAAGATTCAGCCGAAACTCTCTCTGACTTTGTCAAGCACAGTGTCCCGTGGGAATGTATCTACTCCACCTCGCCACAGCAGTGGAAGCCTTACTCCCCCCGTCACCCCTCCAATCACTCCATCCTCTTCATTCCGCAGTAGCACACCTACAGGTAAGCACCGGCTCGCTCCTTCCTCCGCAAAGCTGCTCCGGCTTTGCTCTGCGCCTCTGGCACGGCAGGAGGTGCTGGGAAGAACCACTCTGGAGAGCAAAACCGCAAAGCTTGGGGCTTTTTCTGTTTGCCTTTTGGTTGGTAACATCTAAAATGTGTTTGGGCATTTGTGTCCAGATTGTTCCCCAAATCACAGAGGACATTAAAAATGGAAGCTAAGATTATTAAGCAAGGAAACCGATCTTGAGAGAAAGCACTATATGTGGCAAGATCCCTCATATAAAAGTAATAGAGCTCTTAACATGCTATAGTGCTGGGGTAAAATAAAGTCAAAAGTGCAGTCCTTTTTTCTTATTTTTCCATTTTTTTCCCTTTTTTTTTAAGCTGAATTTATTACTAGCTTTTTTTCACAAAGGCTGTGAGATGAATAAATGTTGACCATTTTCATTTTCTCTTAATTGGCATTATTAACTTTCTGCTTAGTTTACCAAGTGGTTTTCATGAACTATGAAGCCTTTACAATTTTTATCAAAGTTAGCCCAGAAATTTAAATTATCAAGAGTGCACTGGGAGTAATGTTCAACTGCTGACTTTGTAGAGCCTCAGTTTTCTTTGGGAAGCTAAGTTTAAAAAGATATATATACGTATATAAAAATGGTCTGTATTTTGTTTAAAAACATTTTCTACTGGTTTTCCTGGGTATGAAAAGTACACATTTTTGCACTGATTAAAGAAATTGAAAATTGCCTTCTGTGTTGAACCAGATCTCTTGGCCCGTGTAAGTCAGGCTGGCTTACATTAGGCAGAGATCTTGTCCATAAAGTCTGATGAACTTCAGATTAAATGCAGATACTTCCTTCTAAAAAGACAAATGCATATCTGTGCTATTTTGTAATAAACGGACTCAACATATTCCTTTTAGTAGGAAATAATAACATGAGCATCCCTGCCCTGATAAGCTGCAATGCCATATGGTTTCCATAAGTTATTTAATTTATTAGTGATGAAATGGAAAAGTTGGGGCTGTCTTTGTGACTGCCTGTCTAGAAGTTGTGCAGCGAGTAGATTGCTTGGTATGACCCTGCCTGTGACAAAGTGAAGCATGTGGAGAACAGCTAAATGATAAAGTCCTAATGCAACAAAGCAAATTCTAGAAGTAAATTTTTCTTAATTATCTCAAGTTTGGAACAAACTGCTTCAATTTCTTTGATAAAGATACTAAGGAATTACTGCTTTTTTAAAAAAAAAAAAATTACTTTTTGTTCAACCCCCACTGAAAAGGGCCTGTCTGTGTATCAGACAGGTACTATAACTTCACATCTCTATCAAGAACACTGGTTAACTATCTACTCTTTGAAACCCATTTCATCAAACATTTTTTTTTAAATGCAGTCTACTAAAATACTTTTATATATTTTTCAAAAGCTTAAAATTATTCAGACTGCTGTTCTACCTGTAGTTAGGAGGACCAGCTTTTTTTTGGCTAGTTTCGGGGACTCCTGCTTGCCAGGTTATAAATAATACCAGCTTCCACATTCTAAATTCTCCGTTCCAAGTTCCACATTCAGGCTGTATTCCAAGATCAGACTTTGTAATAGCTGAGTAGCAAAAATCATATATAAAACAGATCTTCTTTCTTGGCGAATTCTGTTATATTAACTCACAACTGAGTTACGTTTCAGCAGCCTCACCCCAGAATTTCCATATTTGTCATCTTAAAAGCTTTCCTGGATCTCAAGTAAGTATTGAGATTCTTCTGATAACTATGGAAATATTGCCAGTGTTTGCTTGGCATAGGATTTTGTTCTCCTTGATGATTATAACATATACAGAAGAGGTGCTGTGAGTCATGCAGTGGCTGAGTTTTTCTTTCTTTCTCTCTGTGCACTGCCTGCAAAGGGAGCCCAGGAGAGCCAACAGGTTGATTTTTAGATAGGGAGCCAGCGTATGTATTTTTGCCTGATGTGAAATCGCGATGTACAAATGTATGTGGCAATACCACTAGCAGGGTGATTTGTACCCCTAGCAAAGTGCTTGAGTACAGACAAACAACTGGGTTGAGCTGATTTTAGAAGCCAAAGAGACTGTTTCTGTTTAGGTTGTCTAAAAGGATGTAATGAGGGTTGATGTTAAATCTTTGTTTTAATTCCCAGTTCCCATGTGGTCCTTCTGAGCACACTGTGTCATATAGGGTGCACTTACATAAAGAGTTTTCCCCAGTCCCAGTTTCTTCTTCATCTCTTACCTGTGTATTCCCTTACTGTATATCTCTTGTTTCAATGTTAAATTTTCTTTTAACCTATTAATTCCTTCCTGCACTTAAAATCATCTTTTACGCTGTTCTTTACTTAGACTCAAAGAGCACTAGTTCTTCTTCAGTTGTGAGAATAAATCCAAAATACTTTAGTTTCCTGCTTAAAATAGATAAGTGTTTGTATATACATATATATGTGTTTATAATGGGTATATATATACATATGTGTGTATACACACACACTTTTTTGCACCATATCTGTCTTGTTATGTTGTGTTCCCAACCTATAGCTTGATAGTTCCTCCTCATCATCAGAATTTCTTGTTCAGATATGACTGGGAGTTACTGGAAGGCGCCTGCCTTCCTCGTCTTTCAGATTCAATAAACCATTAAAGCACCTCACCAAGAGCTTAGCTTTGCTGTGGTTCTTTTTTCCTGTCTCCACTGAGAAGTTTTCTCAGCTGTCCTTCTTGCCTCTTTCTGAGCTTCAGAACAGATACACACTCATTCTTTTTATCCAGTGTGTCTCCTTCCTCACCTGTCCTTGATGAACTTTCCTATTCATATTTCTACCGATGCTTTTTGGTTTTTGTCCCATCAACTCTCTGCAATGTCAATCAGGATGCATTTATTCGCATATCTTTTTTTTTCACTTGTTTTTGCTATTCTATTCTCCATTAGTGCCATTCACATAGCATTGACCAGTAGACAGAGGTATGTTTGGGTGGCTGCCCTAATAGTTTTCTTTTTTGATTTTAGGCTTAGTACTGTGGTTTTCTTCAATGCATCCCCTTAGGTTTTATCTCGTGACCAGGCACTTACTGACATTCAAGCTTTTGCTATGATCCTAACCTCAAGCCTGCTGCTCTAGAAGGCAACATGCAGATGGAAAAGCCAACCAGAAGTGCATGTGGGTCTGACCCCCATGAGTACGTGGAGGTTTGCAATTGCTCCTTGCTTTTTGCCAGCAATCTGGCAATATCAGTATGGAAACACACGTAAGTAGCACAAGGTAGAAGTGCAGAGTACTGCAGATTTAGATAGCAGAAAGCACATCTTATAGGCTTTTGAGCCGGCATACAAGTATAAATACCAAATCTTGTATCGTATAAATACAAATATCTTAGTGAAAGAAGCCTGAAGTCTCACAACTCTTTTGGGTCCCCTTTTCCATTTAATGTTCTCCATGAAGGTTTACTGCTATTCTCTTGCCTTCGTTAGGTATGGCAGCCCTCTCTTGGATGAGACCAGCAGCTCCCTGAATCCCAGTTGTCTCTGTATGTCCTTAAAGCTGAGTGCTGCGCTTTCCTGATGTTGCAGAGCCTGATGCTGCAGAGTTGTCATTTTTCAGCAAAGCCTAATTTCATGTAATCATCTCCAATCTGCATATTGACCAGATTCGAACCCGCTCAGCTTGTGAAATTTGATAAGAAACAGCTCGAGGTGGTTTGGCTGCCGAGCATGTTTGTTAGCTTTTTGTAGTAAAAATGAGCGCCAAAAGACTACAGGCCAAGTGTGGAGACGGAGGCGGGCGGCTTCCAAGCTGACACCAGTAACAGGCTGCAAACACGGCGCACGTATGTGTGCTTGGCACCTTCTCCTCTGCAAAGGAGATTATTCACCCAGAAGCGGACATAGTCTGCAGAGAAGGGTGCTCTTCAGGGCTCTTCCCAGGTAATGAGGAAATACATTTATCTGAAAGCTCTGTATGTCCTAGGCCCCTGAAACGGCCCTTCTGTGGTTTTGGTGGGAAGTAGAAATCCAGCAGTTAATATTCTCTGACTCCCTGCCATTCCCTCAGGGATGACTGGCATGTGCTCCCTGCGTGCATTTGGCTTTTTGCTNTTTCTCTGACTCCCCGCCGTTCCCTCAGGGATGACTGGCTCCCTGCGTGCATTTGGCTTTTTGCTCACACTCTTGTAAGAAGTTTTCTCTTCTGAAGACCTACATCCTCTAATAATTGCATAATTTCATATTTTTAAAAATGTGACTTTCTTTGTTTTAACAATAGCGTCTCCTGGGAGGTTGTGTTTAGTAGCCCTAAATGTGCTTGTTAGACTTTGCAGGCAGGACTCAACAGAAGAAATGACTTTTATCAGGAATGCAAAATCCTTATGGTGATAGAGAAATGCAGCAGAGTACCAGCACCTAACTTATACGTGGCCCTTGTTCTTAAATGTAAATTTTAAACCAAAAAGCTAATGAACTCTAATTATGGATAAAAATGAGGCTGACATCGCATCTTTAAAATGCACTTTTAATTTTTTTAAACATTTTGATGCATCTGTGTGGCTTGCAGATGAAGTTTCCACTCCTAATTTCCTGGCGTTTGGGGTTAAGTCACAGCGTTAACATTCCTTTGAAAATGATGATATCTCTTCATTCCAAAAAGCCCTTCAAAAGATTCAATGATAGCAACTTATTGGCAAATCATTATTAAAATAACCTGGTCCCAATTTTGGTTAAGAAAATATTTCATAATAATGAATATCAGGCTTAAAAAATAAAACGGCTTTTACATTAAAGTACCAAAACTCATTGGAAACCACTGTTTTGTGTGTGTTTGGGGTTTTTTTTTCTGTATTTTGACCTTTTTTTTTAATGACTTCAGGTCTAGGATAGTAAATTTCAGCCCGGAGTGATTTTTTGGTCATGTTATAAACCCTAAAGCAAGAGTTTAAAACTACTGACTTGCTTTTTAATGGCTCAACTCTGCATCTCTTTTTTCATCCCTTTCTCCCCCTCCTCTTCACCTTCTGCTCCCCTCCAAAAAAAGGCTGGAATATCTGAAAAACTCAAAATAAGCAATACATCTTGCTCTACAAAAAGCAGCACTCAGATCTCCCTTCCTGTTTATTTTAATAGATTACAAGTTACACAATTCATATAGGTTTATAACTGAAGGTGACTGCATGGCAGCAGGGACCACCGGGGCTGGCTGGGAGCTCCGCGGATGCCGTGGTGGGAAGAGCAGCTCCCTCTGCCCATCCACTCTTCCACTTGGAAAGGGAATGAGAGGGTGAAGTGTGCAGGACCAGTTTTCATCATTTAAATAGCTGGCTGGCTGCTGGATTATCCATGGATTCAATACTGCATTCCCAATTGCACCTCCAAATGCAAAATAGTTACAAAAATGTAGCAGTGACGCCTTTATTGACCAGCAGAAAAATGGTTAATTTTTCAGCCTCCTCCATCTCACCATATGTAAAAAAACCATTATTCTAAGTGCTTTTCTTTGTGTGTGTGTGTGTGTGTTTTGTTTTTTCTTTAATAAAACCTGCAAGTGATAATTAATTTTAATTTGGAGGAAGAATACTTTATAGAATTGCCCTTAACATTTCAGGAGTCTGAGGTCTAAAGTGAAAGAGGTGATACTGTAATTAAATATGCTTTAAAAATTCAGTACAGCAGTATTTAAATATTTTAATGCCTTTAATATTTAAAGAAAAAAATCTATGATTGAGGCTTTTGGATTAGTACCTCGATGTAGAAATCATTGTGTTTGTCATCTGTGGTACTGTGGTACTGTTTGAACAATGATTTAGTAGGTCTCTAGGAACTGAGTAGTCTGCAGAAATATAGAGCATATTTTAAAGTTGAAATCCAGACTGCTTTGTAGCTTTCTCAGTAATCCTGAAGCTGTTTCAGCCAGTTAGACCATATTGTGTGAAGTGGGTCAATTTTTTCATAATAAATCATACCAGTGGTGAACCATGACTTTACATAATGTCATATTTGATTTAAAGACGGAGAAATTTAATATATATTCAGTTTTAAGAAATCAGTCTTCAGGTAGTGTGTATTTTGAGACCTTGTTGTAATTAAACGTACTTTTGATACATAACCTGGCTGCAGTCTTCAGCCAGCCCAATGCTTTAAAATGCGTTGCTGTAGTTTTAGATTGTTTTAGAAAGAATCGCATCATTATGTAATCTCTTTTAAAATTAAAATAGTATATATAATCTTAGTAAAGTAGATTTTTGCAACTCATACTATTATTTTTTTCCTTATTCAGATGGATTTTATTTGGTATTCAAATGCAACTACTGGCAAAGCAGAGACCAAAAAGTAATAGCTTCCTTCCTGTGTTACCAAGTATTTTTGCTACTGATGAAATCATTTAGAGCCACATTGTTCCCTTTTGGGGTGGCTGGTCTAAAGCGGAGGCAACTCTCTCTGTGCTACAGCAGGGAGCTGCTTTTTCCTCCTCCTCCCAAAGACTTTTGGGATTTGGACTCAGATCCACAAGGAACCACTTTGCGTGCAAAGGTGTCTGTGGTGAGAACTTTGCTTTGAGGGAGATTCCCAAGCCCTGTGTGGGGTTTGGGAGCTTCCCTAACAAACGTTTTTATCCCGAGTAACGTTATCTCAGTGACATGTGATATAATTCTGCTGGATAGCATTTTTCTTCATTGGTAACTCACAAGGGAATCCAAAGGGCCTTCCCTGCAACAGTTCTGTTTTCTCGATGGGGAACGCAGCAGTTGCAAGCAAGCCACGCTCTGTTTGCTGGTAACAGCAATCAAAAACACAGCAGTATCCAGCCGTGAGAATGAGGCATTGAAATACAGTAACAGGCGTGCCAGAAACTAATGTGCTTCAGATTCAAAATGCATGTTGAGTTTTTGTTGCTTTAAATTGTTTAAAAAATACGTTCTCTTTCAGTAATGCAAAAGCTCATTCCCCTTCCTAGGTATCAAAGCAGCTAACGTTTTAGTGCATTTTCCATATGTGGTGCTTTCAACAATGAAGTAATGGTATGGCACGGGCAGCTGTTGTGCAGAGCGCCTTAACAGCTCGGTAGAGAGAATCCAGAAAAAAAAAAAAAAAAAAAAAAAAAAANAAAGAGAATCCAGCAAAAAAAAAAAAAAGCTCCACAAAGCTACACTTCCACTGACTACTTGAAATCTAAAATGCAAAACTACCTTCCTCCCCGCCCCCCCCCGGTGAATTAAGGGTTGAAAGGAAGGAGAATTAGTTGCTTATAGACTTTTTTGATTGTTTCTTCATGCCTGTGTTTTCCAGCAGTAGCAGAATTAATCTGAATTTGTAGCAGAGCTGCTATTGATAAGAGAACTCTGGTTTCTGTCAGCAGTTGGGATTTCTGTGCTCCGCACTAGGTCGAATCCGAGCAGGCTGCGAACACCATTGATTAGATGGGCTGCAGGAGCCTTCCCTCTGGGCTGCGGGGGCCGCCTCGGTATCGATGGGAGCAGAGAGCGCCTGCTTGTTTCTGACGTGCTGCTTTTCAGGGGCCAGGGAATTGCAAAATATCCTGTGAGGGAGATTTTTAAGGATACCTGAAATTAGCCATGAAAGCCAAGGCAGTGCAAGTCAGTGGAAACAAGGAGACATCCGTCTTTTTTTTAAATCTTGCTCTAGTTTCAGGCTGCGTGAATAAGTGAACGTCTAACTGAGCATTTAAGTGTTTCCTCAAACTAAAAGAAGACTGAGAGTTGCAGTGTCAAGAATGCAGGGATGTGCAAAAGCCTAACGGTAACCATCTGTTTTTTAAAAAATCTTCACCTGCTTAAGTGCATTTAAAATGCTTAGGTTTAACTCTCACACCTTGTGTTCATGTAGAATAGTTTTGTGTAGAGTGCATTGAAAAAAAAAATGAAAAGTGGAAATATGAGATTGAATCCTAGGGCTCTTTCATTACATCTTGTGCTGAGAAGTGGTCTGAAAGTGTCACATTTTTATGCGTATGACTTATGGGGTGTCTAGCGCAGTAAAGCACCACTCAACCAAGTTCTACTGTAGCTCCAAAAAGTCACACTTTCAAATATGGGAGGAACTGTCTCATTAGTTCAGGTTGACACAAGCTTCTACTTGCTAATTGCCTGCTCGGTGACTGAAGAACTTGTATGCTGTGTTTTTATTAAAAAAATAAAAATGTAGATCGACTCCTGTATAAACAGTATGGGCAAATAAGTGAGCCATGCTTCCTGAAATGAGGACCAAATTCTGTTCCCAACATAACGAAAGTTGAAATGCGTTTGATATTTCAGGCGAGGAAGGTCTTGAGGCAACTCCATAAGGACTTTGCTAGTGCTAGATTTTCTATACATTTTCTATACAGATGACTGATTTTTGTTTATAGTGATTGGAGCCAAAATGGTTCTAATTGCAGGGCCAGGGGCCTGTGTTAGTACTGCATGTAAATTAATCTATACATGTGTTCACCCAGCATTTCCAGTCTGAGGAGACCTCTATTCTAATAGAGCCCTGTGGGTGTTCTTGTATAAATAAATAGATAAATAATAATTGAAAAAATTATGAGCATTGTTCTGCATGGTGCAAAATGGTGGATCTGCACAGCAGTTAATGAAAATACCCGTGCGTATTCGAAATCGGTACAAGATTTTAGGAGCTTTTGTCTGAGGTTGAGAGCAAGCAGGAATAACAAGCAAAATCTGTGCTTGTTTCCAGTTTCTGCCTTAAGGAACAAAGTAATGGCAGGAGGTTTCCAATGACAATGAAAAATAAGTGTAAGTGCAGTTATTTCCTATAACCATTTTCTTAGCGTGGGTGGTGTTTGTTCTCAGCCACAGCTAGAAGATAGTTTTTCAGTGCTAGACACCACTTTTGCATGCGTACTTGGGAGCCAGCTTTACCTGCTCACCCAGTCAGCTCTTTGCCAGGCAGCCGGAGTGGGAGGTGAGCACGTGCTCATCCCTGCGCTTGGGCTGCGTGCTCCAGAAGCGGAGTCGCCTTTTCCAGCAACCGTTCGCCATCCATTGACTATCCGAGGTCCTTAGAGCTCCTTAGATCTTGCACCGTGTGGGTTACTTCCTGACAAAACCAACCCAAAACAAGGAATTGCACCCCCAGAACTAACTTGGAAGATGTCTGGGGCAAAGATGATCTGCTCTTGTGTGCACAGCACTAGCACCATTATCATATATTGAGATGTGACTGCATGGCAAACAGTAATGGGTAACTTAGAGCTCCAACGTGAGCAGCTTGAAGTATGGTGAAGACCAAGGGCATTATTTTTGTCCGGCCTGCCTGCCTTAGCACGCGTTGGTGGCTCAGCCATTTCCGAGAAGGCCTGTGCTGTATGGAAGCAGCTCCATCTGGACGCCCTCTTTCTGGGAGCACATCCCAGGACAGTTTGCATTGGTCTGAAAGTTGCTGGCAGTAGGTGGCGTGTGCTAGTGCTATGAAAAATCTGTTCCATTTCTATCATTCCCATCCTTGGATGTTCTTTTTCCTTCTTCCCAGCTGCTGCTTCCTTCTTCCCCCCTCCAATTTTCTACTCTTTCATCCTCCAAGAAGCAGGGCTGATCTTTGTAAGCACGTAGCCAAGGATGAGGGGCAGCTTCTCCATGGAACAAGAAGATGGGAATTCTCCTCAGCTTTCCCCAGGGACACAGGTGATAACCATCCCCAAGGAGTAATTTAATTGAAAATTAACCATGGTGTCTAGACTGTAACAACTCATAAAGTCATCACTAGTTTTGATTGTTGAGCTACAAAGCAGCAGTAGCAACACGACTGCTGGTTCAAAGTCCTTCAATTTCAGGAATTGCTTTATAATCCCCATTTTAGTAATCTAGCCTGGCAATTTTTTTTTTATCAGAGTCCAGAACAGAAGATGTCTGTAGCTGAAATAATGATTCTCTCTGTATTAGTCTACCACAGCATTGCCTGCTGTAGGAGCACCCCCGTTGCATGCTCCCACATGGGTTTCTCCCGCCGAAGGTGGCGGTTGGTTTGAGGTAGGGATATTCAATTCAAGGGATAGTCGAAGGCTCAGGAGGAAACGGGAGCGGCTCCAGGGAACAACGCAGGCAGCCGTGTTTGCTGTGAGCCCTGCAAGCTGCTGGGAGCAGTTGTGGTGGTGGTAACCATCTGGCTCTCACAGTGACATACCAGGCACATGGCAGATTACTGAAGTGCAAATGTTTTCCAGAAAGCTGGCAGCTTTAGTTGGGCCCACAGAGCATTTAGGTGCTTATTTTAATCATATTTTTATATATGTATATACATACATACTCATATATGTTTTTGTATTGTATGTGCACTGCAAAGCTGAATGGGATTTATTTGTATCATTGTAGGGTCCCAAGTCCTGAAATAAATCGGCCTGGATAGACCAGTGCTGTATGTTTGCGTATCGGAAGCAGCCAGGGTTTTCAAAGGGCTTCGTGCCTGTCAGAGAAAAATGTACTTATTTAGGCCAGCACTTCAATGTGCCGAACATGGTGAAACTGAAGCAAATGTTGGAGTTTTCCTTGTGCTGTTGCCAAAGCAAATTACAAATGTAAAAAAAAAAAAAAAAAAAAGCACGGACAATTTCACACTTCAGGATTTAAAACACAGGAAGTTTTATTTGACAGGGGAAAAGTTGTCCCTTGGATTGATGTGAGTTAGTCCATGACCACTGAAATGATGTAAAATCCTAGGAAGGAAGACACGGTGGTTTGTAAGCGGGTGAGGTAGAGGCTACAAAACCCTTGCTGAGCCCCAAACTACATGTTTTCTTTCTAGGCCTTGTGGCCTGGTGCAGTTGCTGCTAAAAATAAGGCCTGGTGCTTTGTCCATGCTGGAATAGGCTCCTCCTTGCAAGGTTTTTGCATATATACGCAGATAACACCACTTAGAGCAGTTTCTCAACACTTCTACATCTCATGCCAAAGGATGCAAGAAGCCAAGGAGCAATGGAAAATAACAACTGGAAAAGTGCTCTCCTCTCGACTCCAGTCCCATGCTGCATCACCCACAGCAGCTCACACCTGGCAGCGGGTGTTTGAGGCACCGAGGGAAGCCGGGATGCCTCCCCAAAGGGCTTGTGACAACACGGTTGGTTTTATTTTATCATCGTCTTTTCTTTTTAATAAGAGAGGAGACACAGCTCCTGCTGAATGCATTCTTGTGTTCGGATGTTAAAATGGATGTTTTCCTTTCTCAGAAATGCAGTATAAGATTAGTTTTGAACCGTAACAGTTCTTTCCTGCAGATTTTGTGCACAGGCAGATGACAAAAGCCTTAACCCTCATTAATCGGTAGATATCATTTTAGCCCACACTGTTGATTCAGAATATTCTTGTTAAACTTATCTTGTGGGCACCAGGTTTCAACCCACGTGCGGGTGAGATCCTCAGGTGGAGCCCGGAATCGTCCCGAAAATCCCTGCATCACTCGGTCCCCCTCAGTTCAAGGCACCCAACGCCGCCTGCACAGCCACAGCAACTTGCAGCCTGGCAATGCTGCATCCTTGTTGCGTTATAATAAATGTAAAGCCAATGACAGCGAGGGCAGGTGAGTGCTACGTGCATTACAAGTTTTATAGCCTGTGCTGTAAGTGGCTGAATGGCTTTTGTACAGCTGTAAAGCATGTTTAACCTGGCGTTGTAAAACACATCTCAAATGCATTTTCATAGCTTCATAAACTATAGTTCATTTATGTAGGTACTTTTTATTGTAATCCTTTATCTTAAACATGAAACTGTTTCCTCATAGTGTTTGTACTATTTTTCTTTTTTATGAAAAAAGTGGGGAAGAGACTAGAAAGACTGCCCTTTTGTTATGTGCATCAGGAGAGTCCTTACGCACAGTAATGGTGCTCTGAGCTTGTATTTTTGCCTTTCCACCCTCAGAATGCAGGCCAGCAACTAAGGAGCCAAAATAGCACTAATTATGCATGTTCTTCATCATGGTTTTTGGAGTTTAAGTCCAGAACAGATGTTGGGGGGGCGGAGAGGAAGGATGGATTGTTTCCTTTTTTCAGCCCCAAGTGGTTTTAATTCTTGAACATTTTGAGAATATCTTTAAACATATGCCAGAGCTCAGTTAACATCCCGTGACTAAAGGTAGAAAATGTCCCACTTTGTTTGTCTTTAAACACATACCTGTTCATGCCACAGTCAGAGAAAGAAAGGATTCCAGCTGGCACAGGGTTTATGACTATCAAATTAATTCTAAGGCTAAGCCTCAAGGTGGGAGGGGTCTGTGCTGGATTTATTTATTTACTTTTTTATTTTCATGATTTTGAAAAAAATGCTGTGTAAAACTGTGCCATTTAATGACAGGAAGCAAATGTTCTTTTTTGGCGAGTGTTTCATAGCTTATTCTTGTTTATATGAAGTTGCAGAAATCTTGTTTCAAAATATGGTTAAAGTAGAGATTGTGTTCTTGGGTTTATCATGTTTTTCCTGTACTGTGTATAAACAGAAGATTGTACGTTATTGAAAGCCCTTTTTTGTGGAAAACAGGATTGGGAAAAAGAAGTTTATGTAAGAATGCAAAATAACTTCCCGAGACTATTGGCACAGAGTGACCATAAAACCTCAACAGCACATTGTGCAGTGACATTATAACAATTTGCTTTAGCACCTCTGCAGCCTTCTCAGAAAGCCCTGCTCCACAGAACACATGGCATGGTATCAGTTGACTGTTTTTTTCCAGCATCAGTTCTTTACGTGCATGTTTTTGTGATTAGTTGCTGTTGCACAATTAATTGAAACGGAAGATTTGCTTTGTATTTAGTTTTTTATATGTATATTTTTGTCTACAAATATTTAATACATTTCAAAACTTAGAAAATCACAGCCTGCATGGGTGTGCGAACTATTTGTTTTACAGCCTCTGCACTGGAATTCTTTGCATTTTAGTTTTAGTTGGTATTCTTTTGATACAGATTTATCAAGAGTCACTTGTGTTGAGGTAGGGAATGGAGTGTAAATGCTGCTAAGGCAGAGCAGAATCCAGCTGCGCTGCCCATTACTGCATGGACCCTTGAGGATTTTGTCTTAGCTTTGGTTTTATTAGTTTTGATTCTCTTACAGCCCAGAATATCAAGCAGCTCTAATGTGTAAGTAGTTCCCAGTTTTGCTGACAGTGAGTAAGAATGCAGAATGCTTACGCTTGATCGCATGTTGATAGTGCTCCCACGGTGCACGGTGTTTAATTCCGCAGCCGTGTTAGCTCTGCCGCAGGGCTGTGGGGATGATGTGCCGCATGGGTTTGCTCAGCCAAAATCCTTCTGTGCCGAAATACCGATTTTTAATTCTGTGGTTTACCTATGGCATCAGAAGCCTCTCTGTGGTTTGTGAAGGGGATTCAACGGCCCGTCTGTGCTCGGGGTGCCCGGATGCGGAGCCGGGGTCCAGACACAGGCAGTAGGAATCAGCAGCAGCTCTGGAGCAGCTCGGTGCTCGATCCTTGGTTAGTGTCGAAGAAGCCTTGGAGGCTTCTCCAGAGGTTGCTTTTCCGGCCCGATCCTGCTCTGACCAGTGGTTCACGGCGCCCATCCTTGCAGCACCTGTCCTGGGAACGCCCCACATCGCTGGACTCAGCCCTGGCAGCTGTAAACGCTGCATCTGTGGCGCCTCCGTCATCGTGGAGAGGGACGAGGTATGGGCCAGCCCCCGCGAGCGCCTCTTGACAAACTGTAACCATCTCCAGCAGCTCCCTCCAGGCACGCGGAGCTGCCAGGCATTCGGCTGCCTTGGAAAAGGGATTTGTGTCTCCTCTCTCAGGAGGGAGGTCCAGGGAGACAGAACAGAGTAAGGGAGAAAACTCCTTGCAGAGTTTCCTGTGCCCAGCGGCTGCAGCATGGGCTCGGCCCTTGCGGAGATGAGCCGGATACCCCGAGGGGTGCCCAGTCCTCACACAGAGGTTCATTTGTGGGCTAAAGCACAACTCTGTTGGTTTTTTGGAGTTTTTTTCTTACATTGTCTATGGATACCAGTTATATAAATATTATTTTAAATGTAAAAAATTAATCTGAATGGACCCCTCATCCAAAACGAGGAGACAAATTCAAGACCCCAGCTTAGTCCATTGGGACGATCCAGGGTCTGGGATTTGTTGCCAGCATTTCCAGAGCCCTGCAGGTATTGCCACCCACAGCAGCTCCTGCTCGAGAGAGGCGCATGGGGGCCTCCGGGCTACAGACTTTGCAGAGAAGCCGTGGCACATGTTGTTCAAGTGCTTGGTGTTTCACTGCTCCGAGCATCTATTTCCTGCGCTTTGTGGAGGGCAAGGATATTTCGTTTTGAATGACTTGATATGCCCTTGGGTCAGCAGTGAGCAAGAGCTGTGGGAACAGCCCCGTGTCTGCTGGCGAGGGCGGAGGAGAGCGTGTGCGGACACATCCCTGCGTCGGGAAAAGCTGTAACAAACCCATGCGCGTGCCTCAGCCCTGCAGCAGCACTCACGTGACATCAATGATTCACTCACTCGTTCTTCTGGTGTCAAGGAAGCTGTCGCAGTATACAGAAGGGCAGAATTCTTAACATAAGAAGTGCTCTCGTAAAACTGTTTTTATGAAATGCAAACTGCGAGTCCCACACGGGACAAAGTGTGAAGCTGCCTTTTTATGGGCGATCACTGGAACTACTGTGAACTTTGGGTGACACCAGCAATGCCGGTTCCCACTGCAGGAGCTGCTCCCTCTGCTCATTCACAGCGCGCCCGAACGCGTGCGTTCTGGTCACAGAAATAACTGGCGAGGGTGTTTTGGGTTTGGATTTACTTTCGCGGGAGGAGAAAGGAAGAACTCGTCATGTTCTTAATCGTAGTTCAAAATACTCCCTGTAATGGTACACGCAGCTCCTGGTGTTTCTAATCAGCTCTGTCCTTTCCGTATTCCCAGGCACAGGAGGCTTTCAGCTTAGCAAGTTAAATAACTGCTAATGATGTGCACCTGCTAGAACCGAGATTCAGTTAAAATTGAGAGGGAAAATTTACTCTGCAGCTTGCATGGTGGAAAGAATTGCCTGCACCCACAGGGAGGAATGTGATCCTGCTTGCAGTGGCCTGGGTGCAGATGTAAGCAACACAGCTCCAGATCTGCAGCAGTGTAACTGGGAAGTTGTCTGTCCTAGGATGTCAAATGATTAAGTAAGTCCCCATAAAATGTTCCTGAGCTATTTGAATTGCTGCCTTAATCTGCTGGAAAGAGAAGAGGCAGTGGAGAAGTCAGATCCTTGCTTTGGGGCTCGGTGACTTTCTCACTGACTTCAATAGCAAAACTGGCTGGAAAAAAAAGCAGTAGAAAAACTCCTTATGGTGCAACTTGGCTTTTTATCACACCACAAAGACCTTTTAGTACCCAGGCAGCGATTGTAATCCCTTTCCATGTATGTGTTTTCTTTTGGCAAATACTGCTGTGATGCAGCTAGCCTGCTAACGTGCAATGGCTCCTCTTTAGAGGCAGCAAAAAAACACAGAGAAGTGACTTGCCAGGTGCTTTTGTGACCTCGTGTGTCTTTGCT
This sequence comes from Crypturellus undulatus, assembly GCA_013389825.1. Lineage (NCBI taxonomy): Eukaryota > Metazoa > Chordata > Aves > Tinamiformes > Tinamidae > Crypturellus > Crypturellus undulatus. The sequence goes on from VWPW01015192.1 coordinate 671,929, forward strand.
TACGTGTTCATTAACTGGCAATTTGAGGTCACATGTGGATAGGCCGTGGCGTTTTCCATAGGGAATGAGTGTAGTGTTGTCCATCTCCAGCGCGTCCCCAGCGGTAGAGCCCACCTTGCCCTGGAGGGCCAGGGCATGAGCTCAGTGTGGAAAATTCCCGGTGGGCAGTGGAGAAACAGCTGGTATTCTCTGCCTGCCTGTGTTTTATTTCAACTTTTAATCTACTGGGGCAGCATAGATGAAGTATGGCCCACAAGGGCCGTGCGGGAGGATGGTGTTTAGCCCTTTGGAAGATACTGCCCTGACTCGAGGTCAGGCCAGGGGGAAGTGCGTAGGGCCTGGAAGTGAAAGCCAGATGATGAAACTGAATACAGCAAAAAGCCCTGAGCCGGCAAGGAGATGCAGGAAAAAAACATCGTTGCCAGTGGCGAGAAGAGAGGTGAGGAAGGTCTGCATTGCAGACCCCGCGTTCAGTTACAATCATAACAGTGTCTGTACAGCACCGTGCGGGGAGTGTGTGCTTCTCCAGGAGCTGTTCCCTTGCGGGTGTTGGAACACTTCATCTGAGAGAGGTGAGCGCTGCTGAGCCTGGGGGACTTGGTATTTCCCTTCAGACATCTGAAGGCTCAATCACATCTGTGCATGTATGTATATATACACATATATATATGTATATAAAATACATATTTTCTTTTTCCTCCCTCGCCTGGGTACCAGTTGGGCGGCAGCCCCCTGCCTGGGCGCGTGTTTCCGCGCGCTCAGCAGCGCTCCGGCAGGGCGCAGGGGCTCCTGGCCCTGCTGCTTAATGAAGAGGCCCGCGCGGGACCCGCACGTCGTGGCTGTGCCGGCCTGCAGGTTGTGCTCCTGGGTTTTCCCACCTTTCTTTCCCCCTCAGTTTGCTCCGTGCGGATGGGGAGGCACCGCACGGGCTGCTGCCGGGCACTGACAGCTGAGGAAGTTAAACCCGGAGGGGGAATCAGTTAAAAGCCCGACTAAATCAATGTTGTTTTTCTATGGCAACTGAAACAACATAATTATTTAAGGGATAAATTTTTATTGCTAATGAATTTTTTTTTTAAGACGGTAAGTTTTACATTTTGTTTATACCGGAAGCCTTTTAAATGCATCTCTTTTCTTTTAAGGGAGTAGAAACAGCTGAGCTCACTCGAACACAGTTAGATGAGAGGAGCGATGGCCTCGGGAGCACCAAGTCCATATAAAGCCATGTGTCCTTAACAGCATTACTGTTTTGCAGGAAGAGAAGTTTCTGTGGCCAGCCGTTCGTATCTGAAATAGTATATACGAAATAGCAAGTGCACCTGGGGTAAGGAAGTGAAACACGGGCAAAAGTTGCTGTAGAGTTGGACCTTCTTCTGCAAAGTTATTAGAAGGATTTCAAAGGACAGCTTTAAAGTAGAGGAACCCCTATGGAAGTGCATAACTGTAGTGATTACCTGCTCTCCCTACCACTCTAAGTATCTTTTTCCCTTAAAAAGGTTAATATGCAATATGGCATAGGGAGCACTGATCGCTGTCATACCAAATCCTAAAATGCTAGGATCCTTAAAGTAGGTGTATCCTTTGTGGCTGTCAGACAGCCTCAGGTGGGATTTTCTTGGGCGGGATACAGAGCTATTTGTGAGGGAGATTTGGGTTTCTTCCTTTTTGGAGGGTGATTGTAAGGGCAGAAGTGTGTAGGATTCCTGGCCGTGTCTAGGATTCCTGTGCATTTTGTCATCTGAGAAACACATACATGGAGTTACAGTGGGTTTTGCTATTGGTTGCATTTGTTTAAAAAAATAAAGCTGAAGGGTTTGCAAGGGGAGGCTTGAGGAATTTTTTCCACTGAGATACAATCAAGGGCAGGAAATCATGGAAGCAGAGCTGTGGTTTTGCCTCCGTGTTTTATCAGTTAATTAAATGGTGACAGCTCCTCCCTTTGGCGTAGGTCAGCTGTTCCTGGAGCTCGGGCATCCTGTAGGAGGTCACTCGTGCTTCCTTCGGCCTGCGCTCATTCCGTGCGGACGGGAGGGCTGGGGCACCGAGCCACCTTCACAGATGTCGCGTGGGAATCAGCCCAGCCTCCCACTCGGCTGCAGAGCTGCCCGGAAGGACGGGAGCTGCCCCAGCGCTCCCGGCTACGGCATCTTCGAGCAGGAAGGATCCAGCTGGGCACAGTGGGGAACGCGGCACCGCTCACGCTCCCCAGAGCTCCCCGGCCTCCTCCCTCTGCGTCTGTATTTTGTTTTTAATCAGCCAGGGCTCTTCCCTCCCCTGGTTTTTCACTGTATTTTTATAGTTGGAATTCTGCTTTCCTAATTTCTCTTGTTTCACATTTAACTTCTTCAGAGAATTTCATTAATAGCTGTTGCAATTACAAATAATAAATAAACTCAGCACCAGCTGCCCAAGTGGCTGGCGTGGTGTATCTGGAACATAATGTGGTCTGTTCAGGGCAGCAACACAATGCAATTTATCCCCACACCTGAGGGAATGAATTTCACAACTATAATTGCCACAATATAATTCTTATTAATGTTGTGCTATAATTCCTATTAATTCCAAAGGGCTAGTAAATGCATTAGGACTTGTCAACATATTATTTTACACTCTTTATGATCTGTAGAATTACGCTCTTCAGTATTGTATTGCATAAAGAAAAGCCTTAAAATTGCCTTTAATTGCAGGGGGGAAAAAATAAACATTTTCTATTCAGGCACTGAGGAAGAAGGAAGGATCCTGTTGTTTGAGGACCAATGAAATTGAATTTTAAGAGAGTCCTTTGAACGTTCTGCCACGCAACAAGCTGTTTATGAAAATATATAAATGTCTGTCTTGATCATTAGAAAATGAACCTCTGGTATCCTTCTGTAGGAATAAATCACTATAACAAAGACAGCTTTATACAATTAAAAATAACTGTCTTCTCACAAAGTAAGGCAAAAGTAGGGAAATTGCAACAAACACAGACTGTGTCGTCCTGCTGCACTCTTACTTTATCCTTGCCTTACGTCACTACCCTGCCCTTCCAGGTAGTGAATATGATGAAGAGGAGGTAGACTATGAGGAGTCAGACAGCGACGAATCCTGGACTACGGAAAGTGCCATCAGCTCCGAAGCCATCCTCAGTTCCATGTGCATGAACGGCGGGGATGAGAAGCCTTTTGCCTGTCCTGTTCCTGGATGTAAAAAAAGATACAAGGTAAGCGGCCATGCAGAGCTACCCTATCTGCAGCTGCTGTGCTGAGAGGAGAAAAAAAAAAGCCTCTAAAATCAATTTATACCTTCCTCATTTAATAGGCTTTTCACATTTATTTTTGTGGTATTTTAATGTAGTATGTGTTCTGCTCACTGTGTTCCTCTCAAGCACAGCAAAGATAAAACTTTTATAAAGAATGCAGTATTTTGCATCTCTCTCTGTTGAGAGAGGTTACAAATTGTGACTGTTTTAAGACGTTTGCCTGACACGTTTTAACGAGTTTTCCACTATGCAGACAAATGAGTTGCAGACTGCAGGTGGCTGTGGCAGCTGCAGTTACCTCGGCCCCATTCTGGAGCTGCGCGGGAATATACCCATGGTACCTTCTTCTTCTGGCAGAGCTGGTGGCTGGAACCTGGGGTTTTGTCTTTGGAAAGCCTGAGGTGGCCTCACCAAGGCCGAACCTCACGAGGTCCTGACCTGGCTCTGCTCTGGGGCTCTCATGGGTCCATCTGGACTGGAGCGCCGGGCTCGCCCTGACGGTCTGGGGAGCCCTTTTCTGTGGGCTCGTAGTTAGCCTCTGTCCTGAGGAACTTCTGCCTGTTTATGGGAGTAAAACCTTGGCTTTGAGCCTCCAGGTGGCTCCTGCAGAATGCTTGGAGCTACTGCTGCACAGGAGCCAGTGCGGGCACAAGTGAAATTGCAGTGCCCAGTGCTCCGCAGTTGTGGAAAATTGGGATCTGAACTAGTGTATTGACTGCAGAGAACAAAAGGGATCAAAAAATATGGAAGAATTACAGGGAGACTAATAATGTTTGAGATGAAGCAGTTGTGACAACAACATGTCACAGAAATGTGTGACCGATGGGAAGGTGGCCGAAGGCTCCTGCTCCTGTGCCAGGAGCACAGCAGGGCCGCGGGCCAGAAAAGGGTCGTGGAGATGGGTTAGTGCTGCAGGAGTCCCCTAAACCTGGGCAAGGAAACGTGTGTGTGCAGAAGGGCCCCACGTCCCTTGTGCCACAATGAGGCCGGATCCGCGACAGTCGCGGGGAGAGGCGAGCGCAGCCTCGGGCAGAAGGAGAGGCTTTAGGGAATGGCTTTGAGCTGCTTTGCAGATGCAGCCACCCTATCCCGGCTGATGCTTCCTTGCGTGTGGCAGGAGCTGTGTGGGAGAAGGAAGCTGGATAAAAGCTAAATCCCTAGCTCAGGAAGCAAGCAGGCCATGATGGAGGTTAGCAGTGCCTGTGCCTGCAGGCCATCGAGACAGCGCAGAGAATGTTTGTTTAATGATGAAGGCTCCAAGGAGAAGCCTGTGATTTGCTGTACATCCTGCCCGTTGCCTGTGTGACCGCCAGCCCCTCGGCCTTTTATTGCCCCAATAACCAGGTGGCTGCTGCCGCCTGCACTGCATCCGTGCCGTGCACAGGGCCGTCTGGGGGACACCTTGTGAACCCTGATGCCACAAGAGCCACATGGGGAATGAAGCAGTGACCCCCTGAGAGGCTGGCAGGCAGAGCAACAGCAGAGAAAAAGGACCATTTTGCTGCGAGACTTGTCCTGTTTAGACCAGATAGGAAAAGACATTTCCTTTAGCTCAGCCTCACCTCATCCCTTTCTTCAATAACTTCTGTTTCCTCCCTTTTTTCAGTCTAATTTATATGTGTATATGTATATTCTTTGTATTTTGTCTTCGTTTCCTTCCTTTTTGATCGTGTCTCGGCTGCATTTCTTGTCTCCTATTCACCTTCCCCCTGCTTGGCCCTGTTTCCCAGAGGAGCAGCCGGTGGGGCCCGTGTGGGAGCCCCGGGATCAGCGCGCTGGGATCGCCTGGTGGGCGCCAGGTGCTCACAGCCTGGGCCATGACACAACTTTCTTTTCTTAAGATACAAAACCGCTCACCTATGAAAACGCATCTGCATGGCGTGGCACAGATTTTTCTTGATGGGCCAGAGTTTCTGGAAGAAAAAAATGTTTGTTTTTTTGATGGCTTGATAGATGTGTTCAGGATATTCAAAACCAGCTGAAATTTGGAATACGCTGACTGGAGGCTTCAAACTGAACTAATTTCTGGACCGTCCTTTTTTTTTTCTTTCTTTCTTTCTTTCTAATTATGGCTACTGAGCTGGAGGAAAAATGATAGGTATTTTGCAGTTTGCTATTTATAAAGTTTTTATTGTTGACATCATTCACATTAAAAGCCTTAGATTTGATATTTGGAGAAACACCCTTGTTACTCAGGGGACCTGAGATGCGTTTTGCTTCTCCGGAGGCTGCCCCAGCGCAGTTGGGCCCTGAGGGCCGGGTTCACGTTGCGCTCCGCTCCCTGCAGAGCCCTCGGTGTCCTGTGGCAGCGAGGGGCCGTTCAGCAGGTGGGTGACAGGCACTCGGCCTGCCCTCTGGTAAATACCGTCCGTTACCGAATCCGCCTGTTGTTGGGGTGTGCCCGGGGCCGGCGGGGGTAGCTTCAGCACCAGCTTTGGCAGAGCCCTGGATCGGATGTCCTGCCGCGCCGGCTCCTCGGACACGTGGGAGCTGCCCTGTTTCCCCAACCGCCCCTTGACCGGTTAAATCCACCCGGGTTTGTGTTTCGGAGCTTCCTTATCCTTATCTGCCTGGGCTCATTCTCCCACCAGGAGGGTGCTTTCCACACATGAGGATGGGTCCTTAAGGATGCAGCAGTGTCAGTGTCGCAATGGCCGAGGGGG